>CM077164.1:42974183-43297920 GCA_039583875.1 Platanthera guangdongensis | reverse complement strand
TTGTTTCACCTGAAGACCTAAGAAATACTTCAGCTCTCATATACTGCTCATTTTGAACTTCCCTTGCATAAGTTTGGAAAACTTCTTGCAGAGGTTGTCGTCAGTAGTAGAGTCAAATATGATGTCATTGACATAGATTTGCACTAGCAAAATCTTGCCTTTTATTTCCCTAAAAAATAATGTCTTATCTATCTTTCCTCTTGCGAACTTGTTCTCAACAAGAAAGTTAGACAGTGTCTTGTACCAAGCTCGAGGATCTTGTTTCAAACCATATAAAGCTTTAAATAATAGATAGACATGATTAGGAAAGTTAGAATCAACGAAACCTGGAGGTTATTCCACATACACCTCTTCCTTTATCTCACCATTAAGGAATGTTGACTTCATGTCCATTTGATAGATAGTGAAACCTTAAGTGTAGCATATGCTAGGAACAACATGACTGCCTCCAGCCTTGCCACTAGTGCATAAGTCTGATCGAAGTCGATTCCTTCTTCTTGTCTATATCCTTTGGCGACGAGTCTGGCCTTGTTCTTTATGATTGTACCATCCTCGTCCATCTTGTTCCTGTAGACCCACTTTGTTCCGATGAAGTTCTTGTCTTTGGGTCATGGAACAAGCTTCCAAACTTGGCAACGCTTGAATTTATTCAACTCTTCTTCCTCTGTCATTATCCATGATGCATCTGAGTTTGCTTCCTAAAACTTCTTCGGTTCAACCTATGAGAGAAAACTCAAATATAAATTTTCATTAGTTATACCTCTACGAGTTTTGACACCATCCCGGGGATCTCCTATGATTTGGTCCATTGGGTGATCCTTCAAATGTCTGAGCTCTAGAGTCCTTGCATCTAGAGCTTCTTCAACAATAGGAGTGGCTTCATTAACTTGAATGTTATCTTCATCATGGTCATCAACCTCTCCAATTGGGGTTGGAGTGGTGATTTTGATGAACTTTTCATCTTTATCTTCAGTTGGCTCATCCAAGTTTAATTCTTTTATCTTTGAACCTGCATCTTCGATAAACACACTAGAAGGGCTGCCTTGCAGCAAGCTCGTCTCATCAAATACAACATGAATAGATTCTTCTACAACCAGGGTTTTCTTATTAAAAATTTTATATGCCTTACTATAGCTACTATAACCTACAAAAATACCTTCAAAGCTCTTTTTACTAAATTTAGTAGTGTGATACTTGCCATTGTTAAGGACGAAGCACTTACAACCAAAGATTCTAAAGTATGAAATAGTCGGCTTCCTGCCCTTTAGTAGTTCGTAATGTGTCTTATTATGATTTTTGTTTATGAGTGCTCGATTTTGAACGTGGCATGCAGTGTTGACAGCTTCAGCCCAAAAATATTCTGGTAGTGAGTCATCACTCAACATGGTCCTGCAGGCCTCTATGAGTGTTCTATTCCTTTTCTCAGCTACTCCGTTTTGTTGAGGAGTATGAGGAGAGGAAAACTCGTGAAAGATACCTAGGCTTTCACAGAATTCTTTCATGACCCCAGACTTGAACTCTGTTCCATTGTTCACTTCTGATTTTGACTACGGAACAGTTGTATTCATTCTGGATCTACCTGACAAAATTATTAAGATATCAAAATATCTACTTGTGTTTTAGAAAGAACACCCCGCAAAAGCACGAGTAATCATCAACCAAACCAATGTATAATCCTTGCCTCCCAAACTTCTAACTTGTAGTGGACCGAACAAGTCCATATGAAGTAGATGTAAACATCTATTAAAGTCTTTGCAAATAATGCTTTTAAGGTAACCCTTGTTTGCTTGCCTTTTACACATGCGTGACAAGGTTTATCTTTAGCGCACTTGACATTTGAGGCATCACGTACTAAATTAAGAGAAAATAATTTATTAATAGTTTTGAAATTAATATGTGTTAGTCTATTGTGTCATTGGTCACCAAGAGACGCATTATCTTTATCCAAAAAGCGCACTGGCGTAGAAGAGTCTATGCAAATAAAATTTAAACAAAATATATTTCTACTACGAGTGCCTGATAGAATCGTTCCCAAATTATCTACCGATTTTATCAAGCACTTGTCTGCATGAAATTCTACTATGTATCCTTTATCGCAGAGCTAGCCTATTCTTATAAGATTGTGTTCCAATCCTTCAACATAAGCCATATCTGAGAAGGATACACTACCATTCGTAATCATACCGTAGCCTTTAGTAATTCCTCTGTTAGAACCTCCAAAGATGACTTTTAGCCCGTTCATGACTGGAGAATAATTCTGGAGTAGGATTCTAGTCCCGGTCATATACCGAGAGCATCCACTGTCCAAGTACCAGATAGTAGTTTTGGTGGCCTTTGGACATACCTGCACTCACAAATCAGTTTGCCTTAGGAACCAAAACTCATTTGGGTCCTTGGTCTCTAGTTAGCATACTCCCCTACGTGTATTAACATTATGAGTGGTCTTACTCACATTGTTAACTTGAGGAATAACATAATTTCTGGGGTAAATCAGTAATCAATGGCAAAGTGACCAACTTTGTCGCAGCACCAACAGTCAAATTTGTTGTATCTTTGCCTGAATTTCTCTTGCTTGACCTTTTGAGAGTGTGGTCTAGCAGGGGCAGCAGTCTTTGAGGTAGAAGCTTCATGGTGATGGCATTCATATGTCTTCTTCCCCATAAGAGGCTTTTCCACAACAGGTTTTCCTTTTGGTGCTTTCTTAATGTTATGACCATGATTATAAGGGTCATAGCTCTGAAGAGTGATCTCCTCATAAGGTGCCTTGAAGACACTTTTGCCAAAGTTTCGGGGACGGGTCCATCCTTGGTACCAAGACTTGGGCTCTACATAAGTAGGCCTAGTAAAGTGATTGTAGGACAAATCAAGATCAAACTCGTTCGTTGGAAAGATGACCTTTTTGAATGAGGTCTGGTCTTGAGGAGCTTTCCCTTTCTCCTTGGCCAAAGCCTTCTTGGCCGTCTTATTCTTCCTTTGATCCTTATTTCTCCTAGAGGATTTACTAGGAGCATTAACATGGCCTAAGCCAGCACCTTTAGCCTGAGCTGAGAATTCAGCAACAAAAGGAAGGATAGTCTTGGGCTTGGAGAAGCTTTCAACAAGTTTCTTCTCCGCAGCAAGTTGTTCTTCCAATTCTTTGATGATCTTCTCCTTCAAATCTAGGTGCTCGAGAGCCTTATTATACTCTTCCATAGCAGCATTGAAATTCTCTCTGAGTGAGACCATCTTGGCGACTTCCTCTCTTCGAGTGCTCTCTTCAGTCTTGAGAGATTTAATCTCCTTGGCATGAGTTTTCACAACTTTTCGACATTTGTCGTAAGTCATGATTAACTCCTTATATTGGGCCATGAGTTCAACTCATCAACAGAAGAGCAATCATCATGATCATGATCAGAAGCATCTGATTCAGAAAGAGGAGTATGAGAGTTTACCTTCCCAGTGTACTGGGGTTCTTCTTCATCATTTGTTTGTGCCATTAGCCCAAAGTAGGCTTCCTCTTCTTCACTTAACTCAGATGAGTCAGAGTCGCTGAGAGTCTTGCCCTTCTTGGCTACTGGGCTTCTTTCAGTTCTCTTCTTATTGTAAGAAGATTTCTTCTCCTCTCTTTTCCACCCTCCTTCTTGTGAGGGAAATCAGCAATGACGTCTCCTGGCTTATTGCAACAATAGCAAACAATGTCAGAAGAAATGTGTTTGTTATGTTTAGGATGATACTTGTCTTGGCTACATGAGACTTTCTTGTATCAATCACCATCATGATGTGATCTTTTGTATGAGGCATCTGTCTTTCCATTATTTCTTCTTGTTCAAGAATTTCTTGAACTGCCTTGAAAGAAGAGAGAACTCTCCTTCAGATAGCTCTTAGCCTGAAGTGCTTGGCTCTGAAACTTCATCTTCACTATCTTCCTGTGCAGGAGCAGGTGATGCAGCTTTGGATTTACTTGAGTTGTATGCCTTCAGTGCAACAGACTTCTCCATGGATGACCACTAGCTCTTATCTTCTTCAGCTTTTCGTGAATTGATTTGCATTTCATAGGACATTAGCTTTCCGAAGAGATTATAAGGGTCAGTCTCTGCTAGCTTACCAAACTCCCAAATAGCACAAACTTTGTTGTCACATTCCTTAGTCAGGGACCTCAACTTATCATTCAACTCTCCATTAGTGAAGACTCGGCCATATACTCTTAGGCCGTTAACAATTTTGAAGAAGCTTTCAAAGGTATCTACAATTGAGTCCTTGGGACCTTGTCAGAATGCTTCATATTTTTGATTCAGTAGTGATTTTCTGTCATCCCTAACCTCTTCAGTGCCTTCCATCAAGATGATAAGAGACTGCCACATTTCATTGGCGGATTGGCCGTGAATCAGATTCTGCAGCATAGAATCATCGACTCCACTTGCGATGATATTTTGGCTTTCTTATATAAAAAGACAAGTGCAATCTCATCCTTATAAAAATCCATTAACTTCTTAGGAACTTTTTTGGTAGGATCAATAGTGGAGACGGTCATAGGAATATAAGGACCTTTTTCAGCAATCATGAAGATCCTTGGATCCACAGCTTCCATGAAAAATTTAACCCTTTCTTTCCACATGGGAAAGTGGGTTTTTGTGCACAAAGGAAGCTTGGCAAAATCTTTGGCTTTGTCCATGCTTGTATAACTCAAAAGATAACTTGGGACAGATCTATTCAAGGTGTTAACCTTTTTATGAACAACCTCTCTCTGATATCAATTGAAAATATTTTAAGTTGTCTACCTAAATCACCAATAGGGGGTGAACAGGTGAGTTGTGCGTCTTTTTGCAGATTAAAAAATTTAGCGAGCGATGCACAAAAAATAACCAAGCATTCACAGACAACACCAAGAGTTATAGTGGCTCCCCAAACCTTGGGTACATCCACTTTCCACCTCACCGATCTAGCAATGCACTAGACTCGGCTACTCCACTAATCTCGGATTGAAAACAATCCTATAACTTGGAACAAAGTTCCTACAACTCGATCCCAAAAACAGGATCTACACTCGGAAGAGAAAACTTCCTACAAAGAACTCGAACAAAGCTCCTACACTCGGAGAAGAATCTCCTACATGAATAAAATAAATTTAAAGAAATACAAACAGTAAATTTCTTAGATCTGAAAACTTCTGCCTTTCTTCTTCCTTGAATTTGAAAGCTCTGTCAGAATTATTTTGAAGAAGAATCGGCTAGATCTCAGGATCTGAAAACTCGGGACTCAGCAAGATCAAGGAGAGAATCAGTCGATTGTAGAATCGCTTGATCTTTAAATCTCTTGCTATGAATCTTTGGATCAAAAGCGTATCGGCAAGAATTGCGATGAATAGAGGCGGCGGCTCTCAATTCAGAAAGTAAATTTCCGATTCAGAATTCTTAGACTTTCTTCTTATGGCTTCTTCTAGGGTTGGTCGATTATGATAAGACCTTTTATAGGACTTGCCTAACGGTCATAATCATAATAAATGATAGCCACGTGGACCAATCACGTGCTAATTACATTTGAAAATCCGTCTGACTGGACTTAAGAAACTTTTTCAGAAACAGTACAGCAATTCTCGAGAAGAAGGATTGTACTCGAGAAAAATAGATTCTGTTCTCAAGAACAATAATGAAGTCTCGAGAAAAATGACTTAGAAAAAATGTGGAGTGGAAAACAGTAATCTCGAGAATGAAGGAAGTCCTCGAGAAAAAAGAATTTTAGTTCTTGAGAAGGAACAATCTGGTACTCGAGAACAAATAAGTGTTCTCGAGCACAGATGTCTGGATCTCGATAAAAATGGTCTAGGTCTCGAGAAAAGTCTTCTGCATCTCGAGAATTAAGCATAGTCTTTGAAAGTGAAGGTAGATCTGAAATACTCTAGAGGGGGGGGTGAATAGAGTATTGTGCTCTCTTAAAAATTCTTTACAACTTTTGTTGTATTCCTAAGTGAACAGGTCAGTAAATAAAATAATAAGCACGACAACCTATCTAATCACAGATCACAGCCAAAACAAAAGAAAAGAAAAAGGGCAACCAGACGACATAAGAAATTTTATAGTGATTCCCCAACCTGGGTACATCCACTCTTCTACCACCCTGGTAGGAATTCACTCAGGTTTTTGATCAGGTGCCTGACACCAATGAGCTTTTGTTCAGGTGCTCAAAAACTAAAACCTCAATTCTTTTGGTAGGAGACTTGTAACCAGGAATACTTTTGAAGGGAATTAAAACCCTGTACAGGAGTTGGAAATGAGGTGATGGTGTCTTCTCTTTCTCAATAACAACTGAGAAGACTGTGGATTGATTTTAGCAGATTTGCTCCCCCTGAGATCTTGAATGTATCAGGAAAACTGGAGCACTGCTTCAGGGTGACAGGTCTTCAAAACTTGAGTGTCTGGACCAGAGAATGCTTCAGGAACTTCTTTGACAGATAGGGTTTTGTTGTCCTTTTGAAGTTGTCCTGTAGGATTGAAAAATGTTCTCTGGCCTGGGCTGATTGCAGAAAAGAACTTTTGATTGTTGCAAGATTGTTCTTCTGTGGAATGACTGTCTGTGTCTGTCTGATTGCTTGTATAATCTGTATGACTGTGTATTCTTGCTTGATCCTTTTCTTTTTCTGACTAAGACTGACTGAGGAACATTCAAAATTTGAATGTTTTAGCAGTAAATGCAGTCGGCCTGGGAAGGAAGCGGCAATCAATGATTTCCCTAACTGTCCCATGGAAAAACGGCATGAAATAATCCAAGATTAATTTCACGTTCTAACGGTAACATTCCGAGAAGATCTGACATTAATTGTTCAGGAATCATCGTCAAGAAACGGGACAGGAAAACTGAAGAAGACCTAATCTGGAATCATCGAACGTAGAACAGGAATCGTCGAGCTGAGTTCACAGTTCGTCGAGCTGAGTTGAAGAGTTCGTCGACCAGATAATAGAAATAGTCTTCAAGTCAATACTGCTACAACCTTCGTTGAACTGACAAACTTCATTTGTCGAGCTGAGAATCAAAATCGTTGAGCAGATAACTATCACTGTCAGACAGTATTCGTCGAACTAAGATCCAAATTCATTGAGCGAAGAATGATTGTGGACTTAGAATCTGAGAAGTCTCTGACTGAGAAGAGTATAAATCGTTGACCACAAATCGTCGAGTAGAATACTGAATTCGTCGACCTGAGAAGTTGAGAACTTGAGGTCCAAGTTCGTCGAGCTTAGATTCTAGTTCGTCGACCAAAGTCTGAAGTTGGACTTAGAAAAAATTCTGGAGTTCTCCTGACTTTAGCTGTTGAAGTATCTCAGAGTTCGTGGAACATAGAACAAAGATCGTCGAGCTCAGCACAGAGAGCTGTCTCAAGATCGTCGAGCTCAGCAAGCCTATCGTCGACCTGAGTTCGACGAACATCGAACTCATTTTACTTAGTCTTGAAATCCTCTAAGTCTGGAGTCTCTGAAGGTCTTGTTGAAGGCTGGTCACTCTGAAGTTGAACCAAGGACTTGACCTAGACTCTAGGACATAAATTTGACCCTATCTATACATGATGGGTCACATCCTAGGTTAGTGAACCTAGCCCAAATCAACTAGTGATCCAACAATCTCCCCCTATTTGGGTAAGGTCACTAAGAGACTCAAAACAGAAACAAACAGATAAACAAAGCAAGAAAAGAAATATATCTGGCAGAGAGTTACTAACACATGCAGCAGATATATATATATATACATGTCTTTGTTTAAACAAATAGCATAGTTTGAAAAACAAATGCAGACAAAAATTGAAGCAAAATAAGGATTACTTCTTTGGCTTTTTCTGCTTAGACCTGTCTTTAGTTGGTTTCTCTCCTGGCTTTTTAAAGATGATTTCTCTCTTTGGATCTTGAGCCTGAGCCTGAGTCATAGTCATATCAGCTGCCCCAATGATCTTTAGTGATGTAGCTCTGGGGACAACTGCTTCAGGATGGAGTTTCATATAATCATCAACATTGAAAAGCTTGTTTCCCTTGTCAAATCTTTTCAGTTCTTCTTTTTTGTACTTTGACGTAGTAGTAAGACCTGAGATATCTTGACCTTCAGCTTTGTCTTTGTTAATCAATGATAGACCAATAAGCTCCTGGAACCTAGCCATTTTGGCAGTATTAGTAGTTTCAGGATCCTCAAATGGAATAGGAGGAGAATAAGGTCTTTCAGGATTGTCAGCTTTCTGTTCTTCAGATACTTGTTGCTGCTGCTGAGGGTGATGTTGATGTTGATGTCCTGAAGAGTGATGACCTTGCTGGCTGCTTACAGAGGATCTCCCTTGATGTCTCTGATAGGTTTGCATGGGGGCAGATCTTTGAGAGCTAGAACCAGAGGCACCAGCTGCTGGAGGAGGAGGAGGTGGATCTTTCCTGAATCTGTGAACTGGAGGAGGAGAATATCTCCTACTTCTTTTCCTTTCCTTCTGCTGGTTCTTGGATAACCACATCCATGCAGGCATTCCCTTATAAGGTGTAACATTATGCAAAATGTAATAAGGGGTGTCAGCAGTGGGATTAGGCTTAGGAGCTGGAGGAGGAGGAGCCTTCCTTTTCTTTGATAGCATCTTCTTTTTCTTCTTGGAGGCTTCTTCATCTGAATCATCATCATCATCAGCTTCATCATCTTCAGTATCAGAACCCTGAGGGTTATCATACAAGGCATCCAAAGCTTTTAACGCTTTATCAGAAATAATAGCTTTTTCTGGAGCAGGGCAGAAGAAGAAGTTTCATCAACTGGAATTTCAGCAATAATAGAAGAAGTAACTGTACAGGAGGTGGAAGTAGTTAGGACAGAGCTTTCAGCTGCTGCCTTATTTTCCTCTTCAATGTCAGCTAGAATTAGCTCATCCAAATCTGGCATAGGAGAGTCATCCATAACAAAACAGGGGCTGAGATGTCTTCTGGAATAACTTCTGGACTAGCTGCAGGGATTGAAGCTAAAGCTGGAATAGCAAAACTGTCACAGAGTTGCTTATCAACTGCTGGACTAACTGGAGAAGTATAGGGAACAATAGCCAACTGCGGCTTAGTAAAGTCTACTGGAAAAGACTGCATATGTACAGTATCAAAATTTCTCAACAAAACAGACAAATTAACTGTGGGATTTAAATGGAAATCACCAACAGTTTTTATTTGCTCAACTGACTCATCTAAGTCAATGTCAGTATCCATAAAATGAATTAATTCAATCAAATCAGAATCAAATTCTGGCAAACTATCTGCATCTGTATCTGAGACTGCTGCTGTGACTGCTGCTGCTTCTGCATCTACATATGCATCTGCATCTGCTGCTGCTTCATCACTGAGCATCTCCCCCTGCCTGGGTTCAGGAGAACCTGGAGCCAGGCCCCTGAATGAAGAGGGGGCAGCAGAGAGGAGAGAAATTTGGGCAGATAAAGAATTGATAGAGGTCACAAGAGGTGTAATGGCCTCTTGGATGAGAGATTTGATGAGGGAAGTGAGCAAGGATATGATGGTAGATGTACCAAATGGGGAAGGGAAGAGGATGGAATGGAGGGTGGAATAGCAGATATGTGATGTGTGGATGGTGATGAAGATGGAATGGGGGCATCTGACATGACAGTGTCTGAGGGTAGGGTGTAAGATGGAATGGATGATAAATGAGGGGGAAGTGGAGACTGAGGGGTGTAGGAAGATGTGTGTCATGAGGTGAAGCTGGAGGTGTTGGTTGTTGATTAGCTTGCAGAGGGGAAGATGGGGAAGGAATGTTGGTGATGTCCAGAGGTGGAGATGGAGGTGGAGTAGGCACATGAGGATGTTGTGGTGATTGGGGTGTTGGAGAAGTGGGAAGATGGGTTGTTGGAAGAGGTTGTGGAGATGGGATGGCCTCTTCTGCAGGGTGGGGAGTGGCCTTCACAGCCCTGGTGCTCTCAGAAGTTAGGATGGAAGAGGAGGAAGCCTTGGAGGGCTTGGAGATCGTCCTCTCCCATCTGCCAAACAAGGAGCAGGTGAGGCGCTTGCTGGCATTGATGAAGATGGTCGGGGAGACCATGAATTCACCAGCCTTCTCTTGAAGAAAAATCCCCAAGATTCTGCCGAAGCAAACCTCTTTCTTACTGTTCTTCTTCTTAATCAAATCGAAGAAGATCATGCCCCAATCGACATGTCTCTTGTTTACCACTGCACACATAACAAGGAATTGGTGACGGGTGATGTATTCATGTGCAGAGTGTTTGCCCATCAGCACTTTTCCTACAATGTCTGTCAAGAACTGGTAGGCGGCAGACAGTTGTTTCTTCAACAACTTGTTAGGGTTGCTTCCAGAAAACCCCATCAACTTCAGCATATCACTAAATTCTTCAGAATCCATATCCATGTCATCTTCTCCATTTACCAAACCAAAAATTTTAGAAAGAACCGTGGGAGACAGAGAGACAGCATTACTCCCGATATTTCCTGTCAGAACATTTTCCTCAGAAACAGTAGAAGTGTATACTCATTCTCTGATTTCAGTTCCATGCAGTTTAATCCTTCTGGTTATAAAGTCCTTGATACCAAGTTCTTCTAGCAGTTCCAAGATATAGAGAAGATTGGGTCAGAATGTTGGAATGAATCAAAATCCATGTCGAATCTGGTGTCGAATTTCATTGCGGCTAAGGTGCTCGCTGGAATCTCCATTGATGACATGCAAGAAAGACAGAGAAAACGACGATCAAGAGCAAGAGAACTGAAAGCGCAGGATGGAGGTTGAAGAAAACCTAGATATAAGTTTTCTAGAATATGAATCGACACACTCCGTTCCACGAAAAAGAAACAGTTCTTCGAACTGAGCTCGACGAAATAAATTATAGACAAATAATTCGTCGATCTCATCCAGAAGAATCGAAAACAGTTCGTCGAACTCCGTTCGACGAAATGTCTTCTGAAGCAAAGTTCGTCGATCTCCGGTCGACGAAAATTGTTTCCACACAGAGAATTCGTCGATCTCCGTTCGACGAGAATCTCTCAAAATTTCCCTAATTCATCGAACTCCGTTCGACGAACTCTGGAAAATTCGTCAAATGCAGACAGAATCTAATTTAACTCTTCTCCATTAATCATTCCCAATTGATTTATAAAGAACAGATGAGTTTTCTCATCCAAGGGTTTGGTGAAAATGTCTGCCCTCTGCAAATCAGTAGGAATATGGATTAGGTTAATTTTCTTTTTGTCTACATTATCTCTAATGAAATGATGTCTTATATCAATATGTTTAGTCCTACTATGGTGAACTGGATTCTGTGCTATAGCAATAGAACTAGTATTATCACAAAAAAATGTTGAATTATTTAAGTTGACACTATAGTCTAGGAGTTGATTTTGTATCCATAACATTTGTGAACAGTAGCTGCCATCAGCCATGTATTATGCTTCTGCAGTTGATGTAGACACAGATGTTTGCTTTTTACAAAACCAGGAGACAAGTCTCATATCAGGGAACTGGCAAGTTCCAGAGGTACTCTTCCTGTCCACTCTACATCCAGCATAGTAAGCATCTGAGTATCCAATTAACTCAAAATGTGACTCTGCAGGATACCAGAGTTCTAGATTAGGACAACTCTTTATATATCTCAAAATTCTTTTTAAGAAAATAAGGGAGATTCTTTAGGGTTCACTTGGAACCTAGCACAAAGGCACGTGGCAAATATTATATCAGGCCTGCTAGCTGTTAGGTATAATAGGGATCCAACAATTGCCCTATAATGTTTCTGATCTACAGGTTTCCCTACTGCATCAGAATCCACAATAACATTTGTAGTCATAGGTGTTTTCATTCCTGAAGCATCACCCATCCCAAACTTCTTAATAAGCTCTTTAGCATACTTAGCTTGGGAGAGGAAGATACCATCAGGGAGCTGCTTCACTTGGAGACCAAGGAAGTAGGAAAGCTCACTCATGCTACTCATCTCAAATTTAGAATGCATGAGGTCAGCAAACCTCTTGCATAATTTGGGATCAGTAGACCCAAAAATGATGTCATCCACATATATTTGTACTAACAAAATTTGGTCCTTATGATGTCTAGTGAAAAGAGTTTTATCTATGGTTCCTCTTGTAAATTTATGCTCTAAAAGAAAGCTTGCTAAGCTCTCATACCAAGCTCTTGGAGCTTGCTTTAAACCATAGAGAGCTTTATGCAACTTAAATACAAAAGAGGGTTGAGTTACAGAGATAAAACTTGGAGGTTGTTCTATATAAACCTCTTCTTGAAGTACTCCATTCAAGAAAGCACTCTTGACATCCATTTGGAAAACTTTGAATCTCCTGTGAGCTGCATAGGCAAGGAATATTCTTATGGCCTCTAACCTTGCAACAGGGGCAAAGGTTTGGTCATAGTCAATTCCTTCCTCTTGCCTGTAGCCTTGAGCAACAAGCCTAGTCTTGTTTCTCACTATGTTGCCTTGAGCATCTAGCTTGTTCCTGTAGACCCATTTGGTTCCAATAACTGGGTAGTTATGGGGTCTTGGAACCAAATCCCAAACTCTACATCTCTCAAACTGATTTAGTTCCTCTTGCATTGCAATGATCCAGTGGGGATCTTGCTCAGCTTCATGGATGGTGAGAGGTTCAATCTGAGAGAGAAAACAGGCATGCATCAAGTCTTGGTTGAGTTGATGCCTTGTCTGTACTAGCTGTTGAGGGAAGTTCAACCACTTCCTCTTGAATTTCTTCTTCACTGTCTTCAGCAACCTGTGGAGAAGGATGGGTTGATACCCCTTGGGTAAGATTTAGTCCATCCATAGACTCACACAGTGGTGGAACCTGCAAAGAGCTATTGGTAGAAATCTCTTTCTCCTTATAATACATGTTAGCTTCATCAAAAGACACATGGACAGACTCTTCAATTTTAAGAGTGGATTTATTAAAAACCCTATAGGCCTTGCTTACTTGGGAGTATCCTAGAAAAATCCCTTCTTTAGCCTTAGCCTCAAACTTTCTAATGTATCTTTTGTTATTTGTGTGAATGTAACATATACAACCAAAAATTTTAAAATATGTGATTTTAGGTTTCTTCCCTTTAAGTAATTCATAGGGGGTATTATTTTTCAGCTTATGTATAAGGCTTCTATTTAGGACATAGTTAGCAGTGTTTACAGCTTCTGCACAAAAGGATAGAGGCATGTAAGCATCTGCCAATAATGTGTCTGCAGCTTCAATGAGTGTCCTATTTTTCCTTTCAGCTACCTCATTTTGTTGGGGAGTTCTAGGAGCTGAGAAGCACTGCCTGATACCTTCCTTCTCACAGAACTCATACATAAGAAAAGACTCAAACTCTGTGCCATGATCACTTCTGATCAATGCAACATGAGTAGAGAACTCAATCTGTATGGTCCTGAGAAAATCTGTAAGAACCTTGAATGTATCTGACTTAGCTCTCAGAAAGGCTACCCAACTGAATCTGGAGAAGTCATCAACAATCACTAAAGTGTAAGACTTCCCTCCTATGCTTTGCACTGCAATGGGTCCAAATAGATCCACATGAAGCAAATACAAAATCCTAGGTGAATCACTTTTATTAATGGATTTGAAGCTAATTTTAGTTTGCTTGCCTAATTGATAAGCCCTGCATAGGTTTTCCTTCTTGTAGGGGCTAGAAGGTAAGTCTCTAACAAGGTTGTATTTAGATAACGTAGCTATATTCTTAAGATTTACATGCCCTAATCTTTTATGTCATAACTCATTTTGGTTACTAGTGATATTGAGTAAACAAACATCAGTTGTGGCAGAAATAAAATCTACTAGATATATGTTGCCTTGTCTAATTCCAATTAAAATAGTTTGGTTTTCACTATTAATAATAGAATAAGAGGTAGAGTTAAAGTGTACCTGATAACCTTCATCACATAATTGACTTATGGATATTAGGTTATGTTTGAGTCCTCTTACATATGTTACTCTTTTGAAGGTAACTGCTCCAATCTTTACTACTCCATATCCTTCTGACTGGCCACTCTTTGAATCACCAAAGATCACCTTTTGTCCTAGCTTGGACTTGTAATTGGATAGATTGTCCTTGCTGCCTATCATATACTTGGAGCAACCACTGTCCAAGTACCAGGTCTGACTCACCCTTGGACAGCTCTTCACCTGTACCTGTAATGAAAAACAAAGCTTAATTGTTCTTGACCCAGGTTTCCTTGGGTCCTTTATTTGGTTGGAAAGAAAAGCTGGAAATAACTGACAAGTGTTAAATTTTCTCAACGTGGTCAGCAAGATAGCCCCAACGCCAAATTAATATCTTCGGTACTACCCAGTTCTCACGTTGAACCAGCGGAACCCAAGGATCAAAGGTTACACCCAACAAACAATGGAAGCACAAGCAGATCTTTATACATTCACTTCTTTACAATTCGAAGCATACATAGCGAGACATGATTTCGCTAGTATAACAGTTGTAAACAGAAAGAACCAAAAAAATAAGTCGGGCGGACAGCACCGGAGTCCGTCGAGACCGCGAGGTCGCCGAGGCCGCCGAGACCGCTGAGCTCGCCCAAGCTATGCTGCAAACCGCCGAATAGACACGGAGTCCGCCGAAGCCGCGAGGCCGCGCGGACACACCGTTATTCGCCTCCTGCTGAACCTGAACTGAGGAACACCCCTACCCGCCTGAAACCGGCGGACAGGTTATTGAAGCTGGCAAAGTTGAAACAGAACTGACAAGCCGCAGAGCGACCTCCTGCTGAGTCCGCAGAGACAGCACACTTATAAGCACATGACCGAAGTCACAGCCAAACTCCTGGCTCCTTGAAGTTATCCGCGCGACCTGCACACAGCAAACCGTCAGCCTGAAACAATCCGCGCGGACTGGAAAACACAGACCGCAGCTCCTTGCACACCCCAACTTACTGTTCACTCAAGTTACTTAGGTTACTGTAGATGTGCCAGGGGGTCCTATTTATAGGCAGGGTGAGGAGTGTGGTCACCTCCAAAGAGATAGCGACACCGCCCCAGCCCGCGCGAATACAAACCACCGTCCGCTGAGTCCGCAAGGACTTAGCCGGATACCAAGGAAAACCGCCAGGAGCAGGCAACCATTGACGAACCCTCTCCAGTCCGCCCAAGCTAAGCGGACAAGGCATCAGCCCGCAAAGCTCCAACCACTTCAGGACAGCAACCCCCTTCAATGGCTGTCCGCACCAACCCGAGGCAGTCCGCAAGACTCACACCTCAATCCGCCACAAGTCCACGACCAAAGGCAGACAGCAACAGTCCGCCCGGTCACAGCGGACTTGGCGGATACGGCGGACACCATGAACTTGACACAAAGTGTGACCAAGTCCAAAACCATCAAGGGCCAGTGCGAGCATGGCGGACACAAACTTCCGTCCGCCAAACACCCTAGCACAGACCGCCACCAGTCCGCGAGCTCCTCGCACTTGTCCAACGCAGCAGCTTCCTCCCGGACTCCAAACACCAGTCCGCCAACCGGTCTCCACAGCAAATCGCCTGCTGTGCCACCAGAGCTCGACAAGGCCTCAGCCAAGCTCTAAGCTCAGTCCGCAACAGCCAATACCGCGGACACATCAGTCCGCAAGCTTCCCGCGGACAAGAGCCAACCCGCCTATCAGCACAAGCTTGCACCCGCGGCCACTGAGCAATGCAACAGTCCGCAAGCCTCCATCCTCTCAGACCGCTCCTTGGTAAAGCCAATCAGCAAACACCCTATCCGCAGACACCAGGCCGCATAGTCCGCGGACTCCATGCAACAACCCGCTCAGAAGACAGTCGGCTTCCCACTAGACCTATCACCAGGCCGCACATCTCAGTCCGCCCAGTCCGCCTAGTCCGCCAATGCTGTCCGCCACAGGCCGCGCGGCCTGTCCCGTCACCCACTTCCACTTCACAAATTTCAACACTCCCCCTTGAAGTGGGAAGTGGTGACCAAGCCCAGCAAGCTGCGCAAGCGTTCAAAGGGCCCCTTCGACAGTGGCTTCGTGAAGATGTCAGCAAGATTATCTTCACTCCGAACATGCCCGACCAGCAGAGACCCCTCCAACACCTTCTCCCTGATGAAGTGGTGATCAATCTCTATATGCTTGGTCCTGGCGTGACACACTGGATTATTAACCAGTTTGAGAGCACTCTCATTGTCACCCCGGAGTAAAGTAGGCCCTTGCACTTCTTCATGGACATCCTCTATAAGCCTCCTCAACCAAACGGCTTCCCGAGCAGCCAAGGCCGAAGCCTTATACTCCGCCTCCGTGGTTGAAACCGACACTGAGTCCTGCTTCTTGCTACACCACGAGATGCTAGCTGAACCGCAAGTGAACACATAACCTGAAGTAGACCTTCGATCATCCGAATCACCGCCATAGTCAGCATCCGTGTACCCGAGCAACGCAAACTCCGCATCCCTTCTATAGAGGAGTCCCATATCAGAAGAAGCCTTGACATACTTCAGAATTCCCTTTGCCGCCACTAGATGAGACTGCCTTGGTTCAGCCATATACCGACTTACTCGGCCAACAGCATAAGCTATATCCGGCCTTGTAATCGTCAGATAAATCAAGCTCCCAACAAGAGCCCTGAACACCAAGGGATCATGAAGAACCCTTCCCTCATCTCGTCGAAGCTTCAGCCCTGATTCTAGTGGAGTAGAGCACTTCTTCCCTTCTCCCATGCCGAACCGCTTCACAATACGATCAGCATATCCTTTCTGGCTAATGAGAACCACACACTCCTTCCTCTCCACTTCAAGACCAAGAAAGTGATGCAACTCTCCCAAGTCTTTCATATCGAAGCGTATAGCAAGCTCTGCCCTGAGCCTTGCTACTTCCTCCTCCGAATTTCCTGTGATGATCATGTCATCCACATACAGTAGGACCAAGACCCGTAGCTCTCCCTTCTTCTTGATGAACAAGCTTGAATCCGAGTTGGAAGCAAGGTATCCACAGAATTGCAAGTATTCTGCAATCTTCCCATACCACGCTCTAGGAGCTTGCTTCAACCCATAGAGAGCCTTCCTGAGTTTGCAGACATAGTCTGGATGCTTCTCAGAGACAAAACCAAGCGGCTGATCCATGAAGATGTCTTTGTCAATCTCTCCGTAAAGAAAGGCATTCTTCACATCGAGTTGCCACAACCTCCATCCCTTGCTAGCAGCCAAGGCGATCACCACTCTTACAGAAATCATCTTCGCAACTGGACTGAATGTCTCCTCATAGTCTTCTCCATACTGCTGTGAGAATCCTCTAGCGACCAGGCGAGCCTTGAACCGATCAATTCTCCCATCAGCCTTCTTCTTCAACTTATACACCCACTTGCAAGTAACCGGAGTAATGCCATCAACCTTGGGCACAAGGTCCCAGGTTTCATTCTTCTTCAGAGCATCAATCTCTTCCTTCATGGCACCTTCCCACTCCTTCACTCCAGTGGCCTCGTTGAAGTTTGCAGGCTCTCGCTCATCCAGAGGACCTGCAAAGAAGCAGGAGACAAAGCTCACTGCATTCCCATCACAGTACCGAGCCGGTGGCTTAACCACCCTCTTCAATCTCCGAAGACACGGCTCCTTGCTCACGGCTTCTGTTGCTTCTTCGGGCTCCACTCCTACCTGGGGCAAGCATTGAGCAGTGCTCCCCCTGCTTCCTGAGCCAGAAGGCTCAGCCTCGGAGTTCGAAGCAACAGGAGCTGCTGGTGAAACAGCAAGCTCCTCTTCCAAGCCTTCAGCAGCCTCCACCGGTGCTTCATCAACCTTGCTACTTTCGGTTAGCTCCACCGAGCCACCTCCATATGACGTCAGCTCGTCAAAGACAACGTCTCTTGATATCACGAACTTCTTCGTCACAGGGTCCATGCATTTCCATCCCTTCTTCCGCTCATTATAGCCAACAAAGACAAGTTTCCTTGCCTTCGCATCCAGCTTTGTCCGTGAAGCATCCGGGACATGCACGTAGCAAGTTGAACCGAACACCCTAAGGTGTCCCACACTCGGCTTCTCCTTCAGCAACAGCTCAACAGGAGTCTTCATGTTGATAGGGCTGAGTGGCATCTGGTTGATAACATAAGCAGCACAAGACATTCCCTCCGCCCAGAAGGACCTTGGGATATCTTTCGCATGAAGCCAGCATTTGCAGGTTTCCGTCAGATGACGGATCTTTCGCTCCGCTACTCCATTTTGTTGTGGAGTGTGAGCACAAGTAAGCTCTCGTTGGATCCCGTGCTTCCTGCAGAAGATAGAAAACTCGGAGGAGACAAACTCACCCCCGTTATCAGTTCTAAACTTCTTAATCCGCAAGTCAAGCCGGCCTTCTACCAACTCCTTGAACTCCACGAACAAACGGAAGGCTTCCGACTTCTCCTTTAAGAAGTACACCCAAGTATACCTTGAGTAGTCATCAACCAAGACAAGCATGTATCTGCTTCCACCAAGGCTGGCAGTAACAGTCGGTCCCATCAGGTCGCCATGAATACACTCCAATGGTTTCTTGCTCCTTGTTTGTGATTTATCAAACGGAAGGCGATGTGCCTTACCGTATTGACAGCCCGCACAAACATGCCCATCACCAAAGGAGGACAACTTCGGCAACCCCCTCACCAGACTTCTACTAGCCATCGCCTTCAGCTTGTCCATGCTAACATGCCCCAGCCTCTCATGCCAAATAGTCGCACTATCATTGGCCCTCATCTTATCAACATAAGCATTGGTGGAAAGAACAAACAAGTTCTTCACCCTCCTCCCAACATGAGCAACATCAGCCTTCACCGCTGATATGTTGTGAAGGAACCTCACGTCTGTTGGCCCAAACAGAACGTGATACCCAGCGTCTACCGCATTAGTCACCGAGAAGAGGTTTTTCTTCATGCCCGGCACGTGATACACACTCCTTAACGTGAGTGGCCCCTGATCACTACCCAAAGACACGACCCCCTCTTTCTCTACTGCATAAACAGTATTATCAGCAGTGATAATATCTTCATTACCTGAGTATGCCTGCATGGAGGTGAACTTCGATTTATCTCCGATGAGGTGATGACCACACCCGGAGTCCACGATCCACTCGATGTTGAAGTCCTCAGCAGACAAGGCCCGGACACAAGTGCCCGTCATAAAAGCTCTGCCCCATCATGCTTCTTCACTTCTCGAGCAAGCTTCCTCCTTTCCCGCAGCATGCCCAGGCTGCAGTTTGACCTTGCAGTCCCGCTTGAAGTGCCCTCGCTGATGACACCGGTAGCACTTCAGATTCTTCTTCCAGTCCTTAGGAGCATTGCTCCTCTCCGGCGGATATGAAGTTGAAGTCTCCTCACCAGCGGCCTGCACCTTCTTCTTCTTCTTCCCTTCCCATCCTTTCTTCTTGCCTGAGAAGAGAGCCTTGCTGCCTTCCTGATTCAGGTTCACTCCAACCATTTGCCTTGCTAAGCTCTCCTGCGAGGCAAGCAGATTTTCCAGCTCCAGCAATGACGGCTGAGTAGACCACCCTTGAACAGATGTAACAAAGGCCACATACTCCTTCCGCAAGCCGCGGATAATGTGTCTTTTCATCTTTGCCTCAGAGATAGGCTCATCAGGATCCAGTGCCGACAGCTCAGCGCACAAGCTCTTCATCTTTAAGAAGTACTTGGAGATGGAAAGGTCTCCCTGAGTTGCCCTGGCCAACTCATTCTCCAGGAACTGAAGTCGCGCCACATTCTTCCTATTGAACAACTCATCAATGGTTGTCCAAATATTAGCAGCCGACTCACACCCAACGATGTGATCAAATAGTTCCGGAGACACGGCTCTCTTCAGAATGAACTCCGCCTTAGCATTTGTTCTTCTCCAGAGCCTAACCTGCTCAGCAGTACCGAAAGCAGCAGTAACTTCCTGTCTGTCGTCACCACCGACGACTTCCCACAGCTCCTCGCCAAGAAGATAACTCTTCATGCACGACTTCCACTTCTTGAAGTTAGTCGGCGTTAAGAGTTCAATGCCCAGACCTCTTGCAAAACTCCCTTCCATTGCAACACCTGTTGGCAACCTTCAGCAGCTCCGAGCAACAACACAGGTTGATCACCACTCAAACACTGAGTCACAATACTGGCTGACTTCCGCTCACGCAACTGAACCTCAGTAACCTCAGAAACCTCGCTTTGATACCATGTTAAATTTTCTCAACGTGGTCAGCAAGATAGCCCAAATGCTAAATTAATATCTTCGGTACTACCCAGTTCTCACGTTGAACCAGCGGAACCCAAGGATCAAAGGTTACACCCAACAAACAATGGAAGCACAAGCAGGTCTTTATACATTCACTTCTTTACAATTCGAGGCATACATAGCGAGACATGATTTCGCTAGTATAACAGCTGTAAACAGAAAGCACCAAAAAAACAAGCCGGGCGGACAGCACCGGAGTCCGTCGAGACCGCGAGGTCGCCGAGGCCGCCGAGACCGCTGAGCTCGCCCAAGCTATGCTGCAAATCGCCGAATAGACACGGAGTCCGCCGAAGCAGCGAGGCCGCGCGGACACACCGTTATTCGCCTCCTGCTGAACCTGAACTGAGGAACACCCCTACCCGCCTGAAACCGGCGGACAGGTTATTGAAGCTGGCAAAGTTGAAACAGAACTGACAAGCCGCAGAGCGACCTCCTGCTGAGTCCGCAGAGACCGCACACTTATAAGCACTTGACCGAAGTCACAGCCAAACTCCTGGCTCCTTGAAGTTATCCGCGCGACCTGCACACAGCAAACCGTCAGCCTGAAACAATCCGCGCGGACTGGAAAACACATACCGCAGCTCCTTGCACACCCCAACTTACTGTTCACTCAAGTTACTTAGGTTACTGTAGATGTGCCAGGTGGGTCCTATTTTTAGGCAGGGTGAGGAGTGTGGTCACCGCCCAAGAGATAGCGACACCGCCCCAGCCCGCGCGAATACAAACCACCGTCCGCTGAGTCCGCAAGGACTTAGCCGGATACCAAGGAAAACCGCCAGGAGCAGGCAACCATTGACGAACCCTCTCCAGTACGCCCAAGCTAAGCGGACAAGGCATCAGCCCGCAAAGCTCCAACCACTGCAGGACAGCAACCCCCTTCAATGGCTGTCCGCACCAACCCGAGGCAGTTCGCAAGACTCACACCTCAATCCGCCACAAGTCCACTACCAAAGACAGACAGCAACAGTCCGCCCGGTCATAACGGACTTGGCGGATACGGCGGACACCATGAACTTGACACAAAGTGTGACCAAGTCCAAAACCATCAAGGGCCAGTGCGAGTATGGCGGACACAAACTTCCGTCCGCCAAACACCCTAGCACAGACCGCCACCAGTCCGCGAGCTCCTCGCACTTGTCCAACGCAGCAGCTTCCTCCCGGACTCCAAACACCAGTCCGCCAACCGGTCTCCACAGCAAATCGCCTGCTGTGCCACCAGAGCTCGACAAGGCCTCAGCCAAGCTCTAAGCTCAGTCCGCAACAGCCAATACCGCGGACACATCAGTCCGCAAGCTTCCCGCGAACAAGAGCCAACCCGCCTATCAGCACAAGCTTGCACCCGCGGCCACTGAGCAATGCAACAGTCCGCAAGCCTCCATCCGCTCAGGTCACTCCTTGGCAAATCCAATCAGCAAACACCCTATCCGCAGACACCAGGCCGCATAGTCCGCGGACTCCATGCAACAACCCGCTCAGAAGACAGCTGGCTTCCCACTAGACCTATCACCAGGCCGCACATCTCAGTACGCCCAGTCCGCCTAGTCCGCCAATGTTGTTCGCCACAGGCCGCGCGGCCTGTCCCGTCACCCACTTCCACTTCACAAATTTCAACAAAGCTTAATGAAAAACAAAGCTTAATGAAAAACAAATTTCAACAAAGCTTAATTGGATAGATTGTCCTTGCTGCCTATCATATACTTGGAGCAACCACTGTCCAAGTACCAGGTCTGACTCACCCTTGGACAGCTCTTCACCTGTACATGTAATGAAAAACAAAGCTTAATTATTCTTGACCCAGGTTTCCTTGGGTCCTTTATTTGGTTGGAAAGAAAAGCTGGAAATAACTGACAAGGTAGGTTGAGATTTATAACCTAAGGGGTGATATCTCCTAGGTGGAATAACACAATCAGCTACTGGATTGAATGTCTTATTAGCTGACTTAGAATTTCTGTAAGAGAAATAATTTTTGTTTGGTCCTTCTGGGTTCGACGAATTGTTGTAAGTTCGTCGACCAGAGTTCGACGAATAGGGATGAGATCGTCGATCTCTGCTCAGAGAATGATAGTAGTCATTTTCTGCGCCCCAAGTTCGTCGACCTCTGCTCGACGAACAATACACAGTTCGTCGATCGTAGTTAGACGAATTATTATAACTGAAGTTTGCGTTCAGCGTTCATCGATTTGGGTTCGACGAACTAGCCACATATCGTCGATCTGCGTTCGACGAATGCTGCTGAACCTTGTTTTTATTTGTTGTTTTCTGATTTTTATTTCTCTTGTCTATGGGTTTTAGATGGTTTTCAGACAATGGTTAGTTTATCATCTTTTCTTTTCCCTTTGGAGAGACAAATTTAATAGGTGTGGTAAGAATGTTTTTCTTAATTATGGGGGGCAAACTTGATGAAGCACCCAAGCTCAGCTTGCCATTTAATCTGGCATTCACTGTGCTTGTTATGTCCATCAGCTTGAGACTTCTCCCATTGAGAGATTGCTCAAGTTGTTTGGCCTCACATAAATCAGATTTTAATTTGATCATTTGTTCATTAGCTAAGGTTAGTTGATCTGTTAGTTTAATGTTTTTTGAATTAACAGATGTTGAAGTATTAGACTGGGCGGCCTTGCAGTCTTGTCTGGAGGTTTGTTGACCGAGCGGTCTGGCGGTCTCTCTCAGGAGCTTGGAGACCGGGCGGTCTATCGGTCTCCTATTGCGGCTTGTTCTTATCCTGCTGGAGTTGCCAAACGGTTAACCCATCTGTCTAACCGCGTGGCCTGTGCGGTCTCTTGAAGTTCTAGTCGCTCAGCCCTGTACATGTTTAGTCCCACATTGTTTGTTTGTACTCTCTCATATCTCCTCCATTCTATAAAAGGAAGGTCATATCTTTGTAAATGATATCTTTTTTGGATAATAAAATTTCAATTATTCAAATTTTTGTTCGTTTGTTAGCCGCATGTTCGCTACTTTTTACATGGTATCAGAGCACTCGGTCCTTTCCACCTGACTTCGCTCTCTCTGTGCGTGCGGCTTGTTTCTTCTGTCCGCGCCCTATTCTCGCGGCTTGTTTTCTCTTCTGCCCGTTGTGCTGTTCGCGCGGCTTCTCCCTGTTCGCGCGCCTTTCTTCGGCCTGTTCTCTTTGGTCCTTTGCTTCCTCTTCTCTGCTGTTCGCTCGGACTCCTTCAGTTCGCGCGACCTCTTCCCTGTGCCTTGGTCTGCTTCCTGGCCGCTGGTGTTCTGTCACTGTGCCGCTGCAGCTTCATCTCTTTAGCCCACTGCAGTTTCGTCCTTGTTCGTTGCGATTTCTTTCTCGTGTCCCGGCCTCTTCCTTAGGTCGTGCGGCTTGCCCTCCGTTTTTTCTGTCCCCGCGGTCTCTCTTCTTCTCGCGCGGTTTCCTGCCTTCTCTATGACCACTTCCGGTCTCTCAACCCCCGTTATCTCTACCTCCACCACTCCTGCAGCTCCTCCTCCTCCTCCTCCTCCTTCGGGCAACCTTGGCACGCTCTCTAAGCTTATTGGCTCCAACTATCCCGATTGGAGCGTTTCTTTCACCTTTCTACTTCGCTCTCAGCGCAAGTGTCATCACCTCATTGATGACCCTCCTCCTTGTCACTCTCCTGAATTTGATGACTGGGATGCGAGTAACGCCCTTGTCTGCACTTGGCTGACCAACAGCCTCTCTGATGAGTGCCTTCCCATCATTCGTCATGATGAGACGGTCAAGGCCGCCTGGCTTCACCTAGCTGCTCTCTATTCGAAGGGGGGCTAGACGTCCCGCATTTATACTCTTTATGCGGACCTCTTCGCCCGCCCCTCCATGTCTCCTACTGTGGCTTACCAGCAGGTTCAGGCTCTTGGCGCCGAGATCCTACAGAATCGCCCCTTCTCAACGGACTTGGCCGACCAGCACAAACACTTCCAGGAACTCCTGGTTGTTTGTTATCTTCTCCGTCTTCCCGATTCCTATGATATGATCCGTCAACAGATCTTGGGTGAGGCAGAATCTCCTTCCTTGGATGCCACCGCGACTCGCATTGCCGCTGTTACTTCGCTGCTCCAGCGGCCTCTGTTGGCCTCCCCCCCTTCCCCGGACTCCTATGCTCACCAGGCTCAGCGGGGGGGGGGGGGGGGGGGGGTGGGGGGTCCTAGTGGCCGCAGCCACTCCGGCGGGCGTGGTTCGTCCAGGTTCCTCTGCTCTCACTGTGGTCGTACCGGCCATTCTGTTGACCGCTGCTGGCAGAAACATCCTCATCTTCACCCTTCCGGTGATGCTCCTTCCTCGACCTCCGCCTCCTCTCGGCCGTCTGCATCTGTGGCCACGACTTCAGGTAGTGCCCACGTCGTTACCCAAGGTAAATGGCTGACTGACTCGGGTGCTACAAATCATATGACTGGCAACCCTCATTGCTTCTCTCACCTTGAAACGCATGACCGCCTACCCCCGGTTCGTGTGGCGGATGGTTCACCGTCCCCGGTGCTCGGGACGGGCATGGTTCAAGTCACCCCGTCGCTTCGCTTGGAGTACACTCTCTATGTCCCAAAGTTCACGTGCAATTTATTATCTGTTACCACTTTATGGCGGCAACTACAGTGCTCTGTCTTATTCACTCCCACTTCTTGTTCTTTTCAGGACTCGAGGACCCAGTAGACGATTGCTACTGGGACTGAGAGCGGCGGCCTCTATTTCCTCGACAACGTTTCTGCTCTGTCCGCCTACTCCTCCTCTATAGATCTGCTTCAATGGCATCTTCGCCTTGAACATCCTCCTCCTCAGATTCTTCGACAACTTCTTCCCCACTTACCTCCGACCAGTCCTCCGCTCAACTGTGATGCGTGTCAGCTTGGCAAACATCATCGCTCCTCCTTCCCGCCGAATCAAGGTCGTGGCTCCTCTCGCCCGTTTGATCTCATTCATTCCTATGTCTGGGGTCCGGCCCCTACCCTCACCGTTGGTCGGGGTAGTTCCTACTTTGTAACTTTTATAGATGATTTTTCTCGATGTACCTGGGTGTATCTATTAAAAGATCACTCTGAACTTTTTCTATCTGGCAATCCTTTTATTGTATGATTAAGACTCAATTTGACGTTTCTATTAAAGTTTTACGCTCTGATAATGCAAAGGAATATCTTAGTCATGAGTTCTCCTCTTTCTTTCGGCAACATGGTCTTCTTCATCAAACCACCTGTGTTTACACCTCCCAGCAGAATGGGGTGGCGGAGCGTAAAAATCGTCACCTCCTTGATGTCGCTCGCACTCTCATGACGCAGATGCAAGTACCCCGCTCCTACTGGGGCTACGCTGTGCTCCTCTCCTGCTATCTCATCAATCATTTTCCCTCCACGGTTCTCCACGGCCAGACCCCCTTCTCCATTCTATACCCACGCAAGGAACCTTTTCCTCTCCCTCTCCGTGTCTTTGGGTGCACGGCTTTTGTTCACACTCCATCCGCTACCCGCGATAAGCTTTCCCCCCGTTCCACCAAGTGTGTCTTTTTGGGGTACTCTACCACTCAAAAAGGCTATTGCTGTTTTGACCCCGTTCTGCGCAAACAATTTGTCTCCGCAGACATGACATTCTTCGAGATTTCTTCCTACTTCTCTCCTGACTCCTCTCTTCCTCCCGATATCTCTACTTCTCCACCACCTCTCTCCATTCCTTCCACGCCTCTCGATGTCTCCACTTTTCCCTCATCTCCTCCTCCGTCTCCTTCCATTTCCGTCTCACCCCCTACCCCTCCTCCCTCCTCTCTGCCGCCGTCTCTCTCTAGTCCCGGGCCAGCCTTCTCTGCCACGGACGCTCCGGTCGCTGAGGCACCCGTCGACCTGGATCTTCCCATTGCTCTTCGCAAAGGGGTGCGAGCATGTACTCAACACCCGCTTGCGGCAGTTGTTTCCTATGATCGGCTTTCTCCTTCTCGCAGGTGTTTTGCCTTGGCTATCTCCGCTGCCTCTACTCCTCACACCTACCAGGAGGCTCTTGCTATAACTCATTGGAAATCTACCATGGATGAAGAGATGTCTACTCTTACTGAATGGGGTACCTGGACCCTTGTTCCTCCACCAGTGGGTACTGATGTGGTTGGCTGTCGCTGGGTATTTGTTGTGAAATTTTGCCCCGATGGCACTGTGGATCGCTACAACGCCCGGTTGGTGGCCAAAGGCTTCACTCAGACTTACGGCGTTGATTACTTTGACACTTTCTCTCCGGTTGCTCGCCTAAGCACCATCTGGGTTCTTCTCTCTGTGGCTGTTAACCGGGATTGGGCTATTTCCCAGCTTGATGTCAAGAATGCATTTCTCTATGGAGATCTTCAGGAGGACGTCTACATGGAGCAACCTCCTGGGTATGTTACTCAAGAGGAGACACACGTATGCCGTTTGAAGAAGGCCATTTATGGCCTAAAGCAGAGCCCGCGGGCGTGGTTCGACAAGTTCAGTGGTATTGTGGCTACCATCGGCTTTACAAGGAGTTCGGCCGATCACTCCTTATTCATTCGCAAAACAGCCTCGGGACTGGTGGTTTTGGCAGTGTATGTGGATGATATTCTCCTTACTGGCGATTACAAAGCTGGGGTGGACTTGACGAAGAAACACCTCCGTCAACACCTGGTCACGAAGGATATGGGCTCCCCGAAATACTTTCTGTGGATAGAAATCTCTCGGAAGCTTGACTCGTTGGTTCTCTCCCAACGAAAGTATGCCCTTGATCTTCTACAAGAGGCGGGATTGACAGGTGCCAAACCAGCCCGGTTTCCCATGGCTATTGGAGAAGACAAAACATGGACGGATGACTCGCCTCTTCTGTCTGATGTCACAAGATAAAGACGCTTGGTGGGCAAACTCATCTATCTCACGGTGACCAGACCCGACATCTCGTATGTTGTAGGCAAGGTCAGTCAGTTTATGCAAGCTCCCAGGGAGTGTCATCTTCAGTCTGCCTTGAAGATTTTAGAGTATGTCAAAGCAGCACCGGGCAAAGGGCTACTCTTTCAGAGGAATGGTCATCTGAGGGTTGAAGCCTACTCAGATTCAAGTTATGCGGATGATAAAGGCGACCGTAAATCCACATCAGGTTTTTGTACTTTTGTTGGAGGAAATCTTGTGAGTTGGAAGAGCAAGAAACAGTCTGTTGTCTCCAGATCCAGTGCAGAAGCCGAATACCGGAGTATGACGTCAACCACGTGTGAGTTAAAGTGGTTGCGGGCTCTCATGCTTGACCTAGGAGATGTGTATGACTATCATCTTCTTATGTTCTATGACAACAAGGCCGCTATATACATATCCAAAAATCCGGTCTTCCATGAGAGAACAAAGCATATAGAGGTTGACTGCCACTTCATTCGGGAAGAGATTTTGAAGAAACATATTTGTACTCTGTTTGCCACATCTGACAAAGAATTGGCGGATATCTTCACAAAACCGGTCTCTACTTCCTTCTTCCACATTTGTGACAAGCTGGGCATGATTGATATCTATGCTCCAGCTTGAGGGGGAGTGTTGAAGTATTAGACCGGGCGGCCTTGCGGTCTTGTATGACAGTTTTTTGACCGAGCGGTCTGGCGGTCTCTCTTAGGAGCCTGGAGACCGGGCGGTCTATCGTTCTCCTATTGCGGCTTGTTCTTATCCTGCTGGAGTTGCCGAATGGTTAACCCATCTATCTAACCGCGCGGCCTGTGCGGTCTCTTGAAGTTCTAGCCGCTCAGCCTTGTACATGTTTAGTCCCACATTGTTTATTTGTACTCTCTCATATTTCCTCCATTCTATAAAAGGGAGGTCATACCTTTGTAAATGATATCTTTTTGGATAATAAAATTTCAATTATTCAAATTTCTGTCTGTTTGTTAGCCACATGTTCGCTACTTTTTACAACAGATTCAAGACTTCCTAGTCTTTCTCTAAGGATTTTTATTTCTTTTTCTGAATTGATTAAGTCCAAACACATAGTTTTGAATTCAGTTTTAAATAACTCAGAATTAAAATCAAAACTAGAAAGAACCTGATCTGCCTCTGAGTCTGAGGCTTCTTCATCTTCAGATTCTCCTTCTGATCCAGAATTGCTCCTAGAGTCATCAATTGTCATAAGGCACACCTCCTTGGATCTTGCTTTTTCCTCTTCTTCACTTGAACTGGAAGAGGATGATTCTTCCTCTGTATCACTCCATGTCTCAGCAACAAAGCTCTTGTCTTTCTTTTTATACTTGCTGGAAGAGGGTATGCTGCTGTGTCTTCTCCTAGAGTCTTTTTCTCTATTTTTCTCCTTCTTCTGGTTTTCTGGACATTCTGAGATGTAATGTCCAGGCTTTCTGCATCCAAAGCACACAACCTCCTTGGTTGGTGTCTTGTCATACTTAGGCTTATCATCCTGCCTAGATGATTTCCTTCTTAAATCCTTTCTAGCCATCTTATAGAATCTTTTTGCAAAGAGGCTCATCAGTTCCTCATTTGATGTTGAGGTCTCACTTTCCTCTGATGCTTTGAAGGCTATGTTGTGATCCTTTCTAACTGGAGTTGTTGCCTTTTGTTCTGCTGCTTCTCTTGATTTTATCAGCTGCTCATAGGACTTTAGATTGTCTAGCAGAGATTCAGTTGATATCTCATTTAGGCTTCTGGCTTCTTTGATAGGCCAGATTCTTGAATCCCAAGAGCTAGAGAAGCACATCAGGATTTTGTCATTCACTTCTGTCAGGGTGATGTCTTTATCCAAGGTTTTGAGCACATTGATGATTGAGCTCAACATGTTGTACATTTCAGCTACTGATTCAGTCTCATCCTTTTTGAAGTTCTCATACAGGGAAATGAGATTGGATCTCCTGTCTTTTCTCTCATCTGCTGAGCCAGCTACCATTTGGTTGAGGGAGTCCCAAATTGCCTTGGCTGAGGTGCACTCAGCCACCTTTTGAAATATATCATATAATATAGTCTGAGCCAATATGTTCATTGCCTTAGCATCTGCAATTTTGGCTTTCTTGTATGCATCATTATTCTCTGGAGGAGGTACTGTAGTCATGTTTGTTGATGTGCTTGTAGAAGCTGTAGGTGCTGGAGGTACTCCTGTCAAGATAGAAGAGAAAATATCCTCATCAATAGAATTCATATATAATCTGATTCTTGCCTTCCAGATGACAAACTGTTGAGATTGCATACTGGAGGTCTGATGCTTGCATAATCTTTGTTTTGTGCCATTTCTGTGAAGAAATAAATCTAATACCAAACACAAAACAAACAGATCTAACAAGAGGGATCTTTGTGGTTCAGGTGTTAGCCTGTACAACCAATAAGGTGTGGTATTTTAACCAACCTCGCTCTGATACCAATTGAAAGTGAAGGTAGATCTGAAATACTCTAGAGGGGGGTGAATAGAGTATTGTGCTCTCTTAAAAATTCTTTACAACTTTTGTTGTATTCCTAAGTGAACAGGTCAATAAATAAAACAATAAGCACAACAACCTATCTAATCACAGATCACAGCCAAAACAAAAGAAAAAGGGCAACCAGACGACACAAGAAATTTTATAGTGGTTCCCCAACCTGGGTACATCCACTCTTCTACCACCCTGGTAGGAATCCACTCAGGTTTTTGATCAAGTGTCTGACACCAATGAGCTTTTGTTCAGGTGCTCAAAAACCAAAATCTCAAGTCTTTTGGTAGGAGACTTGTAACCAGGAATAATTTTGAAGGGAATTAAAACCTTGTACAGGAGTTGGAAATGAGGTGATGGTGTCTTCTCTTTCTCAATAACAACTGAGAAGACTGTGGATTGATTTTAGCAGATTTGCTCCCCCTGAGATCTTGAATGTATCAAGAAAACTGGAGCACTGCTTCAGGGTGACAGGTCTTCAAAACTTGAGTGCCTGGACCAGAGAATGCTTCAGGAACTTCTTTGACAGATAAGGTTTTGTTGTCTTTTTGAAGTTGTCCTGTAGCATTGAAAAATGTTCTCTGGCCTGGGCTGATTGCAGAAAAGAACTTTTGATTATTGCAAGATTGTTCTTTTGTGGAATGACTGTCTGTGTCTGTCTGATTGCTTGTGTAATCTGTATGACTGTGTATTCTTGCTTGATCCTTTTCTTTTTCTGACTAAGACTGACTGAGGAACATTCGAAATTTGAATGTTTTAGCAGTAAATGCGATCGGCCTGGGAAGGAAGCGGCAACCAATGATTTCCCTAACTGTCACATGGAAAAATGGCATGAAATAATCCAAGATTAATTGCACGTTCTAACGGTAACATTCCGAGAAGATCTGGCATTAATTGTTCAGGAATCATCGCCAAGAAACGGGACGGGAAAACTGAAGAAGACCTAATCTGGAATCGTCGAACGTAAAACAGGAATCGTCGAGCTGAGTTCACAGTTCGTCGAGCTGAGTTGAAGAGTTCGTCGACCAGATAATAGAAATAGTCTTCAAGTCAATACTGCTACAACCTTCGTCAAACTGACAAACTTCATTCGTCGAGCTGAGAATCAAAATCGTTGAGCAGATAACTATCACTGTAAGACAGTATTCGTCGAACTAAGATCCAAATTCGTCGAGCGAAGAATGATTGTAGACTTATAATCTGAGAAGTCTCTGACTGAGAAGAGTATAAATCGTTGACCACAAATCGTCGAGTAGAATACTGAATTCGTCGACCTGAGAAGTTGAGAACTTGAGGTCCAAGTTCGTCGAGCTTAGATTCTAGTTCGTCGACCAAAGTCTGAAGTTGGACTTAGAAAATATTCTGGAGTTCTCCTGACTTTAGCTGTTGAAGTATCTCAGAGTTCGTCGAACAGAGAACAAAGATCGTCGAGCTCAGCACAGAGAGCTGTCTCAAGATCGTCGAGCTCAGCACGCTTATCGTCGACCTGAGTTCGGCGAACGTCGAACTCATTTTACTTAGTCTTGAAATCCTCTAAGTCTGGAGTCTCTGAAGGTCTTGTTGAAGGCTGGTCACTCTGAAGTTGAACCAAGGACTTGACCTAGACTCTATGACACAAATTTGACCCTGGCTATATATGATGGGTTACATCCTAGGTTAGTGAACCTATCCCAAATCAACTAGGGATCCAACAGTCTTCTATAGAATAAATTAAGTATTCTCGAGAAAGACTTAGAAAAATTTTGTAAGGGAAAGATGTAACTCGAGAAGAAGTGTCATACAACACTCGAGTACAGAAGGCCTTCTCGAGAACAACATTAAGCTTTCTCGAGAACTATTTCTCCAATTCGAAAATATGACAAGTCTTACTCGAGAACAAGCTTTAGGTCTTCTCGAGTACAGAACATAGTACTCAAGAAAAGGACTTAGAGAATTTTTCTAAAAATCTGAAAACATGATTTCTTCAAAATAATCATCATCCAACTTTTCTCACATGCCCTTAGCGCTTAAAGGAAGTGTGTCCCAATAGAGAGGCTACACATGAGTCAACACCATGGATCATACAATGAGGGATTGCATTGTATGGTCCTGTGTTTGGTGACTCATTGTAGACTGACATTAATCTACACTTAGCAATTGGATCCTACAAACAATTAACTAAAAAGAGCATCAAATACAAACTTAATTCATCTTAGTTCAAGGGTGACTTCATACAAATATGGGTTATTGTTGATGCAATACCCAACAGCTGAAAGTTTTGAAAGATTCTTCAGAACTGTCAATGAACTGAGAACATATGGAAGGGTCTTCAGCACCTATGAGCTGAATGATAAATTTTTCAGGTCCCTCACAAAGGATTGGGACACAAAGATCTGTGTCATCAGAGAGATGGGCAAGCTAGCTGACACACCACCTCCAACCCTGTTTGGAAAGCTACTGTTCTATGAGATACAGCTTGCTGCAAGGAAGGAAGAAGAAGAGAAGAGCAGCAAGTCACAGCGCAAGGAGAAATCTGTGGCTTTCAGAGCTGATGCTTCAACCATGAGCAGAAGGAAGACCTCTCCAGTCAGGAGAACTGCTGAGTCAGAATCTGAGAGCTCAAGATCCTACTCCTCTGACAACCATACATCTGATAAGGACCTTGCTGCCTTCTCTAGGCAGTTTTAGAAATTCATGAAGAAGGGCCATTGGAAGATGAGAAGGCCATCCTCCTCATCACAGCACAGAAGGAAATCCTCTAACGAGGACAGATATGCTCCAAACTCTAATAAACAATCTTCTTCTAATATTATTTGTTTCTGTTGCAGCAAACCTAGTCATGTAGTTGTTGACTGCCTAGTGAAGAGGAAGGAAGGAGTGAAAAAGCATCACAAGGGAAAGAAGAAAGAGAAGTCCCTTGTGGCCAAGAAGGAAAAGACCTGGTCTGACTCTTCCTCTGTGTCAGACAGTGAAGAAGAAGAATCCTACATTGGGCTTATGGTTGTTGCTGAAGAAGAACCTGAATAATACCCTGCTGCTAGAATAGGGATCAGGGCCCCTCTGTCTCACTCAGATAATGACTCAGAGGTGGATGAAGATGAAGAAGAAGATGCTCAATGCCTTGGATTGATGACAATGACTGATGAAGAAAGTAGCCAGGATCTGCCTGGTCAGACTCAGGTAAATGCTAAATCACAATCTATTATTTCAATTCATGAGGCTGGCTCAGACTCTGAAGCTCAATGATCAAGAGATGAAGGGGATTCAGACTCTGAGGATGATGTTAACTCCATAATTGTCAAGTATTGAAAACTTCTTGAGGCATTCAATAAATGTAAGCTACTTGCCAAGAGATAGTCAAAAGAGCTTCTAAGTCTTAAAAGCAAGTGTGAAGACCAAGAAAAGGCCCTCACTGACATGGCTGCTCAAGCAACTCAGCTCAAGGAGATCATTGACAGTGAGTTTGTGGTAAGAGTCTCAAATGAGAAACTTATCCAGAACCTTAAAAATGATCTCTTAAATGAGAAATTGCTAGTGAGCAAATTTTCTAAGCCAAACATTATGTTGCCCTTAATTGATACCCACCTTACCCAAGTTGGTAAGAAAGGGTTGGGATTTAAGGGACCTGTTAGACCTTTCAATCCAAAAGGAAAGGGAAAAGAGAAGGCACCAGTTGTTCCACTAGCCTCATTGCCTTATATTCCTTTTTAGAGAATGGTGTTGCCCTCTAACAGGTATGACCATGAAAGTTGTTATGGTCACTGGGAGAATGGCAGATCCACATGTATGGACCAATGTGGCCCTAGCCAAGGTGGAAGATACAGCCATGTGAGAGCCTTTAAGGCTGCCCACGAGGAAATTCAAATGGCTCATCTCAGACCATTTATTTTTGGTGCCTCAACCCCAAAACTCAAAGATAATGTTGCTGCTGTGAATCTAAATCATCCAACAAAAGTAGTGACTCAAGGAGAGTCTTCTGGCATGGCTGGAATGGCAATCTCAGATGCTATCTGATGCATGTTGGTTGAAAAGAGACAAGCAGTTGGTGGTTCTTAGAAAAGTCCAAAACAGCCTGCAGAAAGAATGTCTTTCAGTCAAACGACTGATGAAAGAAGACAAAAGCATATAGCAGCACATCTACCCACTGTTCAGGAAGCAGTACAGCCTAATGTTGGTCCCAAACAGAAAAGGAGATGCAATATCTATGAGTGCTGGTGTTGTGGCAAAGTGGGCCACTATTGTGAAGACTGCTGGCACAATCCTTCTGTGTCCAAAAGATGCCAACCTGTCAGGAATTCTGGAGGAAGGCGTGGTTATTTTCAAACTAATGTGAATCTAGGACCCAACAGAAATTGTAGTCCTAAGGTAAGGTGATTTGTGTTCATTACAGTTTAGATCAAGAATCAGTTCCCCTAAATGGTACTTAGACAGTGGATGTTTCAGGCACATGACTGGAACAAAGGAGCTATTGAAGGAGTTCACTCTAGTAAAGAATGGACCCAAGGTCATCTTTGGAGGCTCTAACAAGGGGATAACCAGAGGCTATGGTAATATCTCAAATGGCATAATCATCATCACAAAGGTGGCTTATGTGGAAGGGTTGCAACACAACCTCATAAGCATAAGTCAAATATGTGATCTTAGTTATAACATTTCCTTCCACAAGGATAAGTGTCACATCAAGAGATTAAGTGACTAACGTGTCATCTTAACAGGCACTAGGAGTGGGAATGTCTATTGCTTAAATTTTTCTTGCTTAGATAATAGTTCCCCTATATGCCTAGTTGCAAAAGACAAAGTCTCATATTATGTCTAATGGCACAAGAGACTGGCTCATTTGAATTATAAGACCATTGGTCAGCTCTTCAGTTGTGAGCTTGTTAGGAATGGTCCCAAAATAAAATGCTCCAAGGAGGGTATCTATGTTGCTTGCCAAAAGGGTAAGCAGACTAAGACCTCCTTCAAGAGCATTGGGGCCAAGGACTCACTGAGATACTTGTATCTACTGCATATGGACTTGTTTGGTCCTATGCATATTCATAGTATAGGTAGAAAGGTCTACACCCTTGTGGTGGTTGATGACTATTCCAGATTTACTTGGGTGTTCTTCCTTAGAAGAAAGAATGAAACCCTTAAAATCTTCATGAATTTTGTCAAACAAATTAAGAATGAGCTTGCATTCTCTGTGGTTAAAATGAGAAGTGACAATGGAACTGAGTTTTAGTTTGTTGTTGTGACTACATTCTATGAAGAGCAAGGCATTCATCAAGAATTCTCCTCTCCAAGAACACCCCAGCAAAATGGGTTAGCTGAGAGGAAAAACAGGACTCTCATAGAAGCTGGGAGAACATTATTGAGTGACACTTCTCTCCCTGAATATTTCTGGGCTGAGGCAGTTAATATTGTATATCATATGCTTAATAGGGCTTCTATCACCAAAGGCCACAAGAAGACTCCCTACGAGATCTTGAAGGGCAGAAAACCAAATATATCTTATTTCAGAATCTTTGGTTGCAAGTGTTTCATCCTAAACAATGGTAAGTCAAAAGTGACTAAGTTTGCTGTCAAATCCCATGAGGGGATCTTTGTTGGGAACAATAATAATAGTAGGGCATATAGAGTCTATAACTTGACAAATCAAGTTGTAGAAGAATCTGTCCATGTAGTGTTTGATGAGTCACATGCATGATTGACAATGAGCTGTCAAGCTCTTTGCCTAGCTCTGCAGGTACAGAAGTCATGATGGAAAAGCTCTCCATCAAAGATAAAGACCCAGCTATGCAAGAAGAATGTGAAGAAGGATGTTGTCTAGAGGAAGCATAGGCCAGTCAAGCTGGAAATGAAGACCAACCTGCTGAAGAAAATAATAATCAGCGGGAATCTGTCAAGCAGCCCCCTGCAGTCAGATATCTGAGAGATCATCCTCCAGATCAGATAATAGGTGAGGCTGGCCAAGGTGTATAGACAAGAAGCAAGAGTATCAACACAACTCTCTATTCCAGCTTCCTGTCACAAAAAGAGCCCAAGAAATTTGAAGAAGCAAATCAAGACCAATTCTGGATTGGTGCAATGCAAGAAGAACTAAACCAGTTCAAAAGGTGCAAGGTCTGAAAGCTGGTTCCCAGACCAGATGGATATAATGTCATTGGAGTCAAGTGGATTTTCAGAAACAAACTTGATGAGAATGGCATTGTAATAAAAAATAAAGCTAGACTGGTGGCCAAAGGTTATAGACAGGAATAGGAGATTGATTATGACCAGACGTTTGTCCCAGTTGCAAGATTGCAAGCAATCAGACTGTTCCTTGCATTTGCAGCCTTCCAGGGATTCAATGTATTATAGACGGATGTCAAGTCTGCCTTCTTGAATGGAGATTTGAATGAAGAGATTTATGTAGAACAGCCTTCAGGTTTTGTAGATTCTAACTCTCCTACTGCTGTATATAGACTTAGAAAAGCTCTTTATGGGCTCAAGCAAGCCCCAAGAGCATGGTATGAGACACTGCCTACCTTCCTCATTGAGAACAAGTTCTCAAGGGGGAAGATGGACAAGAAGCTATTCTTAAGGGAATCTAAAGGCAAGATCATCCTAGCCCAGATTTATGTTGATGACATAATATTTGGCTCTACTAATGATAACCTCTGTAGGAAGTTTGCTAAACTTATGCAGGGAAAGTTTGAGATGAGTAGTATGGGTGAACTGAAATTTTTCTTGGGACTACAAGTAAAACAGACTGATGATGGTCTATCCATATCCCAGTTAAAGTTCACCAGGGAGTTAATCAAGAAATATGGCATGGAGAATGCTTTCACCATAAGAACTCTCATGAGCTCTAGTATGCCTCTAGGCAAAGATAATTCAGGGAAGCCTGTTGATCAAACTCTGTATAGAGGAATAGTTGGTTCCCTTCTCTACCTCACTATAAGTAGGCCTGACATTATGTATGCAACATGTGTATGTGCTAGGTATCAGGCCTGCCCTAAAGAGTCTCACTATACTGCTGAGAAAAGAATCTTGAGATATCTTAAGGGCACCTCTTATATTGGCCTATGGTACCCCAGAAATGGGGAATTTGAAGTGACAGGCTATTCAGATGCAGATTTTGCAGGTTGCAAGGAGGACATAAAGAGCACTTTTGGCACCTGTCAGTTTCTAGGTGGAAGGCTTGTCTCTTGGAGCAACAAGAAACAAATTTGTGTTGCAATATCAATAGTAGAATCAGAGTATATTTCAGCTGGAAGCTGATGTGCTCAGTTGTTGTGGATCTAGCATCAACTTCAGGACTACAATATTCAGATAAGTAGAACTACACTCTTTTGTGATTCTATTAATGCAATTTCTATAGATAGGAATCCTGTCTCCCATAGCAGGACTAAGCATATAGAAATTAGGTATCATTTCATTAGAGAACATGTGGAAAGGGAAGACATCTCCCCTGAATTTGTCTCCACAGACAAGCAAGTGGCTGATATCTTCACTAAGCCACAAGATAAAGCCAAGTTCAACACCTTCAAATTTGAATTGGGTATGTTGAATCTTGTGTACCTTCAATTCTCTCTTCTACCATATGCTGCGTTGTTTATTTTGCAGGTAGAATATACTCTTCCTCCAGATTATGAAGGTAGTGTGCAACTGTTGAGGGGGATCCAGCACAACAGCTGAACTAGATTCAGTCACAGTGAGAATATCTACTCCAGACAGATATGGGTGGAAAAACCCCTCAGTAAATTGGGTATGCTCCCTAAATTTGCAAAGTCAAAAAGAGGGAGGATAGAAGTCAAGGGTTGAGAAGAATAAACAAGTGGAACAGTAAGGATGGAAGCATTCCGGGGGGAGTAAGTAATTCTCCACAGGCTGGAGAAATGTGGTAACATTTCCACACTCTACTAATGTTTATTCCTTCTATGATGAATATGTTGTGTTGTCAATGACCTGTAGTGTTTTTACTTCTTCAAATAGGGGGAGATTGTTGGGTCTATTGATCCAATTTCCCAGATTTGTAAGAAGTCAAACGGGTCAATGACATACACACATAATGTATTTGATGTGTGTCCAAGTTCATGCATGCAGGTAGTTCATGATTAGACAGGTGAAGAAAATGAGTTTGGTAGTAAACTCAAATTTCATCGAGCTCAGCTCGAAGTTCGTCGAGCTCAGCTCGCTGGTCGTCGAGCTCAACTCAACATTCTATGGGATAAGCGCAAGAGTTCGGATTTCAAATTTTGTCAAGCTCAGCTTGAAGTTCGTCGAGTTCAACTTACAACTCGTCGAGCTCAGCTTACAAATCGTCGAACTCAGCTCAACACTTGTTAAGCTAAAGCCAGGAAAATCAACTAAGGCAAAAGCGCTGAGACCGCTGAGAAGATCAGAGTTCGTCGAGCTCAGCCCACAGATCGTCGAACGCAGCTAAAGCCAGAGAAACTGACTAAGGCAAAAAGCGCTGAGACCGCTGAGATAGCTGAGAAGAAGGCATTGAGACCGCTGAGACAGCTGAGATAGCTGAGAAGAAGGCGTTGAGAGCGCTGAGACAGCTGAGATAAAATTGGCTGAATTTCTCTAAGTCCAGAAGCGTTGAGTGAAGCAGGTTCACTCAATGCTTCTAATGAAGAAGGAGGCTCTGAGATAAAACTAGCTGGATTTCTCTAAGTCCAGAAGCGGTAAGTGAAGCAGGTTCACTCAACGCTTCTAATGAAGAAGGAAGCGCTGAGACAGTTAAGAGGAAATACGCTGAGACAGAAGATAGCCTCAGCTGAGAAGCAAATACGCTGAGACAGAACCGCTGAGATAGGGACTTGTCTCAATTACTACGAATAAAGCGTTGAGACAAAGGCCTGTCACGGCTATTAAGAAGAAATCGCTGACACCGCTGAGACAGAACCGCTGAGACAAATCCAGAGAAATTCACAAGTCCAAAAGCGATGAGAGTCAAGACACATGACATTGAGTGACTTAACATCACTCAACACTTCATGGATTTCTGGAATATTTTCTAAGTCCATATGGTGATGACCTTTGCTGACGTCATCAAAGTCAACTCACATGTAGCCATTGCGGGAAAGCTGCAGTGGCGCCGAAAGCTGTCTTATCCATTTCTGAAGGTGGGGCTCACCAAACCTTGGCTGGGGCCCACATACAAGTGTGTTGTTGATTCAAATCAACGGATATAAAAAGGAAAATGAAAAGGGATTAGGGCAACCAAGAACGAACAACAAACAAAAAAAAGAAAATATAGAAAGGTGGCTGGACATCATCTTCTCCACCAAGCTTGAAAGCTAAACTCCAGCATGGATAGCCGTCAAGGAAAAGAAAGTTAGCTGAGCTCTTCAAGCTCAGCAAGATAGTTATTCCAAGAACAGGAAAACTGATTCTACCATTCAGCAAGCCGATTGTTACTCTTCTGTGCAGCAGAAAAGAGATAGCTGTAGAAGAGCACTTATTCCTTCTACAGCAAGTGTGTTGGACTGAAATCTGCTCAGTCCAGCAAGGTAGACTCAGAGATTTATCTCTGAGTCAGTTGTTTACTTTTATTAAACTATTCTGTATTATTTTCTTATAGGATTCAGTTTATCTGAATCTGAGTGTAGGGCACTTTGTGCCTGAGGTAGGTGACTAATTAGTCACTGAGGTAGGTGCCCTGTTGGGGTACTGAGGTAGGATCCAAGTGTGGATCTGAGCTCTAGGGCTGTCCTCCAAGCCTAAGTGTAGGGCCTTGTGCCTGAGGTGGGTGATTGGAGAGTCACTGAGCTGTATGTGACAAGTGTGTCACTGAGTTGTAGGCCTTGGAGAAGGCTGAGCTGAAGGTACCTAGTTGGGGTACTGAGTTGTAGAAGTGTTGCAGCACTCTGAGAGTAGGGTTGTATGCCTGAAGTTGTAGGGCCGAAGAGCCTGAGTTGTATGCATTAGAAATAAGGCTGAGGTATGTGATCAGTGGATCACTTAGCTGTAGGAGTCTTGCAGGGCTCTAAGGTAGGAACCCTTGTGGTTCTGAGTTGGATTCTGTGAAGAATCTATGTAATAGGTTGAGGGCCTGAGGTGTAAACTCTGAGGAGCATTTTGGAGGAGTTTGTGCCTAGTCTAACAAATCAGTTGGATAGGTGGGAGGGAAAGTGCATGTACCCAATTGGGGGACCACTATAAATCCGTGTGTTTGTTGTGTGCTTGTTTTCTGTTTTAATTACAGGTGCTAAGGACAAGCTCTAGATAGTATAGGTTGATTGAAAACAACAAAAAATTAAGAAAACTTCAAAGACCTATTCCCCCCCCTATAGGTGATTAGCTAACCTTGAATTAAATAACTTTCAGATTTATATTCACACTATGAGGAGCAGCTGTAGTCTAGAAGTCCAAAAAACAATCATGCAATGCACTCTCATCTTTGGAATCTGAACTTCACGTTCTAGCTTCAGTTGGAGAAAAAGCAGAGTGGATAGGAGATTTGGTAATGGACATTCCACTAACGAGCCTGAAACTGAATTCTGTTGCAGTTTACTGCGACAATCAGACAACTAAAATGATTGCTACGAACACTTTGTTTAATGGCAAAAGAAGACAACTAAGGATAAAACAAGTCAGGTTGACTTCTCTCACGGGTTAAGGGAATATGACTCTGATTGATGTGAGATCGAAAGATAATGTTGCAGACGCTTTAACAAAAGACTTAAATAGAGTTCTCACGATAAAAATATCGGGGGAGATGAGATTAAAGTTCATAAACATATGAAACTTTTCTCTTATATTTATGTTTTGATGATAAGAATTTATAGCTGTAATATTCAAGCATCTAAAAACAAACTGAATAACCCCAAATAATTTCTTGATGAAAACCCAAGATAGTTAGATGTCAGTTATTCCACATTTGATAACTTAACATCTCTCTCATTGTAAGTTGATTTGAGAATTATTCAATTGAGAATAGAAAGTCATTGTAAATGTTAATCTAACATTAATGATCATAACACATTATTTCATATTTGATAATGTTGCAATAATGTTGTGTAAGACCCCCCCTCCCGGATCCCAAAACACGGCACGAAGGGGGAGTCTTATGCCCGGAACAGCCGCCTTGCGGTAGCATTAGCACACGGGCTAACCTGTACCACAAGACGCCTATTCCGCCGGCTACAACAATATCAATAGAACATGCCAACCCAACCATCCGAATAAATATCCAGAAGTCAAAATCCACACTAAGTAATATATAATGTCCAAATACATCAATAAGGAGAAGCTAAAACATGCTTCTACAATATATCAGAGTACAGCTAATCATTGCCCAAACGGGCTACATCAGAGTAAGCAAAACACTAACATCAGTAACAGACGGTATCGACGGTACCGTCACATCAGGCCCTGTCGTCCTGGCCTGGCTGTCCTGCGGCGTAGTCTGCGGCTGCTCTACCTGCGGCGTGACCTCCTAAAAAGGAAGACGTAGCAACCGTTAGTCGAAACGACTAAGTGGTTTCACATCCGCTCCCCCGGCGACTCCTCGGCACCGGGCGGAGAAAAGGAACAAGAGTATAGTATATAACAAGTAAGCAAGTAGAGGAAGTACAAGCAAGTGGCAGTAGTGTAAGAGTAACAACATCATAGTCAGCATATATGAAAGAGCTACACTAAACTAGCAAGTATAAGTAACAGCAGGAAAGTAACTTAACTTATAAGAATGCCCATACAAACTTATAAGTTAAGGATCGGGTTACATAAAGGTAACTCATCGTATAGGAGTGCCCATACAAACTTATACGATGAGGATCTTGTTGTGCAATGTATGAAATGCTATGAATGCTATGCAATGACTCACCCATGCAATTGCTATGTCGACACAGACTATAGTTCCCACTTTTCGAGCAGGTAGCTAACCTCTCAGGCATCAGCCGCCGTGGCCAGGCGGTGACAGTAGAACGGGCACTTCTACTACTAGGCGGGTATCACACTACTTCACCTAGGCCTCCGTACGCCTCAACGCTAAGAACACAACAGCGGAGCCCATGCGTACTATGGCCCAGCGGGGTCTTGGGTAGATGTGCACCAAGAACACAGCCCGAACTGGCCTTGCGTGACCCGGAAGGGGCCTCGGAAGAAAGCACGAGGACACAGCCCAAGCGTTCACATGGCCGGAGGGGCCTCGGGACGTGAACACCGAGGACACAGCCCAAACCGACCAAGTCTAACTGCCAACTCCCATCGGTGTGACGACTGGCGAGCCCGTAGACCTGCCACACTATCCTTAACCCAGGATTACGACACCGCGTGTCGACTCACACCACATGCAAATTCCACATCAACATATCATGGAAGGGGCCTCGGAGTGAGCACGAGGACACAGCCCAACCATCCATCCACACTTTATCTCAACACAACCAACACAAGTGGCGGTCAACACCTCACTTACAAACTTACACAATACTACTCATAGGAAGGCGACGCTCTAAGTATTGGACTACCAAATTCAATCCACTAATCAACATTCACATGGCCATGAGTTATCCTTCTATATGTCATATCAGGTGATTTCAACACGATATAAACAAGATTAGCTCTTACGACAACTTACCGAAGTATTATCAAATCAATCCAATTAAACATAAGGAAATCATCTGTCCTCAAACTATCTTGCGATAATAAATTGATTTCTAAAACAGTAAATATTATCACCCATAACACTTTGGTGGTTAACATAAATTACTTCACCAAAATCTCGAATTAATTGCGACATTGGACCACCCATTTCAAATCCACAATGTATGTAGAGACCCAGAATTTCAGCGCAGGTTTAGCACTGGACAGCAACTTCGATCGGAGTTTCCTGAAGTTACAGGAATCCGGTGGAGGCGTGTAACACCTCGTTGGAAAGATCTTTTCATGATCTACAACTTTCATATTCAGGTCATAACCCAGATCTGACAATAACTTACTCGAAATCGGCTTCGAAGTTCGCTGCGCACAGAACACAATTTCTGTGTACAGGAATTGCCGGACAGCAAACTCGATTAGGATTTCCCGTGGCCACAGACATCACCCGAAGTCGTGCAACCACTCGTTGGAAAGGTATTTCCAAGGGCTACAACTTTCGTGTTTAGCCAAAAGCCCAGATCTGCCCATATCCTACAAGAAAATGGCCTAGAAGATCGCTGCGCGCAGAATACAGATTCTGCGCGCATCTTAAAGGAAAATAAACGGCATCGGTTCGTCTTCCTCCTCAAGGCGATCGTCCCTAAATTTTCCAGAAATATTCTCCTCCCTTATTCAACCTCAAAGGCCATAAACTCCTCACGAGACCATCCACCCATCGTCATATTGAAGAAAAGGGGAAGGGTTGAAGAGATCTAAAGTCTAGAACACAAGTTCTAACATGGCCTAACCTAGAGATCTTCTCCTCTCCATCAAGACTCTCTTGAGTCGATGTCTCTCCTAAGGCATAACTATAGATCTAGCAACAAGGGAGAGGGTAGGAAACTCACGTTTACTCCAGCGGTACCACCATTTCCGGCCATGGATCGCGTAGTTCTCCTTGGCGGCATCTTCTCTTTCACGGCGATGGCGGATCTCCTTCGGTAGGACTTGCTCCTGCAGTTCTCCTCTCACCTGGAGCTCTCACAGGAAATAGGGGAAGGAAATGAGAATGAAAAACGGCTAGGGTTTCTCTGCCCCTTATATGCAAAATGTGACACGGGTAGGGACACGGCCGTGTCCTTACCCGTGTCCTGCCTGGCGAAACGGCAACGACAGTTTCCATGTCGGTTCAGTGTCTGACACTGGTAGGGACACGCCCGTGTCCCGACCCGTGTCCACATGACACGGCCGTGTGCCTGGCCGTGTCATTGGCCGTGTACTTCTTGAGTTACATCTCGGCACTTCCCGTCGAGCTCAACTCGACGCACACGGGTAGGGACACGCCCGTGTCACTACCCGTGTCACTTAGTGTCGACCCCGCTCGACGATCTCGACACGCCTCGTCGAGATCATCTCGACGCACACGGGTAGGGACACGGCCGTGTCACTACCCGTGTCACGATCTCGACGATTCTCGACGATCTCGACACGGCTCGTCGAGATCATCTCGACGCACACGGGTAGGGACACGGCCGTGTCACTACCCGTGTCACTTGATCTCGACGACTCTCGACGATCTCGACACGCCTCGTCGAGATCATCTCGACGCACACGGGTAGTGACACGCCCGTGTCATTACCCGTGTCACTTCTCTCTGCACTAATTTCTCCCCTTCTCCACAAGTGCAGCCCAATTCCCTGCACTTCTCAGGACTCGAGTCAACCCTCCTGACTCAAAACACACACACTAGGGGCCTAGAGCGATTCGGGAAGTTACAAATCCTATAAACAAAATAAAAGATTTCGTCCCCGAAATCAGGCTTAGGCTGTGTGGAGAAAAACCTAACAGGAAGTTTATTATATGTTTTTAAATAAGATTACCTTGGGCAAACAACTCCGGGTAGCGTTGCTGCATCAAATCCATTGGCTCCCAGGTGTACTCCTCCTTCCCATGATTCATCCATAGCACCTTCACTAAGGGGACACTTTTGCGGCGTAATGTTCTTGTCTCGCTGTCAACAATCCGTACCGGCTCTAGTCGCACAGACCTATCTGACGCCACCGCACCATCAGTAGTGGGAATAAATTGGTCGGGCCGCAATAGTGCTTTTCGAAGCGACGATACGTGGAACACGTCGTGAAGATTTTCTAGTTCCGGTGGTAACTCCAACCGATAGGCCAACGGGCCAATTCTTTCCAATATAGTATAAGGCCCAACATACCTTGGGCTGAGCTTTTTCACTCCCCGCACCCGCGACACTCCATGCATCGGCCGAATCTTAAGGAACACTTTTTCGCCCACTTGGAACTCCACCATCCGGTGCTTTTTATTGTAATATTTTGCCTGTCGACTTTGAGCCTCCAACATGCGATCCCGTATCAATCTGACCGCCGCATCAGTATCATCTATGTATTCGTTCCCCGATGCCTTCGGATCTTCATCTTGCACCCAAGACAAGGGAGTCCTGCACCTTCTTCCGTAAAGGGCTTCATGGGGCGCCATGCCGATGCTCGCCTGATGGCTATTATTATAGGAGAATTCCACTAGTGGCAAGAGCCTTTCCCATGGCTCTCCTCTGTCCAGCACACATAACCTCAATAAATCTTCCAGCGTTCTGATGGTCCGCTCTGACTGTCCGTTAGTCTGAGGATGAAATGCGGTACTAAAGGTTAGGCGTGAGCCCAAATACGCCTGTACCGCCTTCCACTCATTGGATGTAAACCGACCATCCCGATCTGAAACAATTGTCTTGGGCACGCCATGATACCGTACAAATTGCTCCACAAAAAGGCGTACCAAAACATCCACGTGTGCTTCCTTCTTCATTGGAATGAACCGGGCCACCTTTGTCAGTCTATCCACTATAACCCACACCGAATCATTCCCGGAGCGTGAGCGAGGTAGCCCATGGACAAAGTCCATGGAGATATCCTCAAACTTCCATTCGGGAATTGGCAAAGACTGCAACAAACCACCGGGACTCCTGCATTCAGCCTTCACCCTTTGGCAAGCTTCGCAATGTGTAACATAGTAGCGAACATCCTTCTTCATTCCCGGCCAACACATGGTCTTCCGCAGTCCGGCGTACATCTTAGCAATACCCGGGTGCACTGAATATTGAGAGGAATGCGCCTCTCTCAATATATCCTCCCGAATTTTGCCGCCCTTGGGAATATAAAGTCGGCCACGAAAATAAACGAGACCGTCTTTTAGTGTGTACTCATCGGTGGTCCCATCTTCAATTGCCTTGATTGTCGGGGCCAAGGCCGCATCCATACCTTGCTCCACCCGAATCCGATCTCGGATATCACAAACTATGCTCATGTTGGCCAAATACTCCGCATACTCTGCCGATGGAGCCTTGAATACTAGAGTAATTTCCATCTCTTTGACCATCCGAGCCAACTCCATACTCATCAACCGAGACTCTGGGCTAGAGCCTGGCGCTTTCCTACTCAAGGCATCGGCTACCGAGTTTGCTTTCCCGGGGTGGTAGTTCATGGTGAACTCATAGTCGCATAGAAATTCCAACCACCGCCGTTGTCTCAGGTTCAACTCCTTCTGAGTGTGAACATACTTCAAGTTTTTGTGATCGGAAAAGATCTCGCAGTGGACGCCATATAAATAATGCCTCCAGACCTTCAAAGCGAACACCACTGCTCCCAACTCCAAATCATGAACCGGGTAATTGATTTCATGTTTCTTTAACTGCCTTGAAGCATAAGCGATCACATGCCCGTGCTGCATCAGCACCGCTCCCATCCCTTGATATGATGCGTCCGTGTAAACTTGGAATCCTTCCTTCCCCGACGGAAGTGCAAGGATGGGGGCGGAGGTAAGCCTATCCTTCAACTCTTGAAATGCTGCTTCACATTTAGGTGTCCACTCAAACGGCACACCCTTCTTCGTCAAGGAGGTAAGAGGAAGGGCAATCTTGGAAAATCCTTTCACGAACTTGCGGTAGTAGCCAGCAAGTCCAAGAAAGCTTCGTACATCGGCCGCCGACTTCAAGGGCGACCACTCCTTCACGGCCCGCACCTTAGCTGGATCCACAGCTAATCCTGCTCCACTGATCACATGCCCCAAGAAGGCAACCTCCTTAAGCCAGAATTCACATTTGCTAAACTTGGCATACAAGGCGTGCTCCTTCAATTTTTTCAAAACCAAGGTCAGGTGCTCGACATGCTCCTCCTCCGTCTTTGAGTAGACCAAGATGTCGTCGATGAAAACAATGACGAAGATGTCCAAGTATGGTTCAAACACCTTGTTCATCAGGCTCATGAAGGCCGAAGGCGCATTCGTGAGCCCAAACGGCATTACTGTAAACTCGTACAAACCATATCTCGAACTGAAGGCTGTTTTCTGAATATCCCCCTCTTGTATCCTCAACTGATAGTATCCAGAGCGCAAGTCTAGTTTAGAGAACCAATGTGCTCCCACTAATTGATCGAACAACTCGTCGATCCGAGGTAGCGGATAAGTGTTCCGCACCGTTAATCGATTGAGTTCCCGATAATCTATGCACAATCGCAGGGTTCCATCCCTCTTCTTTACGAACAGCACAGGGGCACCCCATGGTGATGAACTGGGGCGAACGAACCCTGAATCTACTAGTTCTTGCAATTGAACTCTAAATTCTGCTAGTTCTTTCGGGGCCATTCTGTACGGGGCCTTGGATACAGGCTTGGCACCTGGTACTAGATTGATCTGGAAGTCAACCTCTCTATGCGGAGGTAATCCTGGTAGCTTCTCAGGAAATACCTCAGGAAAATCCCACACTACCCGTACATCCTTTAATTCCAACGCTGCTTCCTTCAACTCGAACCAAATCATGAAGACCTCATCCCCCTTCATATGAGCCTTTACAGCCTGAATAGAAGATAATATCATACGTGGCGCGAAGCCAATACCTTGGAAGATGACGTCAGAGTCTCCATGCCTCAAATAGATCCGCTTCTCCGCGCAGTCGATCCTCGCGAAGTGCCAGTCCAGTCATGCCATGCCCAAAATGATGTCAAACTCCGGCATTCTCAGAACCGTGGCCGGCGTATCAAAGGCATTCCCATCAATAAATAACTCCAACTCGCACTTGGCGGTCGCGATCATCTCCGAGCCGTCCGGAAGGCGCACACGTCGGGCTATTCTCGTGAAGTACTGTACATCCCCCACGTCTTTTATAAAATCCTCGGACACAAAGGAGTGTGAGGCACCGGTATCGAATAGAGTGTAGGTCGGTTTCTCACTAACCATTATGCCTTAGTATCAAGATTGTGAATGCTCAAGCCAGATTCCTAGAAAAACTTAGGCAGACTAAGGACGAATGCTTAATTTCTTCCTCGTAGTCCTCGTCTTTGAGCTGGGTCCCGCTTCAATCACTCCTTCAGCGAGTCTCTTAACGCTTGTCTGAACACCCAAAAGACCCGCTCCCAACCACTTTACCATATCCATTATCTCCACCAAGCATAAATCTCCTATAAACAAAAGTGGTTGCCCTAGGAAATCTGTCATGTCTATTTACTCAGTTAGATTCAAAATCCGCTATAAACAAAAGTGCTTGCCCTAGGGGATCTTGCAAGACTTTATACCATAGTTTCACATACTTGGGGTCGTCCAAACTTGAAAGATCGACGTATAAAGGTATGTACCTAAGGTTAGGTTGGCTAATCGTAGGGTCAAAGTTGGACAAACTTAATGTGAATTACATATGGGCACACCACTGCTTCCGCTAAGTCAGTTTGTCCCCAAACTGACTAACCAAACGGGGGTGGCACCATTGTTGAATGACTTCTTAGTTGAGGATCGTGGCAAACTGATACCATTTGTAAGACCCCCCCTCCCGGATCCCAAAACACGGCACGAAGGGGGAGTCTTATGCCCGAAACAGCCGCCTTGCGGTAGCATTAGCACACGGGCTAACCTGTACCACAAGACGCCTATTCCGCCGGCTACAACAATATCAATAGAACATGCCAACCCAACCATCCGAATAAATATCCAGAAGTCAAAATCCACACTAAGTAATATATAATGTCCAAATACATCAATAAGGAGAAGCTAAAACATGCTTCTACAATATATCAGAGTACAGCTAATCATTGCCCAAACGGGCTACATCAGAGTAAGCAAAACACTAACATCAGTAACAGACGGTATCGACAGTACCGTCACATCAGGCCCTGTCGTCCTGGCCTGGCTGTCCTGCGGCGTAGTCTGCGGCTGCTCTACCTGCGGCGTGACCTCCTAAAAAGGAAGACGTAGCAACTATTAGTCGAAACGACTAAGTGGTTTCACATCCGCTCCCCCGGCGACTCCTCGGCACCGGGCGGAGAAAAGGAACAAGAGTATAGTATATAACAAGTAAGCAAGTAGAGGAAGTACAAGCAAGTGGCAGTAGTGTAAGAGTAACAGCATCATAGTCAGCATATATGAAAGAGCTACACTAAACTAGCAAGTATAAGTAACAGCAGGAAAGTAACTTAACTTATAAGAATGCCCATACAAACTTATAAGTTAAGGATCGGGTTACATAAAGGTAACTCATCGTATAGGAGTGCCCATACAAACTTATACGATGAGGATCTTGTTGTGCAATGTATGAAATGCTATGAATGCTATGCAATGACTCACTCATGCAATTGCTATGTCGACACAGACTATAGTTCCCACTTTTCGAGCAGGTAGCTAACCTCTCAGGCATCAGCCGCCGTGGCCAGGCGGTGACAGTAGAACGGGCACTTCTACTACTAGGCGGGTATCACACTACTTCACCTAAGCCTCCGTACGCCTCAACGCTAAGAACACAACAGCGGAGCCCATGCGTACTATGGCCCAGCGGGGTCTTGGGTAGATGTGCACCAAGAACACAGCCCGAACTGGCCTTGCGTGACCCGGAAGGGGCCTCGGAAGAAAGCACGAGGACACAGCCCAACCGTTCACATGGCCGGAGGGGCCTCGGGACGTGAACACCGAGGACACAGCCCAAACCGACCAAGTCTAACTGCCAACTCCCGTCGGTGTGACGACTGGCGAGCCCGTAGACCTGCCACACTATCCTTAACCCAGGATTACGACACCGCGTGTCGACTCACACCACATGCAAATTCCACATCAACATATCATGGAAGGGGCCTCGGAGTGAGCACGAGGACACAGCCCAACCATCCATCCACACTTTATCTCAACACAACCAACACAAGTGGCGGTCAACACCTCACTTACAAACTTACACAATACTACCCATAGGAAGGCGACGCTCTAAGTATTGGACTACCAAATTCAATCCACTAATCAACATTCACATGGCCATGAGTTATCCTTCTATATGTCATATCAGGTGATTTCAACACGATATAAACAAGATTAGCTCTTACGACAACTTACCGAAGTATTATCAAATCAATCCAATTAAACATAAGGAAATCATCTGTCCTCAAACTATCTTGCGATAATAAATTGATTTCTAAAACAGTAAATATTATCACCCATAACACTTTGGTGGTTAACATAAATTACTTCACCAAAATCTCGAATTAATTGCGACATTGGACCACCCATTTCAAATCCACAATGTATGTAGAGACCCAGAATTTCAGCGCAGGTTTAGCACTGGACAGCAACTTCGATCGGAGTTTCCTGACGTTACAGGAATCCGGTGGAGGCGTGTAACCCCTCGTTGGAAAGATCTTTTCATGATCTACAACTTTCATATTCAGGTCATAACCCAGATCTGACAATAACTTACTCGAAATCGGCTTCGAAGTTCGCTGCGCACAGAACACAATTTCTGTGTACAGGAATTGCCGGACAGCAAACTCGATTAGGATTTCCCGTGGCCACAGACATCACCTGAAGTCGTGCAACCACTCGTTGGAAAGGTATTTCCAAGGGCTACAACTTTCGTGTTTAGCCAAAAGCCCAGATCTGCCCATATCCTACAAGAAAATGGCCTAGAAGATCGCTGCGCGCAGAATACAGATTCTGCGCGCATCTTAAAGGAAAATGAACGGCATCGGTTCGTCTTCCTCCTCAAGGCGATCGTCCCTAAATTTTCCAGAAATATTCTCCTCCCTTATTCAACCTCAAAGGCCATAAACTCCTCACGAGACCATCCACCCATCGTCATATTGAAGAAAAGGGGAAGGGTTGAAGAGATCTAAAGTCTAGAACACAAGTTCTAACATGGCCTAACCTAGAGATCTTCTCCTCTCCATCAAGACTCTCTTGAGTCGATGTCTCTCCTAAGGCATAACTATAGATCTAGCACCAAGGGAGAGGGTAGGAAACTCACGTTGACTCCAGCGGTACCACCATTTCCGGCCATGGATCGCGTAGTTCTCCTTGGCGGCATCTTCTCTTTCACGGCGATGGCGGATCTCCTTCGGTAGGACTTGCTCCTGCAGTTCTCCTCTCACCTGGAGCTCTCACAGGAAATAGGGGAAGGAAATGAGAATGAAAAACGGCTAGGGTTTCTCTGCCCCTTATATGCAAAATGTGACACGGGTAGGGACACGGCCGTGTCCTTACCCGTGTCCTGCCTGGCGAAACGGCAACGACAGTTTCCATGTCAGTTCAGTGTCTGACACGGGTAGAGACACGCCCGTGTCCCGACCCGTGTCCACATGACACGGCCGTGTGCCTGGCCGTGTCATTGGCCGTGTACTTCTTGAGTTACATCTCGGCACTTCCCGTCGAGCTCAACTCGACGCACACGGGTAGGGACACGCCCGTGTCACTACCCGTGTCACTTAGTGTCGACCCCGCTCGACGATCTCGACACGCCTCGTCGAGATCATCTCGACGCACACGGGTAGGGACACGGCCGTGTCACTACCCGTGTCACGATCTCGACGATTCTCGACGATCTCGACACGGCTCGTCGAGATCATCTCGACGCACACGGGTAGGGACACGGCCGTGTCACTACCCGTGTCACTTGATCTCGACGACTCTCGACGATCTCGACACGCCTCGTCGAGATCATCTCGACGCACACGGGTAGTGACACGCCCGTGTCATTACCCGTGTCACTTCTCTCTGCACTAATTTCTCTCATTCTCCACAAGTGCAGCCCAATTCCCTGCACTTCTCAGGACTCGAGTCAACCCTCCTGACTCAAAACACACACACTAGGGGCCTAGAGCGATTCGGGACGTTACATGTTGTGTCAAGTCTTTTGATAAGGTACATAGTGACCCTTAATGAGTAAGATAACAATGTGTGATTTATTGTAATCATAATTTGATTAGTCCTAGTTAGACAAGATAGAGATGTTGATAGCGTTATTTCACTACTGCTTAGAAGTACTAATCTCATTCAAGAAGAGCTAATTTACTCTAAACTTTAATGCATATGTTCATGAATTCATAGAATCTAAACCTCATGAAATTCCTTACATGAACTGATGAAGATAAAGGAGAGAAAAAAATAGATTTTGACATGCATGAGAATGATCTACTATCTGAGTAAAATTGTAATACATTTTGATCCATTGCACTTATGTTTCCAGACTTTTATTCCTTGAGTAGCACTTTTATGTTTGGATATTTTTTTGATTAAAACTATTTTTATGTTTATTTGTGCTAACTTTGTTTGGAAAATGTGTAAAGTCGAAAACTTTGATACTTTCTTTTTTCTGCACTCTGAAACGTAAACGTTTTATGTCACAAATATATGAGAAAATTGTTGATGTATATTAGGACATACAATGGGTTTGGAGACTTAACGGGTCGGTTCAGATACCGGGATATCTGATACCCGTATTAAACTTAGGGTTTGTCTATATAAACCTAGCTAGGGGCAACAAATAGTTTATTCCACTTTTATCCACACCCGGATGCTTCGAGCAACTTGTTCAGCCAGTACATCACCTTTCCTTCCATGTGGATCAAAGTCACCTTCAACTTCATATCGTCTGAGGTACTGTCCATGTCGAAAAATTGCTCGCATTTATAGATCCATTCGATGACGTCATCGCCAAAGAAATTGGGAAACTCCAAGCTTGAGAACCTTGGCAACAACTGGGGTGTCGGTTGAGTGGCAAAGCTCATGTCCGCAGTGGATCCTCCGCCACTATCGACTCTATTGTCAGACTTGAGGATGAGGATGAGGTTGCACACTTCTTCCATCGATTTCTGGTGTTGCTCGTTCATGCTTCGAAGCGACTGTGCCATGATTTCCTTGAAAGCCTCCAGTTAATTCATCAAATCCTTCGAACGAGTTGCCTCGGATGCTGGCATTGGAGGAAAGTGCCTAGCTCTAATACCAATGATGCCCTCCCAATCGAACAGTAAGCCAATACTCACACAGTCAATGATATAGAGGAAGCTAGCCGCCAGTTCCTACCTTCACACACATCACACACAACACACATGACATAAGATAACAAAAGACACCTTCACACCAAACTACATGTATATATGTATAACCTGAATTACAAAAAACACCCTTCCATGATATTTAAAAAACACATAGATAGAAACAGAGCACTGCCCCGAAAAACCCGCAGTAGGCACGCATCACTCTCTCGCCAATCCCCGTCATCATCGCACTCCCACAAAAGAAACAAATGGATTTAGGGTTTCCGTCAGCACCAAGCTTCTCTTAAATGACAATCTTTAGGGCAGATCGTACACCCATGGCAAATTTTTAGGGCAGGGCAAGGAAAGTAGCCCTTTGTATAGAGGATAATATATGCTATACAGCTACTGGACCGGCTATAGCAAGTTTATGAGCTGGCGATTTACGCGTCGGGCCATTATAAAGGCTATTAGTAGGATTAGATATTATATATACAAGTGATATGTATTAAGAACTTTAGGTATGAATCTAATCTCTCCTCTTATCAATTCGTCTCTCGCTCTGGTATTTCTTCCTCGGACTTGATGGACCAAGAAAGCGAAATCAAACAGAATTTTGACATAATTTTCTACCGGCTTTTTAGCACTTTCAACCCCGAAATATCCTATTTTGACACTTTGCATGCCGAATTTTTAAAATTGACACTTTGCACCCCCTAATTACTGATTTTTGGCACTTTGCACCCCAAAACTGAAATTTAAGAGGTATTTAGGTCCAGGCACAACCCAAAATGCTCGTTTTGATACTTTGTAAATAGTCAAAATAGGATAGCTCGGGATGCAAAGTGCCAAAATAAACATTTTGAGTGGTGTCCGGACCTAAATACTCCTTGAATTTCAGCATTGATGTGCAAATTATCAAAAATATATAATTAGGAATGCAAAATGCCAATTTTAAAAATTCAAGATGCAAACTATCAAAATGAAATAATTTGAAATGCAAAGTACCAACAAAAAAACTTTTCTGGCATGTCGGATCTCAAACAGCTATATAATGAATGAAATCTACAGGGAGATGGAGTTCATCATAAACGGCAATTTAGGGCGCCTCAATCGAATACCTCAAACCGAAGAAGGGGAGGACGATAATTTCGACATTTTTCTCTCGACGATCTTCTCGAAATCGCAGTTCGAAGTGGACAGCATTTGGTTCAATATTATTCTCACATTGCTCTCCTTCATCATACCATACCTAGGCTTTATCCTCTCATTCAAGCTGTACCCAAAGTAATGAGGAAATTTCACCAGCTCCGATCTCGGATAATCCATGGCGAGGAAGTATTCCCACTTGGGCACTATATTCCTCTGTAAGCTGAACGTATACAGCGCGCCGTACCGGGAAACCATCGTCGCCATGTCTTCCACGCTGTAACCTATCTCGAGGAAGAACTCGTTGACGGGTCTCAGGTTCAAATCGACGCTCAGACCAAACGTCTGCGGGCATCGGTGAACAAGCGAGGCGGGATCGATGCCCGTTGACCGGAAGTAATCGGCGGTGGGACGAAGCTTTTCGTCGACACTATAGCTCGTGATGTGAGGGCATCGAGTTAGGATCTTCCCGATGTTCTTCTCCGATACACCGATCTCACAGAGAAAATCGACGGAGGCCTTCACCTTTTGTCTGCTGTAAGTGAGGATTGCCGGGAAGCGGTAGATGACCTTCGCCCACCGGGTTTTGTCGACCCCGTAGGTCTCGAGGAAAGCCATCGTCGGCTTCAAGTTCTCGTCGAGGCTGATCCCGCATAATTGAGGCCGTTTGTGAAGGATTGTTGGTATATCCGACCGATCAATGCCGAGATCGAGGAGGAACTCTATGAGGGGCTTGATCTTGCGGTCCAAGGTGTAGTAAGCGAAGGCGGGGAATCGACGGGCGATGCCCTTGATTTGATCGAGCTCCATGCCGAGATCCATGAGATATGCGACATTGGCGGGTCGGAGGCCGTCGGCGTCCGACTGGCAAACTCGAGCGACGGCTCTTTCCTTTTTCTCGAGGATGGAGATTGATGCTGGCAGAGGAGTGGGAATGGCCTTTTCAATACCAGCAGGATTCGGGAAGCTCTCTACAGCATCGATCAGGAGGTCGCCATTTTCTTGCCGGAGAGATTGGAGGTAGGGGATGAGCACGTTTTTGATTTCAATTGTGCTGAGTTGTCTACCTATATAGCGAGAAACATGAAGAACAACAGTTTGCAGCTTGATTTCTAAACATATTTGGATGACACAATAAATAAAGGTGATCGTTAACCGTAACAGTTATTGGCTGTATCCCAAAATCTCTTAATTTTTCATGTCTTCTTGAAATACGTCTTGTACATGCAATTTCAGGACAAGTGTTCACCACGAAAGTTGTAGATTTCGACAAGATTTATAACTTTCGTGTTGAACCATTTTCCTGAAATTGCATGTACAAGGCGTATTTCTGAAAGGCGCAGAACATGGGCATATTTCCAAAGTACGCCCTGTATATGCATTTTCAGGAAAACTGCTCAACACGAAATTTGTAGATCTCGACGAGATCTACAACTTTCGTGTTGAGCACTTTTCCTAAAATTGTATGTACACTACGTATTTTAAAAAGACGCGAAAATTTATGAGATTTTGGGGTGCAACTAGGGTTGCAGTTAACAATCGCGTAAATAAATAAATAAACTAATTAATATATACTGATTTTGATAGGTTAATTGAGAAGGGCGAAATTTTTGTATCCGGGTCCCAGTTATAATCCTGAGTCCTTCGAGATACACTCATTTATATTTGAAATACAACTCCTTTATATTTGAAATAAAATTCATTTATCTCAACCACATTATGTCATCTAAAAAAATAGATGTATGCCAAATAAAAAATTTATATCTGCAATAAAGAAGTATCTCTAGTGACACTCAATTATAAACGGGACTTTAACAGAAAAATTTAACCTAAAAATGGGACTTACCCCGGCCAGCTGCACATGCTTTCCTGGGCATTTTTAATGCCCAGCAATATTGTTGGGCAACGCCTAAAAATTAAGTTGGGCCAGTGTCCAACAAACTGGCCCTCCAGCTCGGGCAGGCCAGCCCCACCTAGAATTGATATGCGGGTTTAGGGCTCCCAAGGGCTTGCCAGGGCCTGCCCGAGGCCGAGTATATCCAGGGTTTTGACCAAGTAAATCAAGTCCCTAGCTTTCTTTACACACCTAGCCAGGGATCACTGTGCATTTCAAAGAGACATGAAAGTCCGCTTCAACTCTTATTTTAGACGATTGAACCGCTAAAATTGGAATGTTATTAGAACTCGAACCTACAAGATACCAAGACTTGTAGAAGCTTTGGAGTTTTGATGTAAGATGGTCAATAAAAAGTTCTGACTTATTGACAATCCTTGAAGTCACCGTGCTGTTGTACCCTTGTTTCCTCATAAATAAGGATAAAACAGCCCTCGCTTCCTCCCACTCCGCCGCCAAATGGCTGAAGGGAACCGCCCCGAAACTATGATCGTCGAGTCTCGCTTCATCTGGCACCACGCGGAAATAGTTATAACTGCTTTAGGCTACAAAATATGGATCCAGGAGAATTTAGGCGTGCTTACGTGACTTTGCTTTGAGGGAAAGACAAGCCAGAGAACTTCTGATATGAAACCTGCAGGAGCAAAGAGAATTATCAGTGGGATACTTGAGATCAAAGATGTTCAACTTGGTCCAGACCCAGTTGGTTTCAGGGCAATTTCGAGTCAAATTGAATTTATTCGAGCCGACGTGAAGTCAAGCTTAGCTTGGGCCTGAAGTCGGGTAAAGAACATCCCTAACACACTAAGCGTACATTAATGATGGGAAAAGGTTTGAAATAGCAAGATTTCATTTTTCATTCAACTGGTTGGTAAATTAGGCCTGAACCAAGTTTACTTTTTTTCTTCCTATACATCTGCATTGGGTACCAATGGAAGTATCCATAACAATAATTACATTTTGGTAAAAAAAACACAAAATAATAACAAAGAGATGTTCAACAAGATTTATGTGGTTGATTAGGAGATGTTCATAGGAGAGGATAGAAGAACCCAATCACAACCAAGAAGCCACATAGTGTATATCCAAAGATAATACTGGAATTTAATGCTTATGTGGATTTTTGATCTCCTGGGAGATCAAAATGATCCCCTAAGAGATCAAAAACTTCTCAAGCACACGCTTAAGAGAAAAAATCCAAAAAAATCTCAGTTTTATAAGATTTTGATACTTATCATGCTTTAGTTTCACCCAAATCGAGATTTAAAAACGGAGCCCAATTTCAAAAATTTTGCTTTTCATGAGCACGCTATTTGAAAATTTATTATAAATTGCACGTGAACTTGTCCCAAAGTTCACGTGCAATTTATTATCTGTTACCACTTTATGGCGGCAACTACAGTGCTCTGTCTTATTCACTCCTACTTCTTGTTCTTTTCAGGACCCGAGGACCCAGCAGACGATTGCTACTGGGACTGAGAGCGGCGGCCTCTATTTCCTCGACAACGTTTCTGCTCTGTCCGCCTACTCCTCCTCTACAGATCTGCTTCAATGGCATCTTCGCCTTGAACATCCTCCTCCTCGGATTCTTCGACAGCTTCTGCCCCACTTACCTCCGACCAGTCCTCCGCTCAACTGTGATGCGTGTCAGCTTGGCAAACATCATCGCTCCTCCTTCCCGCCGAATCAAGGTCGTGGCTTCTCTCGCCTGTTTGATCTCATTCATTCCTATGTCTGGGGTCCGGCCCCTACCCTCACCGTTGGTCGGGGTAGTTCCTACTTTGTAACTTTTATAGATGATTTTTCTCGATGTACCTGGGTGTATCTATTAAAAGATCACTCTGAACTTTTTCTATCTGGCAATCCTTTTATTGTATGATTAAGACTCAATTTGACGTTTCTATTAAAGTTTTACGCTCTGATAATGCAAAGGAATATCTTAGTCATGAGTTCTCCTCTTTCTTTCGGCAACATGGTCTTCTTCATCAAACCACCTGTGTTTACACCTCCCAGCAGAATGGGGTGGCGGAGCGTAAAAATCGTCACCTCCTTGATGTCGCTCGCACACTCATGACGAGATGCAAGTACCCCGCTCCTACTGGGGCTACGCTGTGCTCCTCTCCTGCTATCTCATCAATCGTCTTCCCTCCACGGTTCTTCACGGCCAGACCCCCTTCTCCATTCTATACCCACGCAAGGAACCTTTTCCTCTCCCTCTCCGTGTCTTTGGGTGCACGGCTTTTGTTCACACTCCATCCGCTACCCGCGATAAGCTTTCCCCCCGTTCCACCAAGTGTGTCTTTTTGGGGTACTCTACCACTCAAAAAGGCTATTGCTGTTTTGACCCCGTTCTGCGCAAACAATTTGTCTCCGCAGACATGACATTCTTCGAGAATTCTTCCTACTTCTCTCCTGACTCCTCTCTTCCTCCCGATGTCTCTGCTTCTCCACCGCCTCTCTCCATTCCTTCCACGCCTCTCGACGTCTCCACTTTTCCCTCATCTCCTCCTCCGTCTCCTTCCATGTCCGTCTCACCCCCTACCCCTCCTCCCTCCTCTCTGCCGCCGTCTCTCTCTAGTCCCGGGCCAGCCTTCTCCGCCACGGACGCTCCGGTCGCTGAGGCACCCGTCGACCTGGATCTTCCCATTGCTCTTCGCAAAGGGGTGCGGGCATGTACTCAACACCCGCTTACGGCAGTTGTTTCCTATGATCGGCTTTCTCCTTCTCGCAGGTGTTTTGCCTTGGCTATCTCCGCTGCCTCTACTCCTCGCACCTACCAGGAGGCTCTTGCTATCACTCATTGGAAATCTACCATGGATGAAGAGATGTCTACTCTTATTGAATGGGGTACCTGGACCCTTGTTCTTCCACCAGTGGGTACTGATGTGGTTGGCTGTCGCTGGGTATTTGTTGTGAAATTTTGCCCCGATGGCACTGTGGATCGCTACAAGGCCCGGCTGGTGGCCAAAGGCTTCACTCAGACTTACGGCGTTGATTACTTTGACACTTTCTCTCTGGTTGCTCGCCTAAGCACCATCTGGGTTCTTCTCTCTGTGGTTGTTAACCGGGATTGGGCTATTTCCCAGCTTGATGTCAAGAATGCATTTCTCTATGGCGATCTTCAGGAGGACGTCTACATGGAGCAACCTCCTGGGTATGTTACTCAGGAGGAGACACACGTATGCCGTTTGAAGAAGGCCATTTATGGCCTAAAGCAGAGCCCGCGGGCGTGGTTCGACAAGTTCAGTGGTATTGTGGCTACCATCGGCTTTACAAGGAGTTCGGCCGATCACTCCTTATTCATTCGCAAAACAGCCTCGGGACTGGTGGTTTTGGCAGTGTATGTGGATGATATTCTCCTTACTGGCGATTACAAAGCTGGGGTGGACTTGACGAAGAAACACCTCCGTCAACACCTGGTCACGAAGGATATGGGCTCCCCGAAATACTTTTTGTGGATAGAAATCTCTCGGAAGCTTGACTCGTTGGTTCTCTCCCAACGAAAGTATGCCCTTGATCTTCTACAAGAGGCATGATTGACAGGTGCCAAACCAGCCCGGTTTCCCATGGCTATTGGAGAAGACAAAACATGGACGGATGACTCGCCTCTTCTGTCTGATGTCACAAGATACAGACGCTTGGTGGGCAAACTCATCTATCTCACGGTGACCAGACCCGACATCTCGTATGCTGTAGGCAAGGTCAGTCAGTTTATGCAAGCTCCCAGGGAGTGTCATCTTCAGTCTGCCTTGAAGATTTTAGAGTATGTCAAAGCAGCACCGGGCAAAGGGCTACTCTTTCAGAGGAATGGTCATCTGAGGGTTGAAGCCTACTCAGATTCAAGTTATGCGGATGATAAAGGCGACCGTAAATCCACATCAGGTTTTTGTACTTTTGTTGGAGGAAATCTTGTGAGTTGGAAGAGCAAGAAACAGTCTGTTGTCTCCAGATCCAGTGCAGAAGACGAATACCGGAGTATGACGTCAACCACGTGTGAGTTAAAGTGGTTGCGGGCTCTCATGCTTGACCTAGGAGATGTGTATGACTATCATCTTCCTATGTTCTATGACAACAAGGCCGCTATATACATATCCAAAAATCCGGTCTTCCATGAGAGAACAAAGCATATAGAGGTTGACTGCCACTTCATTCGGGAAGAGATTTTGAAGAAACATATTTGTACTCTGTTTGTCACATCTGACAAAGAATTGGCGGATATCTTCACAAAACCGGTCTCTACTTCCTTCTTCCCCATTTATGACAAGCTGGGCATGATTGATATCTATGCTCCAGCTTGAGGGGGAGTGTTGAAGTATTAGACCGGGCGGCCTTGCGGTCTTGTCTGGCAGTTTGTTGACCGAGCGGTCTGGCGGTCTCTCTTAGGAGCCTGGAGACCGGGCGGTCTATCGTTCTCCTATTGCGGCTTGTTCTTATCCTGCTGGAGTTGCCGAATGGTTAACCCATCTATCTAACCGCGCGGCCTGTGCGGTCTCTTGAAGTTCTAGCCGCTCAGCCCTGTACATGTTTAGTCCCACATTGTTTGTTTGTACTCTCTCATATCTCCTCCATTCTATAAAAGGGAGGTCATACCTTTGTAAATGATATCTTTTTGGATAATAAAATTTCAATTATTCAAATTTCTGTCCGTTTGTTAGCCACATGTTCGCTACTTTTTACAACAGATTCAAGACTTCCTAGTCTTTCTCTAAGGATTTTTATTTCTTTTTCTGAATTGATTAAGTCCAAACACATAGTTTTGAATTCAGTTTTAAATAACTCAGAATTAAAATCAAAACTAGAAAGAACCTGATCTGCCTCTGAGTCTGAGGCTTCTTCATCTTCAGATTCTCCTTCTGATTCAGAATTGCTCCTAGAGGCATCAATTGCCATAAGGCACACCTCCTTGGATCTTGCTTTTTCCTCTTCTTCACTTGAACTGGAAGAGGATGATTCTTCCTCTGTATCACTCCATGTCTCAGCAACAAAGCTCTTGTCTTTCTTTTTATACTTGCTGGAAGAGGGTATGCTGCTGTGTCTTCTCCTAGAGTCTTTTTCTCTATTTTTCTCCTTCTTCTAGTTTTCTGGACATTCTGAGATGTAATGTCCAGGCTTTCTGCATCCAAAGCACACAACCTCCTTGGTTGGTGTCTTGTCATACTTAGGCTTATCATCCTGCCTAGATGATTTCCTTCTTAAATCCTTTCTAGCCATCTTATAGAATCTTTTTGCAAAGAGCCTCATTAGTTCCTCATTTGATGTTGAGGTCTCACTTTCCTCTGATGCTTTGAAGGCTATGTTGTGATCCTTTCTAACTGGAGTTGTTGCCTTTTGTTCTGCTGCTTCTCTTGATTTTATCAGCTGCTCATAGGACTTTAGATTGTCTAGCAGAGATTCAGTTGATATCTCATTTAGGCTTCTGGCTTCTTTGATAGGCCAGATTCTTGAATCCCAAGAGCTAGAGAAGCACATCAGGATTTTGTCATTCACTTCTGTCAGGGTGATGTCTTTATCCAAGATTTTGAGCACATTGATGATTGAGCTCAACCTGTTGTACATTTCAGCTACTGATTCAGTCTCATCCTTTTTGAAGTTCTCATACAGGGAAATGAGATTGGATCTCCTGTCTTTTCTCTCATCTGCTGAGCCAGCTACCATTTGGTTGAGGGAGTCCCAAATGGCCTTGGCTGAGGTGCACTCAGCCACCTTTTGAAATATGTCATCTAACATAGTCTGAGCCAATATGTTCATTGCCTTAGCATCTGCAATTTTGGCTTTCTTGTATGCATCATTATTCTCTGGAGGAGGTACTGTAGTCATGTTTGTTGATGTGCTTGTAGAAGCTGTAGGTGCTGGAGGTACTCCTGTCAAGATAGAAGAGAAAATATCATCATCAATAGAATTCATATATAATCTGATTCTTGCCTTCCAGATGGCAAACTGTTGAGATTGCATACTGGAGGTCTGATGCTTGCATAATCTTTGTTTTGGTCCATTTCTGTGAAGAAATAAATCTAATACCAAACACAAAACAAACAGATCTAACAAGAGGGATCTTTGTGGTTCAGGTGTTAGCCTGTACAACCAATAAGGTGTGGTATTTTAACCAACCTCGCTCTGATACCAATTGAAAGTGAAGGTAGATCTGAAATACTCTAGAGGGGGGTGAATAGAGTATTGTGCTCTCTTAAAAATTCTTTACAACTTTTGTTGTATTCCTAAGTGAACAGGTCAATAAATAAAACAATTAGCACAACAACCTATCTAATCACAGATCACAGCCAAAACAAAAGAAAAAGGGCAACCAGACGACACAAGAAATTTTATAGTGGTTCCCCAACCTAGGTACATCCACTCTTCTACCACCCTGGTAGGAATCCACTCAGGTTTTTGATCAAGTGTCTGACACCAATGAGCTTTTGTTCAGGTGCTCAAAAACCAAAACCTCAAGTCTTTTGGTAGGAGACTTGTAACCAGGAATAATTTTGAAGGGAATTAAAACCTTGTACAGGAGTTGGAAATGAGGTGATGGTGTCTTCTCTTTCTCAATAACAACTGAGAAGACTGTGGATTGATTTTAGCAGATTTGCTCCCCCTGAGATCTTGAATGTATCAAGAAAACTGGAGCACTGCTTCAGGGTGACAGGTCTTCAAAACTTGAGTGCCTGGACCAGAGAATGCTTCAGGAACTTCTTTGACAGATAAGGTTTTGTTGTCTTTTTGAAGTTGTCCTGTAGGATTGAAAAATGTTCTCTGGCCTAGGCTGATTGCAGAAAAGAACTTTTGATTATTGCAAGATTGTTCTTCTGTGGAATGACTGTCTGTGTCTGTCTGATTACTTGTGTAATCTGTATGACTGTGTATTCTTGCTTGATCCTTTTCTTTTTCTGACTAAGACTGACTGGGGAACATTCGAAATTTGAATGTTTTAGCAGTAAATGCGGTCGGCCTGGGAAGGAAGCGGCAACCAATGATTTCCCTAACTGTCACATGGAAAAATGGCATGAAATAATCCAAGATTAATTGCACGTTCTAATGGTAACATTCCGAGAAGATCTGGCATTAATTGTTCAGGAATCATCGCCAAGAAACGGGACGGGAAAACTGAAGAAGACCTAATCTGGAATCGTCGAACGTAGAACAGGAATCGTCGAGCTGAGTTCACAGTTCGTCGAGCTGAGTTGAAGAGTTCGTCGACCAGATAATAGAAATAGTCTTCAAGTCAATACTGCTACAACCTTCGTCGAACTGACAAACTTCATTCGTCGAGCTGAGAATCAAAATCGTTGAGCAGATAACTATCACTGTAAGACAGTATTCGTCGAACTAAGATCCAAATTCGTCGAGCGAAGAATGATTGTGGACTTATAATCTGAGAAGTCTCTGACTGAGAAGAGTATAAATCGTTGACCACAAATCGTCGAGTAGAATACTGAATTCGTCGACCTGAGAAGTTGAGAACTTGAGGTCCAAGTTCGTCGAGCTTAGATTATAGTTCGTCGACCAAAGTCTGAAGTTGGACTTAGAAAAAATTCTGGAGTTCTCCTGACTTTAGCTGTTGAAGTATCTTAGAGTTCGTCGAACAGAGAACAAAGATCGTCGAGCTCAGCACAGAGAGCTGTCTCAAGATCGTCGAGCTCAGCACGCCTATCGTCGACCTGAGTTCGGCGAACGTCGAACTCATTTTACTTAGTCTTGAAATCCTCTAAGTCTGGAGTCTCTGAAGGTCTTGTTGAAGGCTGGTCACTCTGAAGTTGAACCAAGGACTTGACCTAGACTCTAGGACACAAATTTGACCCTGGCTATATATGATGGGTCACATCCTAGGTTAGTGAACCTATCTCAAATCAACTAGGGATCCAACAGTCTTCTATAGAATAAATTAAGTATTCTCGAGAAAGACTTAGAAAAATTTTGTAAGGGAAAGATGTAACTCGAGAAGAAGTGTCTTACAGCACTCGAGTACAGAAGGCCTTCTCGAGAATAGCATTAAGCTTTCTCGAGAACTATTTCTCCAATTCGAAAATATGACAAGTCTTACTCGAGAACAAGCTTTAGGTCTTCTCGAGTACAGAACATAGTACTCAAGAAAAGGACTTAGAGAATTTTTCTAAAAATCTGAAAACATGATTTCTTCAAAATAATCATCATCCAACTTTTCTCACATGCCCTTAGTGCTTAAAAAGGAAGTGTGTCCCAATAGAGATGCTACACATGAGTCAACACCATGGATCATACAATGAGGGATTGCATTGTATGGTCCTGTGTTTGGTGACTCATTGTAGACTGACATTAATCTACACTTAGCAATTGGATCCTACAAACAATTAACTAAAAAGAGCATCAAATACAAACTTAATTCATCTTAGTTCAAGGGTGACTTCATACAAATATGGGTTATTGTTGATGCAATACCCAACAGCTGAAAGTTTTGAAAGATTCTTCAGAACTGTCAATGAACTGAGAACATATGGAAGGGTCTTCAGCACCTATGAGCTGAATGATAAATTTTTCAGGTCCCTCACAAAGGATTGGGACACAAAGATCTGTGTCATCAGAGAGATGGGCAAGCTAGCTGACACACCACCTCCAACCCTGTTTGGAAAGCTACTATTCTATGAGATACAGCTTGCTGCAAGGAAGGAAGAAGAAGAGAAGAGCAGCAAGTCACAGCGCAAGGAGAAATCTGTGGCTTTCAGAGCTGATGCTTCAACCATGAGCAGAAGGAAGACCTCTCCAGTCAGGAGAACTGCTGAGTCAGAATCTGAGAGCTCAAGATCCTACTCCTCTGACAACCATACATCTGATAAGGACCTTGCTGCCTTCTCTAGGCAGTTTTAGAAATTCATGAAGAAGGGCCATTGGAAGAAGAGAAGGCCATCCTCCTCATCACAGCACAGAAGGAAATCCTCTAACGAGGACAGATATGCTCCAAACTCTAATAAACAATCTTCTTCTAATATTATTTGTTTCTGTTGCAGCAAACCTAGGCATGTAGTTGTTGACTGCCTAGTGAAGAGGAAGGAAGGAGTGAAAAAGCATCACAAGGGAAAGAAGAAAGAGAAGTCCCTTGTGGCCAAGAAGGAAAAGACCTGGTCTGACTCTTCCTCTGGGTCAGACAGTGAAGAAGAAGAATCCTACATTGGGCTTATGGTTGTTGCTGAAGAAGAACCTGAATAATACCCTGCTGCTAGAATAGGGATCAGGGCCCCTCTGTCTCACTCAGATAATGACTCAGAGGTGGATGAAGATGAAGAAGAAGATGCTCAATGCCTTGGATTGATGACAATGACTGATGAAGAAAGTAGCCAGGATCTGCCTGGTCAGACTCAGGTAAATGCTAAATCACAATCTATTATTTCAATTCATGAGGCTGGCTCAGACTCTGAAGCTCAATGATCAAGAGATGAAGGGGATTCAGACTCTGAGGATGATGTTAACTCCATAATTGTCAAGTATAGAAAACTTCTTGAGGCATTCAATAAATGTAAGCTACTTGCCAAGAGATAGTCAAAAGAGCTTCTAAGTCTTAAAAGCAAGTGTGAAGACCAAGAAAAGGCCCTCACTGACATGGCTGCTCAAGCAACTCAGCTCAAGGAGATCATTGACAGTGAGTTTGTGGTAAGAGTCTCAAATGAGAAACTTATCCAGAACCTTAAAAATGATCTCTTAAATGAGAAATTGCTAGTGAGCAAATTTTCTAAGCCAAACATTATGCTGCCCTTAATTGATACCCACCTTACCCAAGCTGGTAAGAAAGGGTTGGGATTTAAGGAACCTGTTAGACCTTTCAATCCAAAAGGAAAGGGAAAAGAGAAGGCACCAGTTGTTCCACTAGCCGCATTGCCTTATATTCCTTTTTAGAGAATGGTGTTGCCCTCTAACAGGTATGACCATGAAAGTTGTTATGGTCACTGGGAGAATGACAGATCCACATGTATGGACCAATGTGGCCCTAGCCAAGGTGGAAGATACAGCCATGTGAGAGCCTTTAAGGCTGCCCACGAGGAAATTCAAATGGCTCATCCCAGACCATTTATTTTTGGTGCCTCAACCCCAAAACTCAAAGATAATGTTGCTGCTGTGAATCTAAATCATCCAACAAAAGTAGTGACTCAAGGAGAGTCTTCTGGCATGGCTGGAATGGCAATCTCAGATGCTATCTGATGCATGTTGGTTGAAAAGAGACAAGCAGTTGGTGGTTCTCAGAAAAGTCCAAAACAGCCTGCAGAAAGAATGTCTTTCAGTCAAACGACTGATGAAAGAAGACAAAAGCATATAGCAGCACATCTACCCACTGTTCAGGAAGCAGTACAGCCTAATGTTGGTCCCAAACAGAAAAGGAGATGCAATATATATGAGTGCTGGTGTTGTGGCAAAGTGGGCCACTATTGTGAAGATTGCTGGCACAATCCTTCTGTGTCCAAAAGTTGCCAACCTGTCAGGAATTCTGGAGGAAGGCGTGGTTATTTTCAAACTAATGTGAATCTAGGACCCAACAGAAATTGTAGTCCTAAGGTAAGGTGATTTGTGTTCATTACAGTTTAGATCAAGAATCAGTTCCCCTAAATGGTACTTAGACTGTGGATGTTTCAGGCACATGACTGGAACAAAGGAGCTATTGAAGGAGTTCACTCTAGTAAAGAATGGACCCAAGGTCATCTTTGGAGGCTCTAACAAGGGGATAACCAGAGGCTATGGTAATATCTCAAATGGCATAATCATCATCACAAAGGTGGCTTATGTGGAAGGGTTGCAACACAACCTCATAAGCATAAGTCAAATATGTGATCTTAGTTATAACATTTCCTTCCACAAGGATAAGTGTCACATCAAGAGATTAAGTGACTAACGTGTCATCTTAACAGGCACTAGGAGTGGGAATGTCTATTGCTTAAATTTTTCTTGCTTAGATAATAGTTCCCCTATATGCCTAGTTGCAAAAGACAAAGTCTCATATTATGTCTAATGGTACAAGAGACTGGCTCATTTGAATTATAAGACCATTGGTCAGCTCTTCAGTTGTGAGCTTGTTAGGAATAGTCCCAAAATAAAATGCTCCAAGGAGGGTATCTATGTTGCTTGCCAAAAGGGTAAGCAGACTAAGACCTCCTTCAAGAGCATTGGGGCCAAGGACTCACTGAGATACTTGTATCTCCTGCATATGGACTTGTTTGGTCCTATGCATGTTCATAGTATAGGTAGAAAGGTCTACACCCTTGTGGTGGTTGATGACTATTCCAGATTTACTTGGGTGTTCTTCCTTCGAAGAAAGAATGAAACCCTTAAAATCTTCATGAATTTTGTCAAACAAATTAAGAATGAGCTTGCATTCTCTGTGGTTAAAATGAGAAGTGACCATGGAACTGAGTTTTAGTCTGTTGTTGTGACTACATTCTATGAAGAGCAAGGCATTCATCAAGAATTCTCCTCTCCAAGAACACCCCAGCAAAATGGGTTAGCTGAGAGGAAAAACAGGACTCTCATAGAAGCTGGGAGAACATTATTGAGTGACACTTCTCTCCCTGAATATTTCTGGGCTGAGGCAGTTAATATTGCATATCATATGCTTAATAAGGCTTCTATCACCAAAGGCCATAAGAAGACTCCCTACGAGATCTTGAAGGGCAGAAAACCAAATATATCTTATTTCAGAATCTTTGGTTGCAAGTGTTTCATCCTAAACAATGGTAAGTCAAAAGTGACTAAGTTTGCTGTCAAATCCCATGAGGGGATCTTTGTTGGGAACAATAATAATAGTAGGGCATATAGAGTCTATAACTTGACAAATCAAGTTGTAGAAGAATCTGTCCATGTAGTGTTTGATGAGTCACATGCATGATTGACAATGAGCTGTCAAGCTCTTTGCCTAGCTCTGCAGGTACAGAAGTCATGATGGAAAAGCTCTCCATCAAAGATAAAGACCCAGCTATGCAAGAAGAATGTGAAGAAGGATGTTGTCTAGAGGAAGCATAGGCCAGTCAAGCTGGAAATGAAGACCAACCTGCTGAAGAAAATAATAATCAGCGGGAATCTGTCAAGCAGCCCCCTGCAGTCAGATATCTGAGAGATCATCCTCCAGATCAGATAATAGGTGAGGCTGGCCAAGGTATACAGACAAGAAGCAAGAGTATCAACACAACTCTCTATTCCAGCTTCCTGTCACAAAAAGAGCCCAAGAAATTTGAAGAAGCAAATCAAGACCAATTCTGGATTGGTGCAATGCAAGAAGAACTAAACCAGTTCAAAAGGTGCAAGGTCTGAAAGCTGGTTCCCAGACCAGATGGATATAATGTCATTGGAGTCAAGTGGATTTTCAGAAACAAACTTGATGAGAATGACATTGTAATAAAGAATAAAGCTAGACTGGTGGCCAAAGGTTATAGACAGGAATAGGAGATTGATTATGACCAGACGTTTGTCCCAGTTGCAAGATTGGAAGCAATCAGACTGTTCCTTGCATTTGCAGCCTTCCAGGGATTCAATGTATTCTAGACGGATGTCAAGTCTGCCTTCTTGAATGGAGATTTGAATGAAGAGATTTATGTAGAACAGCCTTCAGGTTTTGTAGATTCTAACTCTCCTACTGCTGTATATAGACTTAGAAAAGCTCTTTATGGGCTCAAGCAAGCCCCAAGAGCATGGTATGAGACACTGTCTACCTTCCTCATTGAGAACAAGTTCTTAAGGGGGAAGATGGACAAGAAGCTATTCTTAAGGGAATCTAAAGGCAAGATCATCCTAGCCCAGATTTATGTTGATGACATAATATTTGGCTCTACTGATGACAACCTCTGTAGGAAGTTTGTTAAACTTATGCAAGGGAAAGTTTGAGATGAGTAGTATGGGTGAACTGAAATTTTTCTTGGGACTACAAGTAAAACAGACTGATGATGGTCTATCCATATCCCAGTTAAAGTTCACCAGGGAGTTAATCAAGAAATATGGCATGGAGAATGCTTTCACCATAAGAACTCTCATGAGCTCTAGTATGCCTCTAGGCAAAGATAATTCAGGGAAGCCTGTTGATCAAACTCTATATAGAGGAATAGTTGGTTCCCTTCTCTACCTCACTACAAGTAGGCCTGACATTATGTATGCAACATGTGTCTGTGCTAGGTATCAGGCCTGCCCTAAAGAGTCTCACTATACTGCTGAGAAAAGAATCTTGAGATATCTTAAGGGCACCCCTGATATTGGCCTATGGTACCCCAGAAATGAGGAATTTGAAGTGACAGGCTATTCAGATGCAGATTTTGCAGGTTGCAAGGAGGACATAAAGATCACTTTTGGCACCTGTCAGTTTCTAGGTGGAACGCTTGTCTCTTGGAGCAACAAGAAACAAATTTGTGTTGCAATATCAATAGTAGAATCAGAGTATATTTCAGCTGGAAGCTGATGTGCTCAGTTGTTGTGGATCTAGCATCAACTTCAGGACTACAATATTCAGATAAGTAGAACTACACTCTTTTGTGATTCTATTAATGCAATTTCTATAGATAGGAATCATGTCTCTCATAGTAGGACTAAGCATATAGAAATTAGGTATCATTTCATTAGAGAACATGTGGAAAGGGAAGACATCTCCCCTGAATTTGTCTCCACAGACAAGCAAGTGGCTGATATCTTCACTAAGCCACAAGATAAAGCCAAGTTCAACACCTTCAAATTTGAATTGGGTATGTTGAATCTTGTGTACCTTCAATTCTCTCTTCTACCATATGCTGCATTGTTTATTTTGCAGGTAGAATATACTCTTCCTCCAGATTATGAAGGTAGTGTGCAACTGTTGAGGGGGATCCAGCACAACAGCTGAACTAGATTCAGTCACAGTGAGAATATCTACTCCAGACAGATATGGGTGGAAAAACCCCTCAGTATGCTCCCTAAATTTGCAAAGTCAAAAAGAGGGAGGATAGAAGTCAAGGGTTGAGAAGAATAAACAAGTGGAACAGTAAGGATGGCAGCATTCCGGGGGGAGTAAGTAATTCTCCACAGGCTGGAGAAATGTGGTAACATTTCCACACTATACTAATGTTTATTCCTTCTATGATGAATATGTTGTGTTGTCAATGACCTGTAGTGTTTTTACTTCTTCAAATAGGGGGAGATTGTTGGGTCTATTGATTCAATTTCCCAGATTTGTAAGAAGTCAAACGGGTCAATGACATACACACATAATGTATTTGATGTGTGTCCAAGTTCATGCATGCAGGTAGTTCATGATTAGACAGGTGAAGAAAATGAGTTTGGTAGTAAACTCAAATTTCATCGAGCTCAGCTCGAAGTTCGTCGAGCTCAGCTCGCTGGTCGTCGAGCTCAACTCAACATTCTATGGGATAAGCGCAAGAGTTCGGATTTCAAATTTTGTCAAGCTCAGCTTGAAGTTCGTCGAGTTCAACTTACAACTCGTCGAGCTCAGCTTACAAATCGTCGAACTCAGCTCAACACTTGTTAAGCTAAAGCCAGGAAAATCAACTAAGGCAAAAGCGCTGAGACCGCTGAGAAGATCAGAGTTCGTCGAGCTCAGCCCACAGATCGTCGAACGCAGCTAAAGCCAGAGAAACTGACTAAGGCAAAAAGCGCTGAGACCGCTGAGATAGCTGAGAAGAAGGCATTGAGACCGCTGAGACAGCTGAGATAGCTGAGAAGAAGGCGTTGAGAGCGCTGAGACAGCTGAGATAAAATTGGCTGAATTTCTCTAAGTCCAGAAGCGTTGAGTGAAGCAGGTTCACTCAATGCTTCTAATGAAGAAGGAGGCTCTGAGATAAAACTAGCTGGATTTCTCTAAGTCCAGAAGCGGTAAGTGAAGCAGGTTCACTCAACGCTTCTAATGAAGAAGGAAGCGCTGAGACAGTTAAGAGGAAATACGCTGAGACAGAAGATAGCCTCAGCTGAGAAGCAAATACGCTGAGACAGAACCGCTGAGATAGGGACTTGTCTCAGTTACTACGAATAAAGCGTTGAGACAAAGGCCTGTCACAGCTATTAAGAAGAAATCGCTGACACCGCTGAGACAGAACCGCTGAGACAAATCCAGAGAAATTCACAAGTCCAAAAGCGATGAGAGTCAAGACACATGGCATTGAGTGACTTAACATCACTCAACACTTCATGGATTTCTGGAATATTTTCTAAGTCCATATGGTGATGACCTTTGCTGACGTCATCAAAGTCAACTCACATGTAGCCATTGCGGGAAAGCTGCAGTGGCGCCGAAAGCTGTCTTATCCATTTCTGAAGGTGGGGCTCACCAAACCTTGGCTGGGGCCCACATACAAGTGTGTTGTTGATTCAAATCAACGGATATAAAAAGGAAAATGAAAAGGCATTAGGGCAACCAAGAACGAACAACAAACAAAAAAAAGAAAATACAGAAAGGTGGTTGGACATCATCTTCTCCACCAAGCTTGAAAGCTAAACTCCAGCATGGATAGCCGTCAAGGAAAAGGAAGTTAGTTGAGCTCTTCAAGCTCAGCAAGATAGTTCTTCCAAGAACAGGAAAACTGATTCTACCATTCAGCAAGCCGATTGTTACTCTTCTGTGCAGCAGAAAAGAGATAGCTGTAGAAGAGCACTTATTCCTTCTATAGCAAGTGTGTTGGACTGAAATCTGCTCAGTCCAGCAAGGTAGACTCAGAGATTTATCTCTGAGTCAGTTGTTTACTTTTCTTAAACTATTCTGTATTCTTTTCTTATAGGATTCAGTTTATCTGAATCTGAGTGTAGGGCACTTTGTGCCTGAGGTAGGTGACTAATTAGTCACTGAGGTAGGTGCCCTGTTGGGGTACTGAGGTAGGATCCAAGTGTGGATCTGAGCTCTAGGGCTATCCTCTAAGCCTGAGTGTAGGGCCTTGTGCCTGAGGTGGGTGATTGGAGAGTCACTGAGCTGTATGTGACAAGTGTGTCACTGAGTTGTAGGCCTTGGAGAAGGCTGAGCTGAAGGTACCTAGTTGGGGTACTGAGTTGTAGAAGTGTTGCAGCACTCTGAGAGTAGGGTTGTATGCCTGAAGTTGTAGGGCCGAAGAGCCTGAGTTGTAGGCATTAGAAATAAGGCTGAGGTATGTGATCAGTGGATCACTGAGCTGTAGGAGTCTTGCAGGGCTCTGAGGTAGGAACCCTTGTGGTTCTGAGTTGGATTCTGTGAAGAATCTATGTAATAGGTTGAGGGCCTGAGGTGTAAACTCTGAGGAGCATTTTGGAGGAGTTTGTGCCTAGTTTAACAAATCAGTTGGATAGGTGGGAGGGAAAGTGCATGTACCCAATTGGGGGACCACTATAAATCCGTGTGTTTGTTGTGTGCTTGTTTTCTGTTTTAATTACAGGTGCTAAGGACAAGCTCTAGATAGTATAGGTTGATTGAAAACAACAAAAAATTAAGAAAACTTCAAAGACCTATTCCCCCCCCCTATAGGTGATTAGCTAACCTTGAATTAAATAACTTTCAGATTTATATTCACACTATGAGGAGCAGCTGTAGTCTAGAAGTCCAAAAAACAATCATGTAATGCACTCTCATCTTTGGAATCTGAACTTCACGTTCTAGCTTCAGCTGGAGAAAAAGCAGAGTGGATAGGAGATTTGGTAATGGACATTCCACTAACGAGCCTGAAACTGAATTCTGTTGCAGTTTACTGCGACAATCAGACAACTAAAATGATTGCTACGAACACTTTGTTTAATGGCAAAAGAAGACAACTAAGGATAAAACAAGTCTGGTTGACTTCTCTCACGGGTTAAGGGAATATGACTATGATTGATGTGAGATCGAAAGATAATGTTGCAGACGCTTTAACAAAAGACTTAAATAGAGTTCTCACGATAAAAATATCGGGGGAGATGAGATTAAAGTTCATAAACATATGAAACTTTTCTCTTATATTTATGTTTTGATGATAAGAATTTATAGCTGTAATATTCAAGCATCTAAAAACAAACTGAATAACCCCAAATAATTTCTTGATGAAAACCCAAGATAGTTAGATGTCATTTATTCCACATTTGATAACTTAACATCTCTCTCATTGTAAGTTGATTTGAGAATTATTCAATTGATAATAGAAAGTCATTGTAAATGTTAATCTAACATTAATGATCATAACACATTATTTCATATTTGATAATGTTGCAATAATGTTGTGTCAAGTCTTTTGATAAGATACATAGTGACCCTTAATGAGTAAGATAACAATGTGTGATTTATTGTAATCATAATTTGATTAGTCCTAGTTAGACAAGATAGAGATGTTGATAGCGTTGTTTCACTACTGCTTAGAAGTACTAATCTCATTCAAGAAGAGTTAATTTACTCTAAACTTTAATGCATATGTTCATGAATTCATAGAATCTAAACCTCATGAAATTCCTTACATAAACTGATGAAGATAAAGGAGAGAAAAAAATAGATTTTGACATGCATGAGAATGATCTACTATCGGAGTAAAATTGTAATACATTTTGATCCATTGCACTTATGTTTCCAGACTTTTATTCCTTGAGTAGCACTTTTATGTTTGGATATTTTTTTGATTAAAACTATTTTTATGTTTATTTGTGCTAACTTTGTTTGGAAAATGTGTAAAGTCGAAAACTTTGATACTTTCTTTTTTCTGCACTCTGAAACGTAAACGTTTTATGTCACAAATATATGAGAAAATTGTTGATGTATATTAGGACATACAATGGGTTTGGAGACTTAATGGGTCGGTTCAAATATCGGGATATCTGATATCCGTATTAAACTTAGGGTTTGTCTATATAAACCTAGCTAGGGGCAACAAATAGTTTATTCCACTTTTATCCACACCCGGATGCTTCGAGCAACTTGTTCAGTCAGTACATCACCTTTCCTTCCATGTGGATCAAAGCCACCTTCAACTTCATATCGTCTGAGGTACTGTCCATGTCGAAAAATTGCTCGCATTTATAGATCCATTCGATGACGTCATCGCCAAAGAAATTGGGAAACTCCAAGCTTGAGAACCTTGGCAACAACTGGGGTGTCGGTTGAGTGGCAAAGCTCATGTCCGCAGTGGATCCTCCGCCACTATCGACTCTATTGTCAGACTTGAGGATGAGGATGAGGTTGCACACTTCTTCCATCGATTTCTGGTGTTGCTCGTTCATGCTTCGAAGCGACTGTGCCATGATTTCCTTGAAAGCCTCCAGTTAATTCATCAAATCCTTCAAACGAGTTGCCTCGGATGCTGGCATTGGAGGAAAGTGCCTAGCTCTAATACCAATGATGCCCTCCCAATCGAACAGTAAGCCAATACTCACACAGGCTCCGTTTGGGGGGACTTATTTTCACGGGTCAAGCGGTCACGACCGCATGAATCGGGACTTAATTAAGGTCCGGTACATGCGGTCATGACCGCTTGACCGGTGAAAATAAGCCCCCCCAAACGAGCCTACAGTCAATGATATAGAGGAAGCTAGCCGCCAGTTCCTACCTTCACACACATCACACACAACACACATGACATAAGATAACAAAAGACACCTTCACACCAAACTACATGTATATATGTATAACCTGAATTACAAAAAACACCCTTCCATGATATTTAAAAAACACCTAGATAGAAACAGAGCACTGCCCCGAAAAACCCGCAGTAGGCACGCATCACTCTGTCGCCAATCCCCGTCATCATCGCACTCCCACAAAAGAAACAAATGGATTTAGGGTTTCCGTCAGCACCAAGCTTCTCTTAAATGACAATCTTTAGGGCAGATCGTACACCCATGGCAAATTTTTAGGGCAGGGCAAGGAAAGTAGCCCTTTGTATAGAGGATAATATATGCTATACAGCTACTGGACCGGCTATAGCAAGTTTATGAGCTGGCGATTTACGCGTCGGGCCATTATAAAGGCTATTAGTAGGATTAGATATTATATATACAAGTGATATGTATTAAGAACTTTAGGTATGAATCTAATCTCTCCTCTTATCAATTCGTCTCTCGCTCTGGTATTTCTTCCTCGGACTTGATGGACCAAGAAAGCGAAATCAAACAGAATTTTGACATAATTTTCTACCGGCTTTTTAGCACTTTCAACCCCAAAATATCCTATTTTGACACTTTGCATGCCGAATTTTTAAAATTGACACTTTGCACCCCCTAATTACTGATTTTTGGCACTTTGCACCCCAAAACTGAAATTTAAGAGGTATTTAGGTCCAGGCACAACCCAAAATGCTCGTTTTGATACTTTGTAAATAGTCAAAATAGGATAGCTCGGGATGCAAAGTGCCAAAATAAACATTTTGAGTGGTGTCCGGACCTAAATACTCCTTGAATTTCAGCATTGATGTGCAAATTATCAAAAATATATAATTAGGAATGCAAAATGCCAATTTTAAAAATTCAAGATGCAAACTATCAAAATGAAATAATTTGAAATGCAAAATACCAACAAAAAAACTTTTCTGGCATGTCGGATCTCAAACAGCTATATAATGAATGAAATCTACAGGGAGATGGAGTTCATCATAAACGGCAATTTAGGGCGCCTCAATCGAATACCTCAAACCGAAGAAGGGGAGGACGATAATTTCGACATTTTTCTCTCGACGATCTTCTCGAAATCGCAGTTCGAAGTGGACAGCATTTGGTTCAATATTATTCTCACATTGCTCTCCTTCATCATACCATACCTAGGCTTTATCCTCTCATTCAAGCTGTACCCAAAGTAATGAGGAAATTTCACCAGCTCCGATCTCGGATAATCCATGGCGAGGAAGTATTCCCACTTGGGCACTATATTCCTCTGTAAGCTGAACGTATACAGCGCGCCGTACCGGGAAACCATCGTCGCCATGTCTTCCACGCTGTAACCTATCTCGAGGAAGAACTCGTTGACGGGTCTCAGGTTCAAATCGACGCTCAGACCAAACGTCTGCGGGCATCGGTGAACAAGCGAGGCGGGATCGATGCCCGTTGACCGGAAGTAATCGGCGGTGGGACGAAGCTTTTCGTCGACACTATAGCTCGTGATGTGAGGGCATCGAGTTAGGATCTTCCCGATGTTCTTCTCCGATACACCGATCTCACAGAGAAAATCGACGGAGGCCTTCACCTTTTGTCTGCTGTAAGTGAGGATTGCCGGGAAGCGGTAGATGACCTTCGCCCACCGGGTTTTGTCGACCCCGTAGGTCTCGAGGAAAGCCATCGTCGGCTTCAAGTTCTCGTCGAGGCTGATCCCGCATAATTGAGGCCGTTTGTGAAGGATTGTTGGTATATCCGACCGATCAATGCCGAGATCGAGGAGGAACTCTATGAGGGGCTTGATCTTGCGGTCCAAGGTGTAGTAAGCGAAGGCGGGGAATCGACGGGCGATGCCCTTGATTTGATCGAGCTCCATGCCGAGATCCATGAGATATGCGACATTGGCGGGTCGGAGGCCGTCGGCGTCCGACTGGCAAACTCGAGCGACGGCTCTTTCCTTTTTCTCGAGGATGGAGATTGATGCTGGCAGAGGAGTGGGAATGGCCTTTTCAATACCAGCAGGATTCGGGAAGCTCTCTACAGCATCGATCAGGAGGTCGCCATTTTCTTGCCGGAGAGATTGGAGGTAGGGGATGAGCACGTTTTTGATTTCAATTGTGCTGAGTTGTCTACCTATATAGCGAGAAACATGAAGAACAACAGTTTGCAGCTTGATTTCTAAACATATTTGGATGACACAATAAATAAAGGTGATCGTTAACCGTAACAGTTATTGGCTGTATCCCAAAATCTCTTAATTTTTCATGTCTTCTTGAAATACGTCTTGTACATGCAATTTCAGGACAATTGTTCACCACGAAAGTTGTAGATTTCGACAAGATTTATAACTTTCGTGTTGAACCATTTTCCTGAAATTGCATGTACAAGACGTATTTCTGAAAGACGCAGAACATGGGCATATTTCCAAAGTACGCCCTGTATATGCATTTTCAGGAAAAGTGCTCAACACGAAATTTGTAGATCTCGACGAGATCTACAACTTTCGTGTTGAGCACTTTTCCTAAAATTGTATGTACACTACATATTTTAAAAAGACGCGAAAATTTATGAGATTTTGGGGTGCAACTAGGGTTGCAGTTAACAATCGCGTAAATAAATAAATAAACTAATTAATATATACTGATTTTGATAGGTTAATTGAGAAGGGCGAAATTTTTGTATCCGGGTCCCAGTTATAATCCTGAGTCCTTTGAGATACACTCATTTATATTTGAAATACAACTCCTTTATATTTGAAATAAAATTCATTTATCTCAACCACATTATGTCATCTAAAAAAATAGATGTATGCCAAATAAAAAATTTATATCTGCAATAAAGAAGTATCTCTAGTGTGACACTCAATTATAAACGGGACTTTAACAGAAAAATTTAACCTAAAAATGGGACTTACCCCGGCCAGCTGCACATGCTTTCCTGGGCATTTTTAATGCCCAGCAATATTGTTGGGCAACGCCTAAAAATTAAGTTGGGCCAGTGTCCAACAAACTGGCCCTCCAGCTCGGGCAGGCCAGCCCCACCTAGAATTGATATGCGGGTTTAGGGCTCCCAAGGGCTTGCCAGGGCCTGCCCGAGGCCGAGTATATCCAGGGTTTTGACCAAGTAAATCAAGTCCCTAGCTTTCTTTACACACCTAGCCAGGGATCACTGTGCATTTCAAAGAGACATGAAAGTCCGCTTCAACTCTTATTTTAGACGATTGAACCGCTAAAATTGGAATGTTATTAGAACTCGAACCTACAAGATACCAAGACTTGTAGAAGCTTTGGAGTTTTGATGTAAGATGGTCAATAAAAAGTTCTGACTTATTGACAATCCTTGAAGTCACCGTGCTGTTGTACCCTTGTTTCCTCATAAATAAGGATAAAACAGCCCTCGCTTCCTCCCACTCCGCCGCCAAATGGCTGAAGGGAACCGCCCCGAAACTATGATCGTCGAGTCTCGCTTCATCTGGCACCACGCGGAAATAGTTATAACTGCTTTAGGCTACAAAATATGGATCCAGGAGAATTTAGGCGTGCTTACGTGACTTTGCTTTGAGGGAAAGACAAGCCAGAGAACTTCTGATATGAAACCTGCAGGAGCAAAGAGAATTATCAGTGGGATACTTGAGATCAAAGATGTTCAACTTGGTCCAGACCCAGTTGGTTTCAGGGCAATTTCGAGTCAAATTGAATTTATTCGAGCCGACGTGAAGTCAAGCTTAGCTTGGGCCTGAAGTCGGGTAAAGAACATCCCTAACACACTAAGCGTACATTAATGATGGGAAAAGGTTTGAAATAGCAAGATTTCATTTTTCATTCAACTGGTTGGTAAATTAGGCCTGAACCAAGTTTACTTTTTTTCTTCCTATACATCTGCATTGGGTACCAATGGAAGTATCCATAACAATAATTACATTTTGGTAAAAAAAACACAAAATAATAACAAAGAGATGTTCAACAAGATTTATGTGGTTGATTAGGAGATGTTCATAGGAGAGGATAGAAGAACCCAATCACAACCAAGAAGCCACATAGTGTATATCCAAAGATAATACTGGAATTTAATGCTTATGTGGATTTTTGATCTCCTGGGAGATCAAAATGATCCCCTAAGAGATCAAAAACTTCTCAAGCACACGCTTAAGAGAAAAAAATCCAAAAAAATCTCAGTTTTATAAGATTTTGATACGTATCATGCTTTAGTTTCACCCAAATCGAGATTTAAAAACGGAGCCCAATTTCAAAAATTTTGCCTTTCATGAGCACGCTATTTGAAAATTTACGTCCGCAAAATTTGGATGTAAATGATGTAAATGACCTAAATGATTCCAAATAAAAAAAATCTTAACAAACTCTTTTTTAAAAAGGCGCTTGTAAACTGCAATTCAATTCAAATGCACACCTAATATTCTTTAAAAACACCTATTATTTCTTCTCCCTCGATTTCTTTACTCACAAACCGTATTTTTTCCAATTATTTCCTACTAATGGTTGTTTTACTCCTGGCTCAGCATCTTTCTTTCTCAATGGTGAGGTGATCCCCTGCAAAGAAAGCTGTGATCATCCTCCGAAAACCGTTGATGTCTCTTGACTTCCGTCACACATATTCTTGGTGCTTTTGCCTTCCACCCTTAGTTATTAAAAACGCAAGGCGCACCAAGGTACAAAAGGGTCTTGGAGCCTATACTCAAGGCGTAGGCGCGCGCCTGATGAAAGCAATACACAACCACATCCATTTTAAATAATCAGTACAAACATTATTTTATTTTCTCGATTAAAATTTTCATCTATTCAACTAATTAACCATTCGTTACTATCGTTTATATCTCCTAAAAAATAGAATTAATGTGATCACTTGCATCATAACTATGTCCCAACATACAATTATATTTCACAAATACCAAATCAAAAAAAATTATTGAGTTCTTATATTATTTTTTTATTTATTTTTGAAAAAAAAAAATACTACAAAAATCTCACTCAGACCGTCTTTTATTTAAAAAAACGTACGAACGCGCAAATCTCTGAGCCTGGTGAACTTTGAGTCTTAGGCGCGCCTTTAACAACATAGCTTCCACCTCCGACCATAATTGTCATAGCGATGACATCAGAAGTTCCTTTATACCGTCAGGTCAGCAAAATCGCTTCAATTTCCCTCTATCATGTTGTAGAAATTCATAAGCTGCGGTTCAGGATCCAGAACTCTAGGATCATCCGTACCGATTCTCTCAATTTGGGAACAATCAAAGGATCGAAGAATGGGTTAACTAATTTTATCATTTTACATTTTTTATATATACAAAAAAAAATTTGCACATTAGACAAGGAGAGGGTCTTGACTACCAAATGAATCTATCCATTTAATCCAAATAGAGAGAATCTCTATCTGTTTGCTGCTCTTATTTCCTTCAGTCTAGTGGATCTGAACTCATCTAACAGAGTAGGGGAAATGAGAAGACTATATCAGTGCCCACAACTCCATGACTTCCCTTATTTTCTACATAAAACTGAATCAAGACTTCACGCACGTTACTCTGGTAATGGAAGACAAAGAAGCATGCCGGAGCCCCCATGAGGTTCTCTCTTATATGCTTAATATTTATTTTACATGAAATCGGTGTTCAAATTTTACCTTTGATATACCAGTGCTTGAAATTTATCAATTGTTACTGTGCTATAATATGCTCCACTGGCCACCACTTCATGAGATTCTGATGTAGGGGTAGGCTAGTGGTGCATAAAACCTACAACACTAGGTGACAGTGATGGGGTGACACGCTAATCCAACTCAACATGCAATGCGATGTCGATATTTTAACAAATAAGTTTAAGCAATGAAAATTCAGCAACCATGTAGATATTAAAAATAAAAAAATAAATATTTATTTTAGCAATTTTATAATGGCTTTCCTCCGCTCAGAGGGTCAAAGCAAAGCGCGCCACGAATAGTTCCTCCTGCAAATTATTAGGGAACCAAAACAACCTTCTACTAGCAAGAATTGCAACACAATATAATAAATCACCAAGTGAAAATATTGAATCAAATAGTACAATACTATAAACGCTCACGAAGTAGAGGGCTGAACCGAGTCACTGAAGATTTGTAGGACCGGATGTGTAGATCGGCAATCGGAGATGGAACCGGTGGCGAGGCGACGGTGGCGGTGGATACCCTCGGCGGAAAACGGTGGTAGCGGAGAGTAAAACGGTGGATTCGGCCACGAATAAGTAGATCTGGGCCGGGGATGGGTAGATCCGATGTGTAAGAGCGGATCCGGACAAAAATGACAAGTATGAGTGGTGGAAATAACGGATCGGGAGGCTATAATCCTAGATCTGGACGGATCTAGAATTTTAGGGTTGTTAGGATGGTGGATCCACGGAGGGGAGTTGGCGGATTAGGGAGGAAGGGAGGGTGGAGGCCGGCGTGAACAGTGCTTCGGTGGGAAGCAGTCGGGTGAACAGTGTCGTATAAACATTGTCGTGTTAAAAGTGTTCGGTGGTAGGGGGTTTGGGATTTAGGGGTTGTAGGGGCTGCGGAAGAGGGTTTTTTTTTGGGGGGGGGGGGGGGGGGGAAGAAGAAGACTATGGATGGGTAGTACCTTTGGGGGGGGGGGGAGTTTGGGGGTCTTGGAGTCGCCACCTAGGGTTCCACGGTGTCGGCACCGGTGAGGGATCACTGGAATCCGGGAATACTTCTCTAAATTCTGCAATGACTAAATTCAGCCCCCTACAACTTTTATTTATAACAAAAGAAACACTAGGGCATCTCATTCGACGGCTATGATTGGCCGGCAGGAGATGCCTCAAAATACATGAAATAAAAGTTCAAAAAAATAAAGTAATATAAGATTTTGACTCGCGGCAACGCTCCAGACGCAATCGCAGAATCCGATTGTCGATCTGGGCACGTCATATATGGGAAGTTGTCAAATCAGCCCCGAACGGGCCCAAAGCGCGTGCTCGTCTCTACTTCGCATCAATCTCTCCGGCTTGACAGAATTCATCTCCCGATGAATTGGGATCGGAATTCTCTCGCTGATCGCCAGATACAACTCGAAGAGGTCCACCAGAAGTCGTCCAAGTGTCATCAGCAGAAGAGTGTCCTCGCCAATCAATTCCCCATGACTGAAAATCGGTCATCTCCAGTGACTGGAGACGGTCGTGCCGAAGCCGAAATCGATCAAGCTCTGCTGCAAGTATCCAATCGTCAACTGCATCGGGACGGTCCCGGCAATGTACCAAGTAGCGACAGCGCGACCCATATAAAGTAGGAACAAACTGGTTGGATCTGAACTCTGTGATGCTCTCATCGCTCATCTCTCAAAAGGTGGAACCCGGTGCGATCGGCGGTGCCGGTGGTGAAACCAAAGATGAATCCCCAGGTGGGTGGGTGGTAGCACGAGGTGGACTGTGGTGGCCATCAGACGTAGGTGGGGTAAGAGTGGTAAGGCAATGAAAGTGAGCGTGGGTGTTGGGATGGCTGGGCATCTCCACTGCTCGGGTCCACATACTCGTGAGGCTCGTAGTATGGAGTCAGATCCTCAACATTCAACACCGGGTGAATTCTCATACTAGCCGGGATATCGAGCTGGTAGGCATTTGTCCTAATACGACTAATAACAGAGTACAGACTCATTCGCCTAGCGCTTAACTTCTTGGCAGGCCCCGAAGGGAGCCTCTCTGGGCGGATTCGTATCATTACCCTTTTGTCTTCATTAAATATTTGTTCTCGTCTTCACTTATCTGCATGAGCTTTATAGTTTTCATTGCTCTTTATTATTCGTCGGCGAACCGACTCATGTAATGCATGCAAATGTTGAACAAGTGACCCAACTGACTCATGCAAATGAAACGAGTGATGCACATAGAGCATAACATACTTCACACACTTCCTAGGGAAAGGTTTGACAATGACTTGGATGTTACTACCATGGGGTGGCCTATCAAGAGGCTTACCGGGAGGTCGATAGAAAAATCTAGGGTGACCGACATCATCCCCTATGGTGACGACGTAAATGGTGACAAAATAGTGCGTAGCTCTGGTGTGATGGATACCTCTCAAATGATATACCCCATCAGGTGGTTCACTTGGGGGTGTATACCAAAAGTCATCACGTGTGAGATGATCACTAGTGCAGACACACGATTCATCACTAAAGTGTAGGAGGGAAGGCTTATCAAATAAGTTTCTCGGGGACTTGATCCCAAAGAGGTCGATAATGATAGTATAGTCCACTACGAGGAGGGCACCAATAATAGTAGTATCTGTGGGAGCAAGTAAGACACCTACAACATTGTCAACGCTAGCCTCATGAACCTCCCAAGGGAGTAGTGGCTCATCAGGAGACTTATCTGGAGGTTAAACAATGAGGTCATTAATAATGGGAAGATCCTTCAGATGAGTATCGTTGATAAAGCTAGCGTCCTCGTAAGTGGGTGAGGCAGCCACTATGAAGTCAACACTATACTCTCGACTCTCAGTAGTGAAGTGACTCGAGATAATACTAAGAGAAGAGTAGGGGTGCCCAGACTCAAGTGTGGGCAGTGTTGTGGATATCGGCCGACATGTCGGACATGTCGGCCGACATGAAGGTTTGGGAGCAAAAACGACACAAAATCGGTACAAATTATGTGTGGCGTTTTGAAAATATCGGACCGACATGTCGGTTTTAACCGACATGTCGGTTTTAACCGACATGTCGGCCCCAAAAAACGCCCATATCGGGCGTTTTTTTAAGCTAATTTTTTTTTATTTAATTATTAATTTTATATTTTAATTTTTATTAATGAAATGAGCGGGGTTGGGTATTGTTTTAACACCCCCGACCCCGCTCATTTCATTTCATCCCGTCGCTCTGCCCTAGCTCTCTCCGTCGCTCCATCTTCTGGTTGTGAGAGGAACTGGAGCACCTTCGAGATGGTATACATTAATTTAGTTATGTAGTTAAACAATTATATCTTATTATATGATTGTATGCATTATTTAACTTTTTTAAAAATGTACAGATACATTCTAAAAAGAGAAATAAACTTGATAGCAAGAGATTGAACGATTTAGTATTTGTAAAATTCAATGCTTTGCTAAAGTCGAAATATTCAGAGACATCTCGGGATCCATTGGCAGCTAAGAATGTTGATTCTGGAATGGTACAAGAGTGGATGGTGAATGTTGATCCTGAGGAGGATGAAGATGAAGATGACGATGATGAAGTCTTTCCTGGCGAGGGGCTGACATGGGCGCAAATTGGCAATATAGTCGACGCTGATCATGATGAAAGGAGACCTCAAAGATTAGCTACAAGCAAAGAAGTCGCAATTAGTTATCAAAGAAGGGGAAAGAGAAAAATATCTGAAGTGGACGAGGGAGATCTAGAGGGTTCATCGGATGAAGATCATATTCTATCTACTCTGCCGACTATATATGAGTTTTCAGGTGATGAAAAATGAGGTATGTTTGAGTTTTCATCTTTAAAGTGTTGTCTGTTAAATGTTACATATAGATTTTAATATTTAAAAGTTCAATAGGTTGTAAAATAGGTAGTACTGTGATATGTATAAAAATTAAAAATAACATTTAATTACATATATAATAAATTAAATATTAAAATCCGATATATGAAATATCCCAATATATCCCCTGATATATAAAAAACCGACATGAAAACCCAAACCGACGTGTGCCCGACATCCGACATCTGCAACATTGAGTGTGGGTCAATCGATATAGTGTTGAGAACTGTGTCTTTGTTCAAAGGGGACACTAGGTCTAGGTGTAGGTCTAGGTGAGGTGAAAAGGATGGGTATACCATCACAACGTCACTAGGTCGCTCGTCCTCACCCACGTGACCATGCACTAGTCATGTTAGTATCACTCTCCACCTGTATCAAAAGGTCATAATCAGATTCAACCCCAAGATCACATGAGCATTGAATCTCATCAAATTGAGAAGGATCAAAACCAAGTATCGGGTCTCTTATCTCGGTGGGAGCACTACTCGCCGCATCGGTGGCTTGACCCAAATCTCTAGGCTTTCTTCGTAATGTAGATCTTAGGTGATCAAACTGAGCTTCTAAGAGATCAAAGCGGTCAAGTACTAATCGCATAAATTCAGTCTCGGGTAACTCTATTGGTGGAACACTAGGAGGGTCTTGACATGTACTGTGATCCTGCCGATGATGACCTCTATAGGGTTCATGAGTGTCGTCTAGACGGTAGTTCCTAACATAATTAGATTGTGCTCGTGGGCGTGTATGGGCCCTGTGAACGTGTAGTGGAGGTCGCTCATATCCGAACCTAGGTTCCTCTCCTAGAGAAGATGTGTAGCGGCGATGACCTGAACGATATTCAATTCCATCATCATGAAGTCGCGGAGAGGTGTAATGATGGAGACGTGAGGACCTCTTGTCGTAGTGATCGCCTCTAACATAATGGAATTGTGTCGAGGGGTCGACACGGTTGCTAGGAGTGGTGTACGGGTAACGAGGATAATCATAATGATAACATGATGGTTTCTCTAAAGGGGCTCTATGAGGTCGGGTATATGTAGACTCGGGATACTCAGATAGAGAAGACGAACGACGGCGATAACTAGACATAAATGAACTCAAAGACTATTTAAAACCTACCACTACGAACATGCAAATGACCTAACCTTGCCTCTGATACCAAAATGATGTAGGGGTAGGCTATTGGTGCACAAAACCTACAACACTAGGTGATAGTGCAAGGGTGACACACTAATCCAACTCTACATGCAATGCGATGTCGATATTTTAACGAATAAGTTTAAGCAATGAAAATTCAGCAACCACGCAGAAATTAAAAATAGAAAAATAAATATTTATTTTGGCAATTTTATAATGGCTTTCCTTCGCTCGAAGGGCCAAAGCAAAGCGAGCGGTGAATAGTTCCTCCTGCAAATTATTAGGGCCCCAAAACAACCTTCTACTAGCAAGAATCGCAGCACAATATAATAAATCACCAAGTGAAAATACTGAATCAAATAGTACAATACTATAAACGCTCACGAAGTAGAGGGCTGAACCGAGGCACTGAAGATTTGAAGGGCCGGATGTGTAAATCGGCGATCGGAGATGAAACCGGTGGTGAGGAGACGGTGGCGGTGGCTGCCCTCGGCGGAAAATGGTGGTAGCGGAGAGTAAAACGGTGGATCTGACCACGAATAAGTAGATTCGAGCTGGGAATGGGTAGATCCGATGTGTAAGAGCAGATCCATACAAAAATGGCAAGTACGAGTGGTGGAAATAACGGATCGGGAGGCTATAATCCTAGATCTGGACGGATCTACAATTTTAGGATTGTTAGGATGGTGGATCCACGGAGGGGAGTTGGCGGATTAGGGAGGAGGGGAAGGTGGAGGCCGGCGTGAATAGTGCTTCGGTGGGAAGCAGGCGGGTGAACAGTGTCGGGTGAACAGTGTCGTGTGAACAGTGTCGGATGATAGTGTTCGATGGTAGGGGGTTTGGGATTTGGGGGTTGTAGGGGCTGCGGAAGAGGATTTCAGAGGGGGAAGAAGAAGGCTATGGATGGGTAGTACCTTGGGGTGGAGTTTGGCGGCCTATGAGTTGTCACCTAGGGTTCCACAGCGTCGGCACCGGAGAGGGATCGCTAGAATCCGGGAATACTTCTTCTCCAAATTCTGCAATGACTAAATTCAGCCTCCTACTACTCTTATTTATAATAAAAGAAGCTCTAAGGCATCTCATTTGACGGCTATGATTGGCCGGCAGGATATGCCTCAAAATACATGAAATAAAAGTCCAAAAAAATAAAGTAATATAAGATTTTGACTCGCGGCGACGCTCCGGACGCAATCGCGGAGTCCGATCGTCGATCCGGGAATGCCAGATATGGAAAGTTGTCAAATCATCCCCGAACGGGCCCAAAGCACGTCCTCGTCTCTGCTTCGCATCAGATTCCTTCATACATTTCATGGGATTCCTTCTTATGCATAAAATTCAATTCATATTTTATATCTTCTTGTGCCCAAAGAGAGGCATTCTTCTACAATAAACTTTCAGTCAATTGGTGATCGAACTTTTATGCAGAGATTTTACGTTTTGCAGTCCAACTTTATTTATGGCACAATGACGACAAAGGATCCATATAGCTGACCCCACTAAAGTGGGATAACGACTTTGTGTTGTTGTTATAGTCCGATTTTATTTGAAAATTGATGTTTTACCTTCTTCGATGGTGGAAATCACTTTATTGAACTGTGCATGCGTGATGATTTCAATATGTTTTTTTTGTAAGAGTGCAAGTTTTTGGATACAAATGAAGATATTGGATAGCATAAAAAGCTTTAAGTGCCTTGTATAAACATTTATTTGTCTTCAAGCTTTGTAATTTAATACATTACATTTTTTATTGCCTAACTCTTAACATGTAAATGAAAAAAAAACGTTAGAGAGATATAATAGATATAGCTTACATTTATCTCGGGTGTTATGATCAACATCTCATGTATATATATGTGTATATCCTATTGTTGAGTAATTATATTGACTTGTTTCTTTCTATTATGGTATCAGAGTCAGGCTTCCCACACGCCTCTAGCTTTCTCGCTTTCGCCGCTGATTTGCGGTTCCCAATCTCGTCTATCCCGATCCAGAAGAGCATCCCGTTCTTGCTGATCCCGATCTAGACGCGTCGATCCTGATCCTGCTTCCGCCACTGCATCCCGATCGTGATCTTCCCGCTTTCGTATCATCGATCCCGATTTTCAACGATCCAGATGCACCAGGGCTCTCCAAGCGATTCATATCCAGACCAAGGTTGTCAGGATCGCGATCCAGGTCATAGGATCTTACGATCCTACGATCCATATTTTGTAAATCGATCCTAAATTTGTAAAGCGATCCTCGCTCCGACACTACTATCAGATCCGATCTTACCTCGAAACGATCTCAACTAGGATCTCGATCCTGACAACCTTGATCCAGACCCTCCAAGCATCCATACGCTCCAGGCATCCCGTTCTCGACGATCCAGACCCTCAAGCATCTCGTTCTTAACGATCCAAACATATCAGGACACTCCAAGCGATCCCAATCCAAACGCTCCAGGCGACATCCACGCCTTCCGCTGGAGTCCTTGCTGCTGACCCTATTTTCTTCCTCCTCCGGCAAATTCCACAGCCCCGTTTTCCTTCTCCAGTTGATTCCGCAGCCGTCGGCCCAGTTTTGCTCCTTGACTAATCTCCAGCCACGATCTTCTTATCTGACTGATCCCGCAACCCCGATCTTCTCCGACCACCTTCGTCCTCTATTGGTTTGATAGAATCATCTCACATCTCAGCTGCCTTCCTTCAAAAGGCTTATGTCATACTCGGGGGGCGGAACTACAATGCAGCTCAGTCTGGTGCTCCTCGCCGCCCACATGTCCGCTGTTATAACTGGCAGTGTCTTGGTCATGTCTAATCTGAGTGTTGTAAGCTTTAGAGGGCCCAGCAGTTTGGTCAACAGCATGTTCCCGGTGCACCTTCTGCTCACCTTTCTGCTCTGACACAGTCTCTCTCTGTATCTTAGCTTGCCTAGCTGATTGCCCGACAGCTCTCCCCGGGTTTAGTGCCTCGCTCCTCAGCCTGACTGCCTCCGTACTTCCACCAGATGCTTCTGATGCCTCTGTCTCTCAGTCATTTGCCTCCGCCCCTGCAAGTATCTCTCCCTCTAATTGATTGCTTAACCTTGGAGCCTCCTTTTATATGACTTATGATGTCACCCACCCCTTGTCCTGTCATCCCGTCTCCTCTGACCTTAGTATCATGGTAGCAGATGACATCATTCTCTCCATCACCAGCCGTAGCCTCATTCATACCAGTCATTTCCATATTCTGATGTTGCCAACATACCCAAGTTATTCATGAATCTTATATATGTTAGCCAACTCGCATCCCACGGTTGTCTTGTTATTTTTCATGAGTCTGTATGTCCTACGGAGGATCGTCTGACAAGGACACTCCTTGGAGTTGGTCGTCATCGTAAAGGGGTGTACGTCCTTAATCGTATCCATCTTCCATCCACTCCATCATCACCGGCGGCTTCTACCTTTTGTCTTCCTTCAGTGCGCTTCTCTCAGTGGCATTATCGTTTTGGTCATCCCAGTGGTTCGCGTCTTGCGTCTCTCATTAGTTATGATTTTCTTGGTCGTGTTTTTGTTGATCGGTCTCACTCTTGTACTGGTTCTAAGATTGGTAAACAACTACAACTCCCCTATCACTCTTCTTTGTATCTTAGCTTGCCTAGCTAATTGCTCGGAAACTCTCCCAGGTTTCAGTGCCTCGCTCCTCTGCCTTCGTACTTCCACCAGATGCTTCTGATGCCTCTACCTCTCAGCTGGTTGCCTCCGCCTATGCAAGTATCTCTCCCTCTAATTGGTTGCTTAAACTTGGAGCCTCCATTCATATGATTTATGATGTCACCCACCTCTTGTCATGTCAGCTCGTCTCTTCTGACCTTAGTATCATGCTAGCAGATGACATCATTTTCTCCATCACCGGTCATAGCCCCATTCATCATACCAGTCACTTCCATATTCCTGATGTTGTCAACATACCCAAGTTATTCATGAATCTTATATATGTTAGCCAACTCACATCTCACAGTTGTCTTGTTATTTTTGATGAGTCTGTATGTCCTGCAGAGGATCGTCTGATAGGGTCACTCCTTGGAGTTGGTCGTCGTCGTAGCGGGGTGTACGTCCTTAATCGTCTCCATCTTCCATCCACTCCATCGTCACTGGCGGCTTCTACCTTTTATCTTTCTTCAGTGGGCATCTCTCAGTGGCATTATCGTTTTGGTCATCCCAGTGGTTTGCGTCTTGGGTGTCTCATCAGTCATGGTTTTCTTGGTCGTGTTTTTGTTGATCGGTATCACTCTTGTATTGGTTGTAAGATTGGTAAACAACTACAACTCACCTATCAGTCTAGGGAGTCTAGGTATCGGCGTCATTTTGATTTAGTTCATTCAGATGTATAAGGTCCCAAACCTTTTATATTAAAGGGCGGACACCGGTACTATGTTCTCTTTGTTGATGAATATTCTCGTTATTGTTGGGTCTAATTTATGCATTCTCGTTCTAAATTCTTTCAAATCTATGTCATTTTTTTTGCTATGGCGCGCACCCAATTTTTTTTCTTTCATACGTATTTTTCGTTCCGACTCAAGGTGGGAGTACCTCTCTCATGTTTTTCGCGATCTGCTAGCTACCCACGACACTCCTCCTCAGCTTATCGGTCGTAGTGCTCATGCTCAAAATGACACCGCTGAAAGGAAGCATCGTCGCATTATTGAGACAACCAGCATCATCCTCATCTCCGCCCACGTCTCTCCTCATTTTTGAGTTGAGGTTGTTTCCATTGTTGTCTACCTAATTAACCTGCAACCTTTCACTTTCCTTCACTGTTAAACCCATCGTCGTGTTTTGGCTCTCGGTGCTATGTTTTACTCCCTCCAAGTGAGTGTACCAAGCTCTTTACTTAGTCTATTTCATGTGTCTTTCTTGGATACAGTCTTGAGCATAAGGATTGTCATTGTTATGACATCGGCTTCACATCTCACGTTATGAAATTGATTTTTTTAAAAAAAATTTGTGTTCAGTTGATAATATTTTCAATTTTTTCAAATTGAGGTTAATAAAAGATTGTGAATAGCCATATTTAAGTTACGATTAACAATCACCTTAAAAAATTTTAAAATAAAAAACAATATATATGAATTTGGAATTTTGTAGCACCCATAACTTGGTGAGCCACATCGCACCTAAAAGTTTCTCTATAAACATAGTCACAAGTACATGGGCCACTAGATAACTAAAAGTTTTTTTTACAAGGACTCACATAGTATGAATAAGACCTTATGCAACAATAGAGCAAGACATCTGCTAATATACAAAAAGAACATCTTATGGATCTTAATCTGACCTTATGCAACAACATCTGCTAACTTTGAATAACAATTTATATTTATAAGCCCTTTCATCTCACAATTGAGCGAGACAAGTCCTTATCGCGCCGTGAAGTTTAGTTCTGTCATTATTAAAGATTTAGGGTTTCTCATCAGTTCTGCAGCCAACATGGCATCTCATACACCCTCAACTAGTAAATCTTGTGAAGAAAATTTTCAACAGCCTCTAAGATAATTGCAACTCCACTATACAGCATGATATCACAAAAAATCTAATAAAAGATGATCCTCTTCATCAACCATCACAACTATATTCCTCAAATTGTTGGAGATGGAATTAAACTCCTTGAGATATGATTGAATGGGTGTATCAAGCAATTGAAGTGTAGTCTCTATTTCTAAGAACAATAATTGGAGAGGCTTTTAAACATGCATAAAGACACTAGACTAAAACATAATCCATCCGTATTTGTTTTCCTCCGGGGCCTCCATTATAACCCCAATCTTTAAGCGTAATTGGATGGCCGAATAATATTTTTCAACTATCTCATTGCGAGTCCGCTTTTGATGTAAACAGACGGCTAAGGAAGACGATGACATTGTCTATTCATGTTTCTCATATTGATTATGCTAAGCGTTTTAATTTCTACGCATTTGCTTCGGGCAAGTTATTTACTGCATTTTATTTTGTTGGCTGGCAATAATGGTGTATTCCCTATGATGTGATTGTCTAGGTGATATAGGTCAGACAGAGGTGTGGCCGTCAGACTTTTGTTAGATTGCACCTAATTTTTCTCTTCTTCGGCCACCTTTGCTCAAAACCATTTCTTTTAGGGGCAGTTTAGCGGGGCTGATTTGTCGCAGAGCAAATATGCGCAGAGGTCAGTGCGACTCCGAGCCCCGGGCCGACATCGTTATAAAATTCCCCGGTACTTCCAGCCCTGTGTTAATTGGGCCCCACAATGTCTGAAGTAGGCCCCAATTAACACACTGAGCACTAAATTGACAAGGGTAACTTCATCAATGCACCATGAGCCATAGTAGACCTACCTTGGTCCAATAAAATACATTGAGCTCAATATGAATCGCACCCTACCCTAGGAGACCCTTACAGGCTAGATTCACTAAAATAGATGGTTTCAACATCCATGGGTATTTTTGGCCCACCAGTAGGCCCAATAGATCCCATTATGACATATGGAGTGAATTACACAATAATCTTGAATTAAAATTAATTAAACGTATTTATTAATTAACTTTAATAAAAGGGAGATTTATTCGAATTAAAAATGGGAATTAATGAGTTTCGAACTCCGAATGACCCTAATTAGCCTCATAATATCTATTGAAATATTTTGGATTAACTAATTAGAAAATTGATTTATTTAACTGATTAATGAATTAAAATTGTGTTTTACTCACATAAATAAAATAAAAATACATAAAAGTCTTGAAATTTTTGGAAAATTTTATGGGGGCTACTTTGACCTTAAAAAATATTATTACGAATACTTAATAATAATTTATTATTATTGTTGGAAATATTAGTTTTATATTAATGTCATTTTATTAGTCTTTAGGAGCAGTTGAGTTTTGTCCACCATATTGTGTCAGTCTTTGTGAGTCGTTTGTAATGCTATAAAATATTCCCTATGTGGATGAATGAAAACACCATTTATTTTCTTTTCTACGTTCCAACATGTTATCAGAGCCAAAATGTGATCTTATCGCTCTCTTTCCGCTCCCGTGAGGCTTAGGGCAACTGCAAGTCTCGTTGTTTTTGTTCTCCCTGACGAAGGAGCTACTGCTTCTCGAGTTGTCACTGCTGGCCTGCTCAATCGATGATGTGAACGTGTCGTGCAACTCCCGATCCCGTATTCCCGTCGACCTGTTCTTTGTGCTCGCTCGACGATGTTGATCCTATCCATGCCGAGATCGACGCTACCGCCGAGATCTACTCAAGTCTGCTAGCTGCTTCTATATCCCTAGACTACTTCTTGTGATCGCTAGCAGCTTCTTCCTGCTTCTCTTCTGTCGGCTCAACCCTCTGCTCCCGACGTCGAACCTGCCTGGAGACGATCCATCTAATTCTAGTTGACGCCCTGTCTGTGTTCCCTGTTGAGGCTCCAGTTGGCCTAGTTTCGTTGTTCCTCAGCCAATTTCGATGACTGCCCTACTTCTGTCTACCGCTTGTGCCTACAGCCAACTATGCTCGAGCTTCTACCCGCTGATGCTCTCATCATCGACCAATTGTTTGATCTTTTTTGACAATCTCGCATCAATTTGTCGATCTTGTGGCATTCCAAACAACAGACAATCATTCTCATGTATCAATCTCCCTGCCCAGTGCTTCTTCTGTTGATGATGTCTGTTGCTGATCCAGAGCTTCCACGCCTCCATGGGTTGTTCATTGTTGTTGTTCTGGAGCCTCCATTCCTCTCCCAGTATAGAGCTTCCGACTACAGTCGCAACCCTCTTGCCCCCTTCATTTGTCGGAAGATTCCAACCGCTTCTGGGCGCTTCCCTCCTGTCTTTAATGATTATAGTTGCTGCTACCTCTTCTGGAGTGTTCATCTCTCGTCAATGATGGAGTTTCTTGCTTATTTAGTAGTTTTATTTGTGTTTTTGCTTGATTGTTCATGTTTGTTTGAGTGTTTCATGCTTTCGTGCATGTGTGCTCCACGTGAGGGGGAGTGTTTGAGATGAAGGAGACTCGGATGATATTTCCCGACTTTCGTTTTAGTCTCACACGACCCTCTTGTCTTATGTCTTCTGTTGTTTGTGTTTCCCCGGTTTTTTTCCTATTGATTGATGCATGTGTGTTTGGTATGATCATTGTTGGTTGTCTTAATCTCAGCGAGTTATGTTGTATGAAACTGTGTTGTGCGGACTATATCATGTGGGACTGCCCTTTGTGCAGATTATCCATGACATATTATCTCCTGTGGATTATCCATGGATGCTTGTTTGATGATTAGCCTCACATATTTCATTCCCTTTCACATGTTGTGTGTGTAGATGATATTGGTTGATCTAATTCCAGTAAGTCCACGCCGTGTGTGGGACATGCGTCGTGCGTAGGTCTGCATCATGTGTGTCTATGTTCCCGATTTGATTCCCGAGTTTGGAATTCCCCCGATGGTCGTCTAATGTTTTGTCTCACATCGTCTACCTGCATTGTCTTTACTTGGTGTTTACAAGCTGGAGGTTTCCTCTCCATCTTGAGGGGAAGTGTTGAAATTATTATTTTATATTAATATGTCAGTCTATTAGAGTCATAAGGAGTTGGATTTTGCCCCACATCTTGTGTCGGTCTTTGTGAGTTGTTTGTAATGCTATAAATACCTCTTATGTGAATGAAAACACCATCTATTTTCTTTTCTACTTTCCAACAATTATTAAATCAATAAATGAATTTTCCATAGAGATAATATAATCAAAAAATTATTTTAAGCATAATTTGCTTAACCAACCAAAACCCAAGCTTCACTAGCCGACAAAGAGACCCTCATAGCAACCCTAGCCCATGAATGGCTTAGGTGTGAACTCATTGACTAAGGCTTTGTTTGGTTCGCCGTTTCGCCGCCTCTGTTTGGAGCAAACGTCGTCGGACGACGAGTAAACAAATGGGCGCCGGGAGGAAACGGCTCCGATCCGCTCCGTTTTGACTCCCACCTCTCCCCCTCCGGTTCCAAAGTGACGTTTTGACCCACCGGATGCACGCGCCACCGCCGAACCAAATATAGCATAAATATTCAAATAAAAGCTTTATTTTAAGTTTTTTTTGAGAAATTAACCCATCCATACCTTTCTCGTGCCTAGAACCATTGGAGGAATGATTTATTTGCCCACCCAAGGCATGAACATTCTAAATTTTGATTTGAAGCAACGTTGTTAGTCGGTTAGATTGATCAGAGGGACTTTGTATGACTGTAAAGATCAAAACACCATAGGTGGTGATTTTTCGGGCAAGAGAGAAGTCAAAGAAAGAGTCTTCGAATGGTGGGTCGATTGAAGTCAGAGAAAGAGTCTTCGAATGGTGGGCTGATTAATGTCACGGTGAGTGAGAGAGTGTTATCCTAAATATTCCCGGAGAGTTTTAGAACCAGATCATTTATTTATAAAGAAATATAGCGGTGGAGTGAGGTTACGCAAAAGTTGATTGAGGAGAAGATTGTGATTTTAAAGAAACGCAAAAATTAAATATCCCAGAAACAATTACATATGTTGATTTATGTATCAAACTTATACGTAAGAAAGGGAAAATGAAATATATAGAATAAGGCTAGAGACAATAAATATAAGGACTTCGATCAAGTTATGCATTAGAAGTGATGATAAGAAGATCTTAATTAAAGAAGAAGACTTCAATGACAGATGTAAATATTATTTTGAGAAGTTATTAAATGAGAGTCGTTGCTGGTCGTTTAGCGCTTCCACAAATCGGAATAATCAGACAGTGTTAGCTCAAGAGTGAGCTAAGCGCACAAACAGTCAAAATGGAGAACCAACAACAAGCAGCAAGCCGTTTACGTGGAAACCGGAAGAGTAAAAACATGGGGTCAGGCCCAACTCTGACGAAATCCACAAGTTGTAGCTAATTACAGGAGTTAGTGTTTAGGAGGGTGACAGACCACCGCTCCCTTATAATTCTTTGGGGTGTCCAATCTTTAGAAAAGCTAGGTGTTGGGGGGCGCTCGGCGGAACAGTTACCAAAGCAGAATTGACACACAGGAAGGGCATGTTGAGCGAGAGAATGAGCAGTGAGCCAAGTCTTTGCCGGAAAACCTTATAACTCTCTCTCTCTGTCGCAGCAAATGAAGGCGTATGGCCTCTTTTATAGTTTTTCGGGGGGGGGGGGGGGGGGCAGGTACATGCGTCCTCCTAGCAATTGAATAGACAAATAGGAACACATGGTTCGGGTCACCCAGATTGCCATTTTTAGGGACATGACGACCATGCCCCCCGGGCAACCCGGTTAGGTCCGCCGGAGAGGCGGCGAATGGCAGTGAGCACACAAGGGCTTGCTGTCGTGCGTGGGGGGCGTGCCCGCGGAGCCATGTGCATGAAGCGTACGCGCAGGGAGCGTGGGAGTTGTCGTGCACTGCCACACGGTCTTGCGCGCGCGTAATTGTGTGTGAGAGCACATCGTCGTGCGTGGAAGCACATTGCCGCATGTGGGATGGCATCGCTGCATGCGCAAGGGAGAGCATTATCGTGCACGCACGTCCCTTCGGGGTGAACGCGATGTCGTATTTTGGTCGAGGTCGGACCCTGCATGGTGGGGCGATCCGTTTTGGCGAGCCGACCAGGGTTGCAGGCCAGAAGCTTTGGTTCAAATATTGGATAATTTAGGGGAACCCCATCAAATGTCTCCTATTTTTGAGGTTGTTCACGCAAAAAAACTCGAAAATTCCTTCTAAGCAAATCGATATAATTTATCGTTGCTTAAGTGTTTGGGAAAACTTGATATGCTAGAGAAGTATTTGAGGGAAGTGCACAAGATCATTGCGTTTGCGCCCGTGTTTGTGTGCCCGTGGGTGAAAGGATGCAAGTGTCGGTGGCATGCTCGGGGATGCACAACCACGAATGTGTGTGCACGAATGCGTGTGTGAGGGGTGATATAAAACGGACTTATGAATGCAGGTGCAAAAATGCACACGATTGTATGAGGGACCGAAGGGCTGAGTGAATGTGAGCGACTATGAGAGCTTGCGTGGTGCGTGAGTGTCCATGCTGGCATAGATTACGCGTTGAAATGCAGCATATGGTGTTGTTCATGCTCTGGTGGGGGAAATGGGTCACACACGTGATTTGCATAGCGGAACCGTGCATGATTCACGTGTTTGGATACAAATGTGTGTTGAGTGTGCGTATTTTTGAACTTTACACGTGTTGTGAGATGAAGCTCTTTTTTGTTTTGTGCACGCAATTTTGATCGGAGGACAATAGGGCCATTTGAGAGAAGTGAGTGGAATGGTGTTCTTGTATGATTGCAAAGGAGAGCTGACCTTTTTTTGACTGGAGGACGCTAGGTCCTTTAAAGAATAGCGTGGGGCTTGTTTGGAGTGCGGTGCTCTTTGAGAGCGGAGAGCCTCATAGAGGGCGACACTCCTTATGGAGAATGGAGTGAGAGTGCATATATTAGGAAGTGGTTAATGCGCGAACGTGCTGCAGAGTTGCGCACGCATGAACGAGCTACAGAGCTTTGCGCGTGTGAACGAGCTGCAGAGATGTGCGTGCATGAACATGCTGGGAGGTTGTGCAAACGTGAACGTGTTGCACAGTTGCACACACGCGAACGTGCTGAGAGGTTGGACGAACGTGAACGTGTTGCAGAGGTGCGCGCAAGTGAATGTGCTGAGAGCGGTGCACTTGTGATCATGCTGAAGGGTGGTGCATGAATGAAGTTTTGGGCGAAGGTTTTCGGTCGACTGTATGGTAGAGTCGTGTTTGCGTGAGGAGCATGGGAACATGATTCCCTATGGACATGTGGTCCTTTAGAAAGATCGGAGCTTTTGTCGTGTTTATGGGGGGTTTTCCATATACCATCGGGATTATCCTAACACTATAAACGGGGGAACTAGGTTCCCATGCGAGCGAAAAAGGAGGGCAGGCCCTCTATGTTTGTTGGATGTGGGGCCTTTTGGAAAAGTGGGGAGCTTCCAACCTGGTTATGGGGGGTTAGCCTAAACCATCGGGATTCTCTGAACACAATAGAAAGATTGGAGTTTTTGTTTGGATCCTCCAAACACTCTGTACAAAGGCCGGAGTTTCCGTTTGGATTCTTCAAACACTCTGTAAATGAAGAAGCGTGGTTCCAGTGAGGATGAAAAAGGGTGTCGTGGACATGTGATCCTCCGCTAGCCGCGCGGGCGCCCGTACTCTTCTTTAATCATATTGTGCATTGTTTCCTGTTTGTTGCTTTGTATTTGTTGTATGAGGTACACGGTAGCACCGTAGTATGTTGAGATTGCTCTTATATGTAGCACCGTAGTATGTTGAGATTTGCTCTTACAGGTAATTGCGTCCTCCTAGCAATTGAATAGACAAATAGGAACACATGGTTCGGGTCACCTAGATTGCCATTTTTAGGGATATGACGACCATGCCCCCCGGGCAACCCGGTTAGGTCCGCCGGAGAGGCGGCGAATGGCAGTGAGCACACAAGGGCTTGCTGTCGTGCGTGGGGGGCGTGCCCGCGGAGCCATGTGCATGAAGCGTACGCGCAGGGAGCGTGGGCGTTGTCGTGCACTGCCACACGGCCTTGCGCGCGTGTAATTGTGCGTGAGAGCACATCGTCGTGCGTGGAAGCACATTGCCGCATGTGGGATGGCATCGCTGCATGCGCGAGGGAGAGCATTATCGTGCACACACGTCCCTTCGGGGTGCACGCGATGTCGTATTTTGGTCGAGGTCGGACCCTGCATGGTGGGGCGATCCGTTTTGGCGAGCCGATCAGGGTTGCAGGCCAGAAGCTTTGGTTCAAATATTGGATAATTTAGGGGAAGCCCATCAAATGTCTCCTATTTTTGAGGTTGTTCACGCAAAAAACCTCGAAAATTCCTTCTCAGCAAATCGATATAATTTATCGTTGCTTAAGTGTTTGGGAAAACTTGATATGCTAGAGAAGTATTTGAGGGAAGTGCACAAGATCATTGCGTTTGCGCCCGTGTTTGTGTGCCCGTGGGTGAAAGGATGCAAGTGTCGGTGGCATGCTCGGGGATGCACAACCACGAATGTGTGTGCACGAATGCGTGTGTGAGGGGTGATATAAAACGGACTTATGAATGCAGGTGCAAAAATGCACACGATTGTATGTGGGACCGAAGGGCTGAGTGAATGTGAGCGACTATGAGAGCTTGCGTGGTGCGTGAGTGTCCATGTTGGCATAGATTATGCGTTGAAATGCAGCATATGGTGTTGTTCATGCTCTGGTGGGGGAAATGGGTCACACACGTGATTTGCATAGCGGAACCGTGCATGATTCACGTGTTTGGATACAAATGTGTGTTGCGTGTGCGTATTTTTGAACTTTACACGTGTTGTGAGATGAAGCTCTTCTTTGTTTTGTGCACGCAATTTTGATCGGAGGACAATAGGGCCATTTGAGATACGTGAGTGGAATGGTGTTCTTGTATGATTGCAAAGGAGAGCTGACCTTTTTTGACTGGAGGACGCTAAGTCCTTTAAAGAATAGCGTGGGGCTTGTTTGGAGTGCGGTGCTCTTTGAGAGCGGAGAGCCTCATAGAGGGCGACACTCCTTATGGAGAATGGAGTGAGAGTGCATATATTAGGAAGTGGTTAATGCGCGAACGTGCTGCAGAGTTGCGCACGCATGAACGAGCTACAGAGCTTTGCGCGTGTGAACGAGCTGCAGAGATGTGCGTGCATGAACATGCTAGGAGGTTGTGCAAACGTGAACGTGTTGCACAGTTGCACACACGCGAACGTGCTGAGAGGTTGGACGAACGTGAACGTGTTGCAGAGGTGCGCGCAAGTGAATGTGCTGAGAGCGGTGCGCTTGCGATCGTGCTGAAGGGTGGTGCATGAATGAAGTTTTGGGCGAAGGTTTTCGGTCGACTGTATGGTAGAGTCGTGTTTGCGCGAGGAGCATGGGAACATGATTCCCTATGGACATGTGGTCCTTTAGAAAGATCGGAGCTTTTGTCGTGTTTATGGGGGGTTTTCCATATACCATCAGGATTATCCTAACACTATAAACGGGGGAACTAGGTTCCCATGCGAGCGAAAAAGGAGGGCAGGCCCTCTATGTCTGTTGGATGTGGGGTCTTTTGGAAAAGTGGGGAGCTTCCAACCTGGTTATGGGGGGTTAGCCTAAACCATCGGGATTCTCCGAACACAATAGAAAGATTGGAGTTTTTGTTTGGATCCTCCAAACACTCTGTACAAAGGCCGGAGTTTTCGTTTGGATTCTTCAAACACTCTGTAAATGAAGAAGCGTGGTTCCAGTGAGGATGAAAAAGGGTGTCGTGGACATGTGATCCTCCGCTAGCCGCGCGGGCGCCCGTACTCTTCTTTAATCATATTGTGCATTGTTTCCTGTTTGTTGCTTTGTATTTGTTGTATGAGGTACACGGTAGCACCGTAGTATGTTGAGATTGCTCTTATATGTAGCACCGTAGTATGTTGAGATTTGCTCTTACAGGTAATTGCGTCCTCCTAGCAATTGAATAGACAAATAGGAACACATGGTTCGGGTCTCCCAGATTGCCATTTTTAGGGATATGACGACCATGCCCCCCGAGCAACCCGATTAGGTCCGCCGGAGAGGCGGCGAATGGCAGTGAGCACACAAGGGCTTGCTGTCGTGCGTGGGGTGCGTGCCCGTGGAGCCATGTGCATGAAGCGTACGCGCAGGGAGCGTGGGCGTTGTCGTGCACTACCACACGGCCTTGCGCGGGCGTAATTGTGCGTGAGAGCACATCGTCGTGCGTGGAAGCACATTGCCGCATGTGGGATGGCATCGCTGCATGCGCGAGGGAGAGCATTATCGTGCACGCACGTCCCTTCGGGGTGCACGCGATGTCGTATTTTGGTCGAGGTCGGACCCTGCATGGTGGGGCGATCCGTTTTGGCGAGCCGACCAGGGTTGCAGGCCAGAAGCTTTGGTTCAAATATTGGATAATTTAGGGGAACCCCATCAAATGTCTCCTATTTTTGAGGTTGTTCACGCAAAAAAACTCGAAAATTCCTTCTCAGCAAATCGATATAATTTATCATTGCTTAAGTGTTTGGGAAAACTTGATATGCTAGAGAACTATTTGAGGGAAGTGCACAAGATCATTGCATTTGCGCCCGTGTTTGTGTGCCCGTGGGTGAAAGGATGCAAGTGTCGGTGGCATGCTCGGGGATGCACAACCACGAATGTGTGTGCACGAATGCGTGTGTGAGGGGTGATATAAAACGGACTTATGAATGCAGGTGCAAAAATGCACACGATTGTATGTGGGACCGAAGGGCTGAGTGAATGTGAGCGACTATGAGAGCTTGCGTTGTGTGTGAGTGTCCATGCTGGCATAGATTACGAGTTGAAATGCAACATATGGTGTTGTTCATGCTCTGGTGGGGGAAATGGGTCACACACGTGATTTGCATAGCGGAACCGTGCATGATTCGCGTGTTTGGATACAAATGTGTGTTGCGTGTGCGTATTTTTGAACTTTACACGTGTTGTGAGATGAAGCTCTTTTTTGTTTTGTGCACGCAATTTTGATCGGAGGACAATAGGGCCATTTGAGATACGTGAGTGCAATGGTGTTCTTGTATGATTGCAAAGGAGAGCTGACCTTTTTTTGACTGGAGGACGCTAGGTCCTTTAAAGAATAGCGTGGGGCTTGTTTGGAGTGCGGTGCTCTTTGAGAGCGGAGAGCCTCATAGAGGGCGACACTCCTTATGGAGAATGGAGTGAGAGTGCATATATTAGGAAGTGGTTAATGCGCGAACGTGCTGCAGAGTTGCGCACGCATGAACGAGCTACAGAGCTTTGCGCGTGTGAACGAGCTGCAGAGATGTGCGTGCATGAACATGCTAGGAGGTTGTGCAAACGTGAACGTGTTGCACAGTTGCACACACGCGAACGTGCTGAGAGGTTGGACGAACGTGAACGTGTTGCAGAGGTGTGCGCAAGTGAATGTGCTGAGAGCGGTGCGCTTGCGATCATGCTGAAGGGTGGTGCATGAATGAAGTTTTGGGCGAAGGTTTTCGGTCGACTGTATGGTAGAGTCGTGTTTGCGCGAGGAGCATGGGAACATGATTCCCTATGGACATGTGGTCCTTTAGAAAGATCGGAGCTTTTGTCGTGTTTATGGGGGATTTTCCATATACCATCGGGATTATCCTAACACTATAAACGGGGGAACTAGGTTCCCATGCGAGCGAAAAAGGAGGGCAGACCCTCTATGTCTGCTGGATGTGGGGTCTTTTGGAAAAGTGGGGAGCTTCCAACCTGGTTATGGGGGGTTAGCCTAAACCATCGGGATTCTCCGAAAACAATAGAAAGATTGGAGTTTTTGTTTGGATCCTCCAAACACTCTGTACAAAGGCCGGAGTTTCCGTTTGGATTCTTCAAACACTCTGTAAATGAAGAAGCGTGGTTCCAGTGAGGATGAAAAAGGATGTCGTGGACATGTGATCCTCCGCTAGCCGCGTGGGCGCCCGTACTCTTCTTTAATCATATTGTGCATTGTTTTCTGTTTGTTGCTTTGTATTTGTTGTATGAGGTACACGGTAGCACCGTAGTATGTTGAGATTTGCTCTTATATGTAGCATTGATTGTCTGTTTTTGAGTTATGGATTCGCTTCCTACGTTGGCCTTCTACGTTATAGTCATTTTATGCATTCTTAAACTCCCATCTTCTCGTGGGGTGATTGCAGGATGCAGGCTCGCCGCATGGTGTAGGAGGCGAGCCCCTTATCTACTAGAGGTCATCGCCTCTATTCTTTATGATCACGAGCTTGCTACTCGGTGTAAGTATTGGAGGTCGTCTCTCTGGTTGTGAGCTCGTTGCTCGGTGTAAGCATCGAAGGTTGTCGCTATAGTTGTAAGCTCGCTACTCGGAGTTGGCATCGGATGTCGTCGCTCTAGTTGCGACCTCGCAGCTTAGTGTTGGCACCGGAGGTCATCGCTCTTGTTGTAGGCTCGTTGCTCGGTGTTGACACTGGAGATCGTCGCTCTAGTTGTGAGCTCACTACTCTGTGTTAGCATCAGAGGTCGTCGCTTTGCGGGGAACTCAGTTCCCTACCAATCGCGGAGGGGGGAAGTCCCTCCATGACCATAGGGCACGGGCTCATTACTCGATGTAGGGGGCCCGAGCCCTTCTTACGGGAGGTTGTGGCTTTAACCATTGCAGGTTTGTTGATGGGTACCAAAGGTCGTGGTCTTACCCTTTAGAGATTTATTGACGTGGTTCTGGCCGATCGTAGAGGGGGGGTCAATCCTCTTCAATCGAAGGGTTGGGGCTGCAAAACATGTGCATAATATGAGAGTGCATGAGAAAGCAATAATGTTAAAAGTAAAGCAGATATGAGACTCCTTCACTGTGGCGGCGGTTGATGGCTTGGTGTAGGGCCGGGTTGAGGGCGCGAGAGGCCCTAAATTTTCTAACAGGGTGAGCATTTCGGTCTGGCATCCTTCCATCAGGCGCACGCACTCTTCCAAGGATGTTGTTTGCGCAGCAGCGGCTTCCTCGAAAAGTGGCACATTAATGATGAGAGGGTTGGTGTGAGCTTGATCGACAGTTTCCCGGGGAACTTCCTCATTGGTAGTGTACAACCCCGTGTCCGGCGAGCAAGGTCACCAGGGACTAGGCAAAACGGGCTAAGGACAATAGGCGAGCTCTGCAGTAAAGGGGGCGAGTTCGGCAGCAAAGGGGGCGAGCCTGAGCTCGGCATCCGTCGACCAGAGATCGACGATCGGCGACCCCGAGTCCGGCATATGACGAGCGAGACACGACTCGCGTCCTCGCAGTGGAGCTCGGCAGCAGTGGGCGAGCAGAACGTGCCGAGGTGGCCAAAGCACCCCAGCTCGCCTGGATGTTTGAGGTACTTTTTACTGTTTTACCCCCGCTGGTCTGCCCATAGCCCTTCAAAACAGCGGAGTTTGGCTGTTGGCAGACCCAACCAAGGGTTTTCTAGTAATTTCAGGTCAGTTCTTTTGGTTATTGGCAGTCCGGATTTCAAAAGCTATAAATAGCACCCAATGGGTACCCCAGAAAGCAGGTTCTTCCCTGTGCTCTCCTGCTCCAATCTTCAAGTGCTTTCTGAGGGTACCTTAGCTCGGCTTCTGGCTAAGGAGGGGAAGCGCTCTGAGATCTTCCGGGTTTGTGGTGGGACCTCCCTGCCAAGCCCTTGGGTCTGTTTCACCTTGCCTTCTTTGTTGTTTTCCTTGCAGGAGCGAAGTAGGCGCGAGATCACCCCCTTCCCTAAGGGCGAGCTCCACAGGAGACCGATTTCCGGTTTCAATATTTTGGTGCGGTGAGCGTGGATAGTGGTCAGCGCAGAAAAGCTTCCGCGAGCTCAATGACGGGAGGACAAGGATCCGACAGACCGGACTCGCCGCCCCCCCCCCCCCCCCCCCCCCCCGCCGCTCGCAACGGTGGGGATGTTTGAAAACTTCAGAAACGAGGTGCTGACTCTGGTCAAGTTCGCACTCGGCACGCGGGCCGAGTGCTCGACTCCGGCAATCCAGATCGCGGCTGCCCCCTCCTTGGGCGAGGACGCTCCCGGCAGGCGAGCTGGGAAGGAAGTGGCCGAGGAAGGCCGAGGGTGCGAGCTCCCCGGGCGCGAGCTCTTCCCCGGCTCGGCAGGCCGAGGTCGCTTCGGCGAGCTGGGCTCGCGAGACTCGCCAGCTCGCCAAGTGCGGGGAGAGAGCCCTTTCAGCGAGCTGGTCTCTTCAGCTCCAGTTTCAGATGGGTTCAGGGAGCCCGAGATGTCCTATTACACTGGGAAGGGAGACCCGGTCCAGCATGTCCAATGGTTCGAGGATGTGGTCTCCATCCGTCAGATGTCGGACGGATTCAAGTGCCGGCTCTTCGCCATCACCCTCCGGGAAAAGGCGAGAGAGTGGTTCCACCAGCTACCGGCCAGCTCCATCTACTGCTTCGAGGACCTGCGCTGAGGATTCATGCTGAGATTCACCACCTCGAAGAAGAGGAAGAAAAAGTCCGAGTCTTTGTTTCACATTAAGCAGGGGGTGAACGAGACGTTGGGGAGCTACGTGGACCGATTTCAGGAGGAGGTTACTCAGGTCCAGGAGATGCCGGGCCACAGTCTGATGATGGCCTTTACCCTGGGCCTGCAGCAGGGTTTCTTCCGAATGGAGCTGAAAAGAGTTCCTCCCCTCTCCTATGAGGAGCTGATGGAGAGGGCAGCGAGAGAGGTCGACGGGGAGGCGTCGAACCCGGAGTTTGCAAGGAAGTTGGCCAGGTGGGCCACAGAGGAAGAGAGGGAGTCAAAGGGAGGAAGAGGACAGGAGGAGAGAAGAGGGGAGTCCAGGCAGAGGGAGCAGAGGCAGCTCCAAGGGCCGCAGCAGCCGGGGTGGGGGCGTCAGGAGCCCGACCGTCGGTTGGGCTGGAGGCCTGAGTGGCAGGGGCAGGGGCCACAGAGAGGGAACTTCGGAAGGGGTCACTTTCAGGGAAGGCAAGACCAATTCCACCCCCCGGGCTGGAGGCAGGGCCAGAGGCCCCGTCTCCCCGATCAAGAAGAGGCCATGGCCATAGCCTTGGGGGCCAGGAGAGGAGTGTGGAGGAGGAGGAGAAGAGAGGTCAGGGTGGAGCTGCCCTATTGCGACTTCCATCAGGAAGAGGGGCATGCAACGGCCACCTGTCCGGAGTTCCTCGAGATGAGGGGGAATAGGGAGCAGCAGCAGCAGCAAGGGAGACAGGAAGTAAGGATTGAGGAGTTCCTGCCTCGGGCGGAGGAGGATCGTTGCGAAGACCGGGTGGATGTGGGGACCCGAGGGGGGATCGGGGTGATCCACGGGGGAGTAGGGATCGAGGCCTCCCGCAAGGCCAGTCTCCACACCATGTACCGGCGGAGCGTCGCCTCTACATCCCAAACCCCGCCACCGGAGGAGAGGATCACCTTCTCCAGGAGTGATATGCCAGACCACAAGGATCCGTTCTGTGATGCGCTGGTCATCAAGGCGGCCATCGAGAACTTCACCGTCTCTCGGATCCTCGTGGACAACGGGAGTTCCGTCAACGTCGTCTTCAAAAAGGCGTTCGACGCGATGAAGGTGTAGGCAAAGAGGGTGCTGGCCTCAGATGGCCCCTTGTTCGGGTTTTCAGGAGAAAGGAAGTAGAGGGAGAAGTTGGTCTCCATGTCACCTTGGGGGGGGGCAGTCCCGAAACTGCAAGTTCGTCATTGTGGACGCCCCCAGCAGCTACAGCGCCATCTTTGGGAGGCCCCTGATCAGCGCCTTCCACTGCGTCCCCTCATCTTTTCATCAGTGCTTGAAGTTCAACGCTGAGGGGGTCCAAGTCAGGGTCAGGGGGGACCAAAAGGTGGCGCGGGAGTGTTATGTCACTGCGGTGAACACCATCTCCTGGCAAGAGGGAGCCGAGGAGATGGGGCGGAGGATGGAGGAGGTCGAGCAGGAAGCAGGAGGGGAGGAGCTGGTAGTGAAGGACTGCGCAGAAGAGGCGGCAGGAGGAGATCTGGAGGAGGTGGTCGAAGTGAGGGCCGTGAGAGGAGAGATGGAGGTAGAGGTCCTCGTTCCGGAGGAAGGGGATGCCGAGGGATGGGGGGAGCAATCCAGGCTGGAGGCAGCAGAGGAAGTGGTGGAGCTGGAGGTGCTCACCCGAGGGGGAAGGATGGAAAAGATCTGCGTCAGCGGGGGGCTGACCTCGGAGGACCAAGGCAGGATGCTGGAGTGCATCCGAAAGAACGTGGACATCTTCGCCTGGAACGCCGCGGAGATGCCGGGGGTTGACGCGGATGTGGCCTGCCACCGCCTCAACCTGAACCCGGGAACACGCCCCGTTCAGCAGAAGAAGAGGTCCACTGCCGACAGGCTGGCGGAGCCCATCAGGGAGGAGGTGGCAAAACTCCTCAAGGCCGGCTTCGTGTCTGAGATTCAGTACCCCGGCTGGGTCTCCAACGTGGTTATGGTAAAAAAAGGAGATGACCGGTGGAGGATGTGTATCGACTTTTCCTTACTTAATAAAGCTTGTCCTAAGGACTGTTATCCTTTGCCTCGAATCGACGCGCTGGTTGACTCAGCCGTCGGTTTTTCTGTAATGAGTTTTTTAGATATTTTTTCAGGTTATCATCAGATCAGGATGCACCCCCCAGACATCAAAGATGTCTCGTTCATCACAGGGGATGGATGCTACTGCTACAAGATGATGCCCTTCGGGCTGAAGAATGCTGAGGCGACCTACCAGAAAATGATGGATAGGGTCTTTAAGGAGCAAAGGGGGAGGAATTTGGAGGTGTATGTAGATGACCTCATGATCAAAAGCCGGGATGTGGACTCCCACCTCCGGGACTTGGAGGAGACCTTCGCCACCCTGCGCAAATACAAGATGCGATTGAACCCTCTAAAATGTGTCTTTGGGGCCAGCAGGGGGAAGTTCTTGGGGCACCTCCTCACCCCCGCGGGGGTCGAGCCGAATCCAGATAAGGTCCGGGCAATCTTGGAATTGGGATCCCCGCGGAACGCTAAGGAGGTCCAACGGCTAACAGGGAAGCTAGCAGGGCTAAGTCGTTTCCTTTCTCGGGCAGGAGAAAAGTGCTCCCCCTTCTTCAAAACGCTAAGGGGTGGTCAGAGGTTTGAATGGTCCAAGGAGTGTGAGGAGGCTTTCCAGGCCCTCAAAGTGCAGTTGACACAGGCCCCGCTGCTCCAAGGGCCGAAGGAAGGGGAGGACCTGTTCTTGTATCTTGGGGTCGGGGCGGAGGCCTTGAGCTCCGTCTTGGTTCGTGAAGAAGGAAAGAGGCAACTCCCTATATATTACGTGAGCCGGGTCCTGAGGAAGGCCGAGCTCCGATATCCGACTTTGGAGAAGCTAGCCTTCGCATTAATCATCTCGGCTCGGAGGCTGCGACCTTACTTCCAGGCACACTCAATCCGAGTGGTGACCGACCACCCCCTCCGCAACATCTTCGAGGGGGTGGAGCATTCAGGCAGGTTGGCTAAGTGGTCGGTGGAGCTGAGCGAGTTCGACGTCTCCTTCGTTCCGCGGCTCTCAATCAAGGCTCAGGCGATGGCCTACTTCCTGGCCGACTACGTGGTTGAAGTGGCGGAGGAAGAGCTCACCCGCCCGACTCCTTGGAAAGTGAGGGTAGATGGTGCCTCGGGAAGATATTCCCTAGGAGTGGGGGAGATCCTGGAGAGCCCTCAGGGGACTCGTATTGAGCAAACGGTGGTGGTTCACTTCCCCATTACCAACAACCAGGCCGAGTACGAGGCCGTGATAGCAGGGCTGCGTCTGGCAAGGGAGCTGGGGGTATCAGATGTGGAGGTCCTTACTGACTCCATGGTAGTGGCTTCTCAGATTAATGGGGAGTTCGAGGCAAGGGAACCCACCCTGCGATCGTACTTGGCCAAGGTGAAGGGGGTCATTGGCACTTTTCAAACCTTCTCCATCCGACACGTACCAAGGGAAGAGAATGAACAAGCAGATCAGCTAGCAAAGCATGGTCCCCAGGTGGGGGGTACCATCACCGACCTGTTCCGCCCCTCCATCGAGGAAGGAGAGCTCATGGAAATCGATCAACAAGCTTCGTGGATGGATCCAGTGGTGGTTTTCCTCTCCACAGGAGAGTATCCGGAGGGGGTAGACAAGAAGAAGCTGAGGCACAAGTCAGCATATTACCTCCTCCAGGACGGGTAGCTGTACAGGAAGACCCTCTCAGGGATGCTAGCCCGCTGCGTAACCGAGGGAGAAGCGCGAAGGATCTTGGAGGAAGTCCACTCCGGGGAATGTGGGAGTCACTCCGGGAGTCGGACCCTAGAGGGGAGGATAGTCAGGCAAGGGTATTTCTGGCCCACCCTGGGCCGAGACGCTGCTGAGTTCGCAAGAAGATATCATAAGTGCCAGTTATTCGCCCCTCTCCAGCTGCAACCGGCCCAGCGACTCAGAAGTATCACGGCCGCATGGCCCTTCGCAATTTGGGGAATGGATTTGGTTGGGCCGTTCCCCCAAGCCAGCGGCCAGAGAAGGTTCCTCCTAGTGATGATTGACTACTTCTCAAAGTGGATGGAGGTGAAGGCGTTGGCCAAGGTGACCTCCCAGGTGATCAAGAATTTTGTTTGGGGGGAGATCATCTGTCGCCATGGGCTGCCGCAGGCCATCGTCACGGACAACGGGCCCCAGTTCGCCAGTGCCGAGTTCACCAGCTTCTGCGAACAGCTTGGGATCGATCTCAGGTTCGCCTCGGTCCATCACCCCAGGAGTAACGGGCAGGTGGAGGCCGCAAACAAGATCATCGTCAACCTCCTCAAAAAGAAGGTGGAGAACCTGAAAGGGAGCTGGGTGGAGCAGCTTCCTGCGGTTCTTTGGGCCCTAAGGACCACCCCCAACACAGCTACGGGAGAGACCCCCTTCAAACTCTCCCACGGGTGCGAGGCAGTGCTCCCTATTGAATTTGAAGTCCAAACACCGCGAGTCGTGACAGCGAAAGAAGGCCGTGAGGAATGGCAAGCAGAGAATGAGGAGGAACTGAGGCTTTCCCATGACATGGTGGAAGAGGTAAGAGACTTTTCCGCTATCCGGCAGGAGGAGGTGAAAAGAAGAATGACCAAGTACTTTGACAAGCATGTCAGGGTCAAGCAGTTCGTGGAGTGAGACTTGGTGCTGAAGAAATTAGATGCGGCAGGGAGGTCAGCATCCGTAGGGAAGCTCAATCCCAGCTGGGAGGGACCATTCATTGTAAAGGTAGCATTGGGGTCAGGGGGCTATCGACTCCAAAATGTAGAGGGCGAGACCCTGAGTCTCACCTGGAGTGGTGAAGACCTCAAACGATTTTTCCCCTGAAACATGTAAGCAGCACTTTGATTATAATAAATTCCTTCAACTCTCTGATATTATCGTAACTAGCCTGCATGGTGGAATATGATGTATTGTGGACCCCGAGCAGATCCCGCTGCCAGGCTCTCACCTAGCTGGCAGGGCTGGAAGTCACTCGGTGTCATCCTTAGCCTCGAGCAGATCCCGCTGTCAGGCTCTCACCTAGCTGACAGAGCTGAAAGTCACTCGATGGTGTTAGTAGTGGACCCCGAGCAGATCCCGCTGTCAGGCTCCCACCTAGCTGGCAGGGCTGGAAGTCACTCGGTGTCATCCTTAGCCTCGAGCAGATCCCGCTGTCAGGCTCTCACCTAGCTGACAGGGCTGGAAGTCACTCGATGGTGTTAGTAGTGGACCCCGAGCAGATCCCGCTGCCAGGCTCCCACCTAGCTGGCAGGGCTGGAAGTCACTCGGTGTCATCCTTAGCCTCGAGCAGATCCCGCTGTCAGGCTCTCACCTAGCTGACAGGGCTAGAAGTCACTCGATGGTGTTAGTAGTGGACCCCGAGCAGATCCCGCTGTCAGGCTCCCACCTAGCTGGCAGGGCTGGAAGTCACTCAGTGTCATCCTTAGCCTCGAGCAGATCCCGCTGTCAGGCTCTCACCTAGCTGACAGGGCTGGAAGTCACTCGATGGTGTTAGTAGTGAACCCCGAGCAGATCCCGCTGTCAGGCTCTCACCTAGCTGGCAGGGCTGGAAGTCACTCGGTGTCATCCTTAGCCTCGAGCAGATCCCGCTGTCAGACTCTCACCTAGCTGACAGGGCTGGAAGTCACTCGATGGTGTTAGTAGTGGACCCTGAGCAGATCCCGCTGCCAGGCTCTCACCTAGCTGGCAGGGCTGGAAGTCACTCGGTGTCATCCTTAGCCTCGAGCAGATCCCGCTGTCAGGCTCTCACCTAGCTGACAGGGCTGGAAGTCACTCGATGGTGTTAGTAGTGGACCCCGAGCAGATCCCGCTGCCAGGCTCCCACCTAGCTGGCAGGGCTGGAAGTCACTCGGTGTCATCCTTAGCCTCGAGCAGATCCCGCTGTCAGGCTCTCACCTAGCTGACAGGGCTGGAAGTCACTCGATGGTGTTAGTAGTGGACCCCGAGCAGATCCCGCTGTCAGGCTCTCACCTAGCTGGCAGGGCTGGAAGTCACTCGGTGTCATCCTTAGCCTCGAGCAGATCCCGCTGTCAGGCTCTCACCTAGCTGACAGGCCTGGAAGTCACTCGATGGTGTTAGTAGTGGACCCCGAGCAGATCCCGCTGCCAGGCTCCCACCTAGCTGGCAGGGCTGGAAGTCACTCGGTGTCATCCTTAGCCTCGAGCAGATCCCGCTGTCAGGCTCTCACCTAGCTGACAGGGCTGGAAGTCACTCGATGGTGTTAGTAGTGGACCCCGAGCAGATCCCGCTGTCAGGCTCCCACCTAGCTGGCAGGGCTGGAAGTCACTCGGTGTCATCCTTAGCCTCGAGCAGATCCCGCTGTCAGGCTCTCACCTAGCTGACATGGCTGGAAGTCACTCGATGGTGTTAGTAGTGGACCCCGAGCAGATCCCGCTGTCAGGCTCTCACCTAGCTGGCAGGGCTGGAAGTCACTCGGTGTCATCCTTAGCCTCGAGCAGATCCCGCTGTCAGGCTCTCACCTAGCTGACAGGGCTGGAAGTCACTCGATGGTGTTAGTAGTGGACCCCGAGCAGATCTCGCTGCCAGGCTTTCACCTAGCTGGCAGGGCTGGAAGTCACTCGGAGTCATCCTTAGCCTCGAGCAGATCCCGCTGTCAGGCTCTCACCTAGCTGACAGGGCTGGAAGTCACTCGATGGTGTTAGTAGTGGACCCCGAGCAGATTCCGCTGCTAGGCTCTCACCTAGCTGGCAGGGCTGGAGGTCACTCGGTGTCATCCTTAGCCTCGAGCAGATCCCGCTGTCAGGCTCTCACCTAGCTGACAGGGTCAGAGGTCACTCGATGGTGTCGGCCTTAAAATCGTCTGATACGGGTCAAAGTCTCAGCGCCAGGGAGCAAAGGGAAAAGGGTTCTGTCAGGGCGAGCTCGGGCTCGGCAAGCCCAGCTCGGCAAGGTCAAGAAGGCAAGCCAGGCTGGAGGACTCGGCATAAGCGGGTGTGCACTCGTCACTCCCGGCTCATCATCAGCGAGTGGGATGCGAGCCCAGGGCTCGCCAAAGGAAAGCAAGCAGTACCGGGGGCACCTCGCCCCCTTTGACCATTAGACTTGGAAAAATTTTCTCCTAATTTTCGGGCTCAACCTGGTTGGCTCGCATGCGGGTTATGGTAGCGTGACGAGGGAGGAGAGCAACTCGCCCCCGAATCGTTTGGGGGTCGGCGAACACTCAAAACGAATTCACTCGCAGGCGCGCTATCAAAACCGTTCTCCTCGCGGAACCCGTCTCGGCGAAGTCGCGGGGAGAAGCACTCGCATAAACTAAGGGCACAACAAGCATAGTGAAGAAAAGAAAGTGAAACCGGTATGATCAAAAAACTTTCATTACATGTAAAAAGTAGTTACATGGGGGGGGGGGGGGGGGGCTCGCCCTCGGCGAGTGAACAAAGAAAAAGGAAAAAAGAAGAAAACAAAAGCACCGGCTACCCTCAGGCCTCATCCCCTCCGCCGGACTGATCCCCGCCGTCACCCGAAGGATCCTGGAAGCTCTTCCCGAACATAGCGTCCGGGCTGTCTTCCTTCTCGCTGGGCGGCGTCGCCGGAAACAAGCTCGGCATCAGGTCCCGAGCCGAGATCCCCTCGCACCCCTCCACCAGCACCGCAAAATCTTTCATCATCTGGAGGGTGCACTCGGCGGCTTGGATGGAGTTGATCCGCAATCTTTCGACGAGGTCGGCCTCGCCAAAGATTCGCGGACTCTTGTAGGGGAGAGTGGGATCGATGTCGTGAGGCGGGAAGAAGATCTCGGCCTGGCGGCACACCTCGCCAAGGAGGTGCTGGTTCTCCCCCTTCAGCTTTGTGTTCGCGCCCTCCAGCTCGGCAAGGCGTGCATGCAGCCGGCCGATCTCCTCCCCTTGCTCAGCGTTGCGAGCCCGGAGCTCCCCTGCAGCGTCGGCATCCGCGGCCAGTAGTGCGCGCAGCTGACTGACCTCCTCCCCCAGCTCAGTGTTGCGAGCCTGAAGCTCGCCCGCCGCCTTGGCATCCTGGAAAAGAGTCCATTGAGCGACAACACAAAATTTTCTAAGTAAAAGAGGGGAGCAGCGCTTGGCACTTACCAACCCGCCGGCGGTTTGGGCGAGTAGACCCTCCGCGATGCCGAGCCGCCTCGCCTGATCAGTGACCTTGTCCTTGGCGAGGTCGCGAGCCTGCTCAGCTTTTTCGAGTTGGTGGCTGAGGGCAAAGCTGCGGCGTGCCAGCATGTGATGCAGCTCCAGGGTCCGCAGGTGGGACTGCATGCCCTCATGGCCGAGCTGCCGAAGGGTCATCTTCTTGTAGGCCTCGGCATCCTCCCGGCCGTATAGGCCGAAGCCGAGGGCGTAGGCGTGACCGGTGGCGGGCTCGCGGTCGTGCCAGGAGGGATGAAGAGTGGAGACGGAGACTCGATGAGCGAGCTCGTCCCACTGCAGCATGTGCTCGCCCGCCGAATCCTTCCAGCGCGCGCCGAAGTTGAAGAGGGGGTGTTGCTTCGGCGGCGCGCGCTCGCGGGCAGTCCTCTTCGCCACTGGAGGAGGAGAGATCGCCGCCGTGGAAGAAGGGCCCTCGCCGCCTTTCCGGCCCTTGCTGGTTGTCTCCTTCAGCGGGCTCTCCGGCGACGCGTCAGGAGGGGTCGCCGACGAACTAATGTACTTGGGGCTGGGCTGTTGCTGTTGCCCCCGCGGAGCCAGCAGGGCTCTCCGCATCTTCTTTACCTGACGGTGGCCGAATGGCGGGTTCGACCCCGCATCCTCAGGACGCCTCTTGCTGGAAGAAGGCTGCGAGAGGGCCACCTCATCTCGGCAGGCCAACGCCGCCGCCCTCTCGCGAGCAAGGGGGTCGGTGTGGAGCCCCGGATCCGCAAACGGCGGGTTCACGGGGATTATTCGCTCCCCTGCAGGAAAACACTTCAAAAAGTTAGGAATTCAGAGATGATGTGCCGAGTTCGGCGGGCAGGCGAGCTCGGCAAGGTGAGGAGGGAAGCATACCTTCGCCGGGCAGAACGGGAGGGAGCGCATCGAGGCCCCTCCGCAGGAAGGCGACCTCGAAGTCTTTATGGAGGAAGTATTTGTGGAGCTCGGCGTCATTGCCGGACACGGCCGGCGGGCGGTACACCTCCTCGCCCTTTTGTTGCGGCGAGTAGGGGATGTTGCCGAGCTCGCCCTTGATGAAGGCGATCTTGGTCATCCAGGTATGGTGCTTGTTCGCGATCTCGCGAACTTTGATCAAGGAGCCGCCAAAGTAGGCGACCCTGTCCGACGTCGCCTTGTAGGAGAAAAGCTTCCTGAACACCGTCAGGTTGAACTCGATCTTCTCCCGCCGGAGGTAGCTCGCGAACGCCACCATCATCGCGATGGCGTTGGAGTTCAGCTGCGCGGGGACGGCCCCGTAGTACTTCAAGATCTGCCGGATCTCCGGCCACAAGGGAAGGCACAACCCCACCTCGAAGTGCGAGATGGGGAAGGCGAGCTCATCTTCATAGAAGGTGTTGATGGCCTCGCCCGTCCTCAGCCTGCGCGCCTCGAAACCCGGCGGCACATACCCAGCCTTGAACTCCGCGAGCTCCTCCTCGCTGGTGTGCCCCTCAAAGAAGCAATAATCAGTAAAGTGTTGTGCGCACTTGGAGCGGCCATCAACATCTGGATTGGTCTTGCCCATATTCGCGAGAGAAAAGCACTACGCGAGCAGGGGAGGAAGAGAACGCAGAAAGAGGGAAGCAAAAACAATAAAGGCACAGTACGGGGGTAGGTGAGGGTGGGGGGCTATTTATAGGAAAAGGAATCTGGGGCGGGCCGTCAAATCAACCAAGCTAGCCGCCCCAGCTCGCCGCCCCAGCTCGCCACCCCAGCTCGCCGACTTCCGGCGCATCCCGATCAAGGCTAAGTCGAACATCGCGGCATTTTATTCAGTAATATGATTAAGAATATTCTAAGATTTATTCATTACAGAAATAAAGTTCGGTATTTAAAACCGCAGGGCGCGCAAGCAGGGAGGGCATCGGAATGCGAGTGTCGGTCGGCTCGGCAAAGGAGCCGCTGATTTACCTACCCCGGCCTCGCGACCCCCGCCCCCCAGGCTGCCGCGCGCGGAGCAGCTCGCGAATCCTTCCGGAGTTTCTCTGCGCAACCGAGAGGTCGTCGTCTATCTCGTCCAGGAGCCGGGAGGGGGACATCAGCTCGCCAGCTTGGCCGCGGCGCACCTCGTCGGTAAGACGCGCGTAGTCGCGCTGCAGCGTCTCGTTGACCCCCTGCACCTCGCGCATTCCGCACACCAACTTTTTGAGGAGCTTGACCTCCCTCCTCGTCAACTCGCCTTGATCCACCTCAGGACCCAGGTAAGAGTCCAGCGAGCTCGGGGAGGAGAGGGGAGAATAGTGGGCTGCCCGCGAGGACTCATCGGCAGCCGATTGACTGGGAAGAGCTGTGAAGACAGGTATTAGCAAAAAGAGCAAAAACTCATGAAGCAAGGAGTCAGGCGAGGATGACCTGAAGAGCTCGGCGGTTCAAAAGAGATGCGGGGAGGGATGAACCTCAGATCCTTCCCGCGAGCAGGGCCGCGAGCTCCCGGCGAGATGAGCTCGAATCCCGGGGTGGGGATGGTCCCCAGGCCCTCCCCTGCGGCCGCATCAATTTGGCGAGGAGGGGGGGAGCCCGCTGGCGAATTTGGCCTCTGCGAGCTCACAGGAAGGATCCCGAAGAGAAGCGACGGATCCCGGGGATGGCTGTCCGGCGCCGAGAATCGCGAGGTGGCGAGCGTGGTCTCGCCTCGCGGCGTGGGGTCTCGCGGCACGACGCCCTCTCCATCTGGTTGACCGTCCAGGTCGTCGCCAACCACGACAACCTCTCTGTCCTTCTCAAGAATGGCTCGGGTGGAAGAGCCGGTCTCGCGAGCCAGGGTGGCCCTCAGGTCGTTGAAAATGGGCTTGGCCGCTTCAGGGAATGGCTTCGACTTCTTGGAGCTGGGCTCGGCAGGTTCGGTTTGGGGAGCTTTCGCGGGGACCGCCGTCAGGGCGGCGATGCGAGCCGCGGAGGCCTGACGGGCTCGGTCTATGCGCTCTTGGACCTCCTTGGGAAGAGGCATCTTGGCAAGGCAGCAGAAGGAATGGCAAGAGCCAGGCGGCTGGGCAGGTGCACATATATATAGCCACAGGTGGCCCCCACCAGAAGATTCCCTCCAACTCGCCAACCAGTGCTCGCCGCACACTCAGGGTTGGATGTTCCTTTCCGAGCTTTTACAAGCTCGAAAAGAGCGGGGATTGTGTACAATCCCGTGTCCGGCGAGCAAGGTCACCAGGGACTAGGCAAAACGGGCTAAGGATAATAGGCGAGCTCGGCAGTAAAGGGGGCGAGTTCGGCAGCAAAGGGGACGAGCCTGAGCTCGGCATCCGTCGACCAGAGATCGACGATCGGCGACCCCGAGTCCGGCATATGCCGAGCGAGACACGACTCGCGTCCTCGCAGTGGAGCTCGGCAGCAGTGGGCGAGCAGAACGTGCCGAGGTGGCCAAAGCACCACAGCTCGCCTGGATGTTTGAGGTACTTTTTACTGTTTTACCCCCGCTGGTCTGCCCATAGCCCTTCAAAACAGCGGAGTTTGGCTGTTGGCAGACCCAACCAAGGGTTTTCTGGTAATTTCAGGTCAGTTCTTTTGGTTATTGGCAGTCCGGATTTCAAAAGCTATAAATAGGACCCAAGGGGTACCCCAAAAAGCAGGTTCTTCCCTGTGCTCTCCTGCTTCAATCTTCAAGTGCTTTCTGAGGGTACCTTAGCTCGGCTTTTGGCTAAGGAGGGGAAGCGCTCTGAGATCTTCCGGGTTTGTGGTGGGACCTCCCTGCCGAGCCCTTGGGTCTGTTTCACCTTGCCTTCTTTGTTGTTTTCCTTGCAGGAGCGAAGTAGGCGCGAGATCACCCCCTTCCCCAAGGGCGAGCTCCACAGGAGACCGATTTCCGGTTTCAACAAGTAGCGCGAGTGTTTCTTCTTGTCATTGTTGTCAATCGGGAGTACTTTTGCAGGGCAAGTACTTTCTTCAAGAAAGCATCAGAATATTGCGAACATCTTACCACATACGACGCCAAACTGTTGTGGGTCACTTAGCGCTCCCACAAACCGGAAGAATCGGACCGTCTTAGCTCGAAAATGGGTCAAGCACGCAAACAGTGGAAACGGATAACCAATGACAGACAACAAAACTTTTATATGGAAAACCCGGAAAGAAAAAAACCATAGGGCCAGACCCCACTCTGACGAAATTCACTAATTGTAGCTAATTATAGGAGTTAGTGTTTAGGAGGGTGACAGGTCACCGTTCCCTTACAAGTCTTTGGAGTGTCCAATCTTGAGAAAAACAGTGTTGAGGAACGCTCACTAGAGCAGTCACCAAAGCAGAACTAACATCCGGGAATTGCGTGTTGAGCGGGATGATGAGCAGTGAGCCGAGTTTTCGCTGAAAAACCTTAGAGCTCTCTTTTGTCCATTTTTCTCTCTTTATCCCTACAAATAAAGGTATAGGACCCCTTTCTATAGTTTTTAAAGAGGGCACATAGGTAACTGCGCCCTCTTGGCAATTGAACAGGTCAATAGGAACGCATGGTTCAGGTCACCCGGATTATCAATTTTAGAGATATGACAACAATGCCCCTCGGGCGGCATTTTGGCAAGCAAGCCGAGGTTGCGGGCAAGAAGCTTTGCTTCGAATATTTGGATAATTTAGGGGAATCTCATCAAGAATTTTAAAAAACAAGTATTTTGGAAAAGCATAATGAGCAAAATAATGAGTTTTCTAAAGGTGAAGTGAAATTACCTTTAAAGAAGATGCATACATGTAGGGCCTTAGGCTTTGATGAGATACATACTGAGATTTCTAAAGTTAAAAGGGTTGCAGTGGAGTGATTATAAAATATTTTCAATGAATTTTGAATACTAAGAGGGTATCAAATGACTGGAAAAAAATCTTGGTGTTAAAATTTAAGAACAAAAATGATGGTCTAGACTCTGGATTGAGCTATTTATAAAGGAATAAAACCTATTGACAAGACAGTAGCTATGGGAAAGAGTTGTTGAACTTAGGGTTAGAAACATTACATCAATTTCAAAAAAAACAACTTGATTTTGAAGATCAATTATGAAAATGATTTTTGGGTTAAGACAATTGATCAAAAAACATAAAAAGCGAAGAAAAAACATATGATTGAGTACCACAATAATTGATTTTGTGGACTTCAAGGAAGAAATGTGTGTCAAAGGAAGCTTTAAGCTAATAAATAGATATATTGTGGAGCATGACTACTATTAAAATTAGTCATGGAGTGATCGACAAATTTCAATCATAGTGGATCTACTGCATCATTGCTCAACCTTCAATCTTCGAATTTCTTTAATATTGATGGAGGTGCTTATAAAACAGAGGTGCTTTTATATATGCAAACCAAGTTTCGCCAGGGTGTTACCCTCGAACTGAAGAATCCGGAGAAAAATAATGGCTGGGGCGATAAAAGCAGATTTGAGGGCAATAGGAAATTAGGAAGCCACGGAAGCGAAGAGAGAGCCGCGAACTGTTTAAAAGAGTTCTCAGTGCTGACTGCTGAGAACGGGATAGTTTCATTTCCGTGTTGACGTAAACACGGAACGAGCCCAACTTCACACGAATGGTTATTTACGAAATATTGAATATTATGTTAAAAGTGGATTATTTATCTATTAAAACTTCTCTTTAATTATAATATTTTGGACTATCCTCACTAGCAGTTATTTCATCTCTCTCTCTTCCACTATAGCCTACAAATAACAACGAATTAAAAATTCATACAATTAATTTGAAACGTTAGATTTAAGATCATGAACTGCAAATAAAAATTCCCCCAATTTCCTCCTCCCTCCATCCCGTGAAATGCCTGACTCCCTGTTTCAACCAAAATAGATCTCGGAACTTGCAAATGTCATCGTTGGCAGAGTCATCGGCGGCCTGACCGACGCCAACCGATGGGTTCACCGGGGTCCGGCAAACACGCCGAGGGTTGTCTGACGGCGAGCGGGCCGGACCACCGCCTGTGGGGGCCCTGCCCTGCCGGCAAGAGCCGGTCAGACCGTTGGCGGCTCCGTCGGCGGCGATGTAGGCTAAACCGCACAGTTTGATTTACTTTTTATAATATTAATTTTTTTCAATAAAAATGTAATTTTATAAGTACTTTAATAATTTACCAAATAATTAAAAATAATTTAAATGTTTTAAAATAAAAATATATATAAATATAATATTTAAAAATTTAAAAAATGTGAAGCCTGTCGGGGGAGTAATTTTTACTTACGCATCTGGCACGGCTACTGTACTATTGAATAGATTTCTATTCATATCATTTTTATAGATTTCAGTTTTCTGCCATTGAATAGATATCACTTCTCCGAACTCTGATCTTAACTGCTGGACTGACTATTCCAATTTTTAAAAATGAAATCAAATCCTCCCCAATCCCCATGTTATAGTTAAAAAAAATTCTCTATCCCTCAAGACTTTTCACCCACCCCGCGCCCCCATGCTTAGTGGTGCACAAAAAGATCTGGTCTGGAAAGCCTGTCTGGGCCCGGTCTGGCAAAAGTCTGGTTAGACCTAGGGCCAAGCAGGACTGGTCCAGGCCCAGTCCAGTCCTGAGGGGCCTAACAAGACCTCCAAATAAAGGATTTGTCTTGTCCGGTGCTCAGCCCGTGCTAGGCCCAATCTAGGACCGGTCCCAGGCCTTGCCTGGGCCCGCTCTCAGGCCTTGTCTGGGTCTAGACCTGGACCAAGACTTGCATGGGCAACCCAAGTTGGCAACTTGGGCTGCAACTTCGTTATTGCAACTTGGGCTGCAACTTGAGCAGCCCAAGTTGCCAAGAGAGTAACGTTGCCAGGCAACGTCTCTATGAAGAGATGTTGCAGCCCAAGTTTCCAAGCAGCAATGCCCAACGACAAATAGACGTTGGGCATAAATTGGCCAAATCTATTGAGAGTCGTTGAACGATGGCTCTCTATAAAATTAATTTTTAAAAATATATATATATAATTTAACAAATTGTAATATAACTTTTTAGGAGTTATAATAAATATGAGAGATTGCATTTTCTAAAACTCACAACACGTTTTGATCAAATTCAAACTCATTGTAATTCTCTACTTCGCACGCTTTGATCAACGACGTCTTCATCTGGTGTCGTTCCTGAGATTGTCGAGCACAAGCAAAGTACTCCAATCTGGGAGCATTTCGACAAAGTTAAAATCAACAATGAATTCAAAGCAAAATGTCGGAATTGTTCAAAGTTGATGACGGTGGCGGGAAACTCCACACTCGTGCGACACATCAAATCATTTGTTGCAAAGCAAGCTCCGGAATCCAGTCAAGCACAGCTATCAGCGGCCGGACAAGTTAGGCCTTACGATCAAATGTGGCATAGAGAAGTGCAGATGGAGAACTTCATCGGGCGCAGATTGTCGTTTAATCATTACGATAATGCCCGTAAGATCGTTTATGTTCATCGAGCTCTTCAACCCAAATATCATCAGGTAAGTAGAACTACAATAAGGCAGCATACAAAGCTTATATTAAAGCAAAAAAATTTTGATTAAATATTTTGACAATTTAGATAGTAGAATTAGTTTAACTTGCGATGTGCGGAGTAGCGGTATATAATTAGGACATTCTTATATTTGCATTACAAGTCATTAGATAGATCTTACTTCGTGTGAGCTATCCAAACGCATCATTTACTTTAATAGTTTTGAAGTTGCACATACCGGAACAACAATTTGTTAAGTAATTATAAATTGTATACGCGATTTTAAAATAAAATATAAAATTATTAGTATTTTTTTGATAACACTAGTAATAATACCGCGGCTATTCATAATTTAAAACGAGATTTAAAACATATGTTAAATAGAGTATTTTTTTCATACTCGTAGTGTTTGCCACATTTCAAATTTAATTGTGCAAGATAGTTTAAAATTAATAAAACTATATATTTCTAAAATTAAAATTATGTTAACATATATATAGTTCTCAAAAAGATGATAAGATTTTTAAAAAGAATGTAACAAAACAGGGAGAAAAATTTTATAGCCAGAATATGATATGTCAATTAGGTGTAATTCCACTTACAAAATATTAAAATGAGCAATCCGTCATAAAACTCTTCTAATAGAATTTTAATCGACAAATACAACTCATGATTTAAATGCGCTTATTAGAATATTTTTATAGAGCGACAATTCCATTAGCTCCCAAGTTATTGAATTTTTTTAATTATTACAAAAATTTTAAATTACTATAAATAATATAGGTTTTGGCAGCCCATAATTGAAACAATGGAAGCAAAATTTTAAAAACAATATAACGAAATGCCGCTTATATTTTCATGTGCGGCGACTGTAAATCCTTTATTAGGCGTTTTAGGTGTTGAAAATCCTTTGGAAAAGATAAATAAAAATTTAATCTAGATTTAAATAATTTGGAATTTAAAAATTCAATAATTTTAAATTTTAATACAGTTTTTACATATTTCTAAAATTATTATTATTATTTATATGGGTCGTGATCGCAAGATGATTCAACACAAGTACAAATTGCAGGTGATTTTCAAAATGAAATTTATGAGGTTGCATCTCGAAAAAAATCAAGTATATTAAATGAATTAGGACTATACACTAAAATATAATTTAGATAGTATATGACTAAAAATGAATTTGAAAATTTTAATACATTAGAGTGATGAAAAAATAAAACGAACATATATCTTATTTTGGGCTTAATGGTCTGCGATATATTAACTGATCAAGTTAGTACAGTAGCTTCAGAGTGCATTTTCTTTTAGTGGCGGAGTTTGGAATGAACGACGGAGTCGCCTTAACGAATAGCTGTTGGAGATTTGTATTTGCTATAAAGATTATTTGGACGCGTCAAGCAGAGAGCAACATAGTGCTTCCATTGAAAACATCTCCTCGTCAGTCAAAGAAGAGCTGAGTTCGTTAAACTTGGCCGATGAAGATTGAGTATTAGTGATCTATTTTATTTTATTTTGGGCAGGCCGTCATACGATGTTTTGACACCTTACTTATTGTGGGTGGGTAGGAAGGTTGAGAGTTGTGAGATTTTGTGTGTTTTGTAAGTTCGAGTAATTTTTCTCCGGATTGGTGGCTGACCAGTTTGTTTGTGTTGTAATATTTTCAATATGAAAAAAAATATAGCATTTTATTTTATTAAGTATTTAAAATTTTAATAATGTCTTACATAATATATTTATATTAATTAATTTTTATATAAAAACATATTTTTATTTGAAAAAATCGTCATTGGGTAGGCCTGGGCCTGGTTTAGGCCTTGCCGAATAGGCCTTGCTAGTCCTCATTCATATAGGGGGTCTGGGCCTGGGCCTGGGTCTGGGCCTAGGCTTGGGGCTGGCTATTGCCAAGCATGGGCCTGGGCATAAAAAGCCTGAGTCTGACAGGCCCAGATCTAAACTGGATCTGCCAGACTTTATGTGCACCACTACATGCTTTGTACATTGGGGGATCAATGTTAACCGCAGTTCCATTTTAGGTAATAAATGAGAGCATAAGACAGGCTTCTTCCTGTGATGATGTCAAATCACCAATCTTTATATTTTTGTATGTATGTATGTAAAAAGAGTATATTAAAAATGAAGTCAAGAAGTATTTCATCCTGCAAGCCTTTTTCACTCGCCCTATGCACACTGTCCTGCGTCTCCTCCTGCACGCCGAAAGCACACCCAAAACTTTGACCACACGTCAGCCTCCTCCCGCGTCTCCTTTACAGTTCCTCGACTGTCACCCGCCCAAAGCAGCATCAAGAGTCCTCCCTCCCGCTCTGAGTCGCGGCACGGTTAAGACACGGTCGGCTCTTCTCACTTAGCTTTATGCTTATATATATACACACACGAGTGACGGTGCACGGGGGCCCCCATGCCCCGCGTGACAGTACTCGGCCGCATGCGGCGGGCTCCGCCCACCCGCAGCGGGCTCCCCTCGTGCCCCACACGACAGTATCACGTCCACAACAGTACACCGGCCACGACACGGCTTGTTTAAGCCGGGAAAATCCCTACTCCAATATTCGGAACAAGACAGTCTGAGGTTAGCGGTTCAGCGGTCGTGCTCAACGGCTAACGGGCTTGGACACAGAAATAATCGGACAACAAAAAGGACTGTGCTGCGACAGGAAGGTCCCACCACATACCAGAATACTTAGAATAAGCTTCCCCTCCACAACCAAACATGGTCGAGCAGGGTACGAGGTATACTAGCTGACAACGAAGTCATGACGACTAAGATGGTTAGCCGCTAGCTCGCGACCTATCTTTCTGATGAAAGGATCTAAAGGCTCAACTCGAAGTCTAGAAAATGAAGTGCTCGAGATCTTTTGCAAGCTGCTTGAGCGAGTATCCGAGTTATTCACGACCGATGGATGCTTGTTAAACTCTATAAATAGGGGGGTCTGGTCTTTGAGGCATGTCTTTTAAACTCGTATGCGATGTCAAATTCTGCCGAGAAAATTTACCAAGCGAACCTTGCTGGCTTGTCTGGATTCCTCGAGCCAACGAGGCCAAAAAGGCCGCGAGATGGCAAGGTTGTTACTGATCTTCCTCCCCTGAAGAAGAAGAATTTGAAAAAGTTGCTTGCTTCTAGAACTGGCAACTCGCACCTGTTGGGTTTCTCTATAGGGGTGGCACAACGTTTGTGCGCGCAGCGGAAAAGTAAAACATCAAGAAAAACCCAAAGAGATATGGATCGGGTCATGAACAGTTGAATCAAGAAGTTAGCAAGACTAGGCAAAAATAACCTCGGTGGCGTTGAGTCACAACTCAACGGAGATGCTCCAAACTTTATCTGCTTGCTAGTGGCGAGTTCTACGTGAAATAGTGTCCACGTTTCTGCAGAAGTCCACACGAGCGGGAGAACGCCGAGCTTTCCGTCGCACGGAAGATCGGGAAGGAGAAGACCGCACCTTTGCTTTCCCACGGACTGCTAGGTCCGCGCCAGGGATTGCAGCGCCAGCGACAGTCGCCGGAGAAGAGGTGGTCGACGGAGCGAACACGGCGGCGGAACTCTTCCGGCGGCGGGATCAGGATCGGCGGAGCAAAAGGCGGAACGGCTTCCGTCGGGTTTCGATCTGCTACAGGAGAAAATCGCGAGCCCAAAAACCTTATGTAACACCCCGAAGTCAAGAGGATCATTTTGAGCAAAATCGGGATCAGGCATGGGTGACACGGCCTGGAACACGGGCGTGTCCCAGGGCGTGTCAGTTGACACGACCTGCGACACGGGCGTGTTGCAGGGCGTGTCGAGGTTGTGTCGACGAGTGGACTTGGTGTCGACGATTTTCGCTCGACATCGTCGAGAATGGGGCACACGGCCCAGGACACGGCCGTGTCGGCTGCCGTGTCGAATGCTCGACGAGTGTTAGTCGACGATCGTCGAGTATCGAGTTTCCCGTGAGGACACGGCCTGTGACACGGGCGTGTCACAGGGCGTGTCAGTGGGCGTGTCCTGGTGCACACGGCCATGAACACGGGCGTGTGCCAAGCCGTGTGCCAGGCCGTGTGAAGTCTCGGGTTGATTTGGGATTATTTCTGTTGAGGTACACGGCCTCAGACACGGGCGTGTCTGAGGGCGTGTCGGGTACACGGCCGTGACACGGGCGTGTCACACGGGCGTGTACTGGTTGGATTGAGTCGATTGTCTGCCGCTTAGGGGGACACGGCCTGTGACACGGGCGTGTCACAGGGCGTGTCAGGTCGTGTTCAGGGTTTTCTGGCCAGATCTGAGCCGTTTGTTTCCCTCTTCCTGGATCCAGTGGCTGGCCTTTGTCCAGGTGTTGGGAAGGCCGAGAATTAGAAGATAAAATCTCTTATTATCTTCTCCTTCTTCTTCTTCATTTCCATTCCAAGGGAGAAAGAAGAAAGGCCTAAGGGAGAGAGAAGGGAGGAGTCTTCCAGCTGCTGTAGGAGCTGCGGAGTGCGGAACGAAGATCCGAGAGCGGATTCGTGAAGGCAGAGCCGAGGCGGTGATTTCCATCCGGCTACTTCATGGCGCCGAAGCGATCTTCAAGGGTAACGATCTCCTTCTTGGACATCGAAGTCCTTTCTCTATACATGTGCTTGGAATCCTCCACCAAGAGGTGGATCGCGGAAGTGATTCCTTTGTTGAGTCTGCATCTCGAGCCGGAATGATGAAGTACGGCGTAGGCATGCTGTGTGAAGCCCATCTGGACCGGTAGTCTGGATTGGTGATGTTCATGGGTAAACCGGAGAAGACTCCGTGGCTTTGATGCTGTGCAAAACGGATTTCTGTTGTGATGAATGTATGGATGTGATGATTGTGAGGAGGCTTTGGTGAAGCTCCTGGATATGAGATGATCAATTGGTAGCACGCCTGGGGAGCTCGTGATAAACCCGGCCTGTTACACCACTAGGGTGGGTTGATCTAGTTAAGGAAGAGATCGATGGGCGGCAATGCTAGGGGAGCCGAGTTAAACCCGGGTTGCTGCACCACATGGTGTGGGTCGATCGGATTAGGAGGGGGACCGATGGGTAGACATTGCCTGGGGAGCTTAGATAAACCCGGCTTGCTACACCACGGAGTGTGGGTCGGTCTGCTCTGTTTGTGATGCTGTGAGGATGGACCTCTGAGTGGCTTGGGCGGGATGTCGCCAGCCTGCGAGCTGGTGGACTAGGGCCGGTCAACCAACAAGTTAACACCTCGAGAGACAGCGGTGTACGACGGTGGATTCCGGTACGCCAAGAAGGTGCCCTGAGTGCACGGAGCGTTGGTGGACTCCAGCGTTTGTGATGTGGTGTGTTTGTTAGATAGTGGCATAAAGAGAATGATCCTATGATATGATTTGGTGATGTTTGCTGATGCTTGATGAAAAAGGAAGCAATGTATACAGGGAAGGAACCACTACCCCGGGTAGGGGGTAGGGTCGTTATAATGGGTCAGCAATGCTGACCGTTACTTTGTTTTCGGTGTTGGCTTGGATGATGACTTGCAGGTGCTGCGGTTTGGACAGAATAAGTGGATTGGCTAGTCTGGTGTTCGTAGTCCTTGAAGGCTATGTGAAGAATCGTGGTTGGATTTCATGTGTGGCCGGCCTGCGTGCCGATGTACGAAATTGTTGTTGTGTAAAGAGGAACTTGTAAGGCCATAAGGCCAGGGTGTGTGAGTTGTATACATTCCTGGTGTTGTTCTATATAAATGTGGTATTTATATGTGGGTGGACATTCTGGTTTGAGTTCATGCTAACAAGAAAAAATGCTGCGCTAGAATGGAATGAGTTAAGGACACGAGTAGAGTTTGATTACCACACGTGACTCCTTTGCTTGTCTGTGCTATATGGCGTGGGGCCCCGGCCGGACCCACCGTTATATGTCATGTGACAGGTGGGGGCGTTACACCTTAAGTCCCGATAAACCCTAAGGGTCCTATTTATACCAAGGTATAAATAAACCCAGGAAAATCGCTATCCGCAGACCACCCGAAAATAGGGTTCAGAATCGGCGAGTATCAATCGGTGAGAATCGACGACAATCGGCGAGAATCACTGAGCAGGTTCGGCGAGAATCAGTCGACGAGTATCATACAGGATCGGCGAGAATCAGAGTACAATACTCGACGATTCTCGCCGATCGTCGAGCCGCGCTCGACGATACACAACGATACTCGACGATCGTCGAGCCGCGGTCGACGACAATTGTCGAAGTAGTCGATCGTCGAGAATCAACAATTGATTCTCGACGATTCTCGTCGATCGGCGAGAATCAGAGAGACGATTCTCGCCGATCGGCGGGAATCAGAAGACGATTCTCGACTAATGTCATCGACCCTCGGACGACAATCCCAACCAGCCCTCCAAGGCAACATTTGCCCAACCCGATGATCCTATAAGGCAACACTTTGCCCATAACCCTATTCAGGTCGGTGATTGGTAACCTTTACCAACACAGTCAGTCATCCAACTTCTCCACATCTCTTATGTGCGACCCTGCAGGCTCATATTGCGTTGGCAGTGAGATTACATGCTTGATCACTTCCAGATCACAATGGTAACTCCAACAGACTCCCACTTGATCTCGAAAGTATCAAACCAAAAACCTCACAAACAATGAGCGGCATCTAGCAATGCATCATTGCTCCCCAAGCAATAAGAGTTTATAACTCATAAGCCTTTATGACCAATGTATCCGCGTTGTCTTTGTCCCTTTGTCCCTTACATCCGGAAAGAACTAGAGGCATGGACCGTGTCACCCTCGTAATAGCTCAATCCAAGTTTCTTGATCCAGGACAGACTTCCAGAGAATGGTGAGTCCAATATCACATATTGACTCAACCAAGCATGGCCATGCATTTCTCAGTCCAGTTCCATCAAGGGGCCCATGGATGCAACTCCTGTCATACAGGAGGACAAATTCCATATCTGCTCACACACAAACACCCAAATGATTCGTAACATGCCCAACAACCACCCTTATCATCAACCTTTCTCAAGGAAGACTTTAGATGGCATCAAAGCACGCTCTTCCTCACTTGATGAATGCTGTGACTTCAGGTCAAAGGACCACAACACCATTGTCAATTGAGACCTACTCGTGACACTATTGGATGGCAATCCACAGAGTAGTCTCAGGTTGGGTCTGTCCAGTACAACTTGTTCACTAACAAGTACCCACGTGAAGACTTGATATCACAATATCATGACCTGTGAGAACCAGTCATCAGTCAACACACGTGTTGGTCTTCATGTACCATCATCACCCTTAGCTTCTATGATGATACTCGACCAGGGACCTTTAAGAATGAAGCTTCAAATAAATCATGGGCTCTCACATTCAAGTCACGTACTTGATGTCCCATGAAAGAGAACATTCTAAGGGTATCTATTATGTTAACATTTAACTATCATATATAGAAAAATTCATAATAAAAGAATTTGCCATTAATTATAAAAGAAAAACTAGGTACACAGTTCATCATATGAACAAACAGCCAACAAAATGCATATTAACATGCAATCCACAAGATCCTCGCTAGAGTTGATCATTTAGGTATTGTATACCCATCGATCTAGTATGACCATCATGCTTTCTCTGCGCGAGAGGCTTTGTCAGCGGATCCGCAATATTTTCCTCAGTCGGCACTCTGCAAATGTTTACATCTCCTCGTTCGACAATCTCACGAATAAGATGAAAACGCCGGAGTATGTGCTTGGAGCGCTGATGAGATCTAGGTTCCTTATATTGTGCAATTGCACCATTGTTATCACAGTAGAGAACTACGGGACCAACAATGCTAGGAACTACATCAAGCTCGCCGATGAATTTCCTAATCCATACAGCCTCCTTCGCCGCATTAGCTGCTGCGATATACTCGACATCTGTTGTAGAATCAGCAACTGTCTCTTGCTTGGAATTCTTCCAGCTCACAGCTCCTCCATTCAGGCAAAACACAAAACCTGATTGAGACTTGGAGTCGTCTCTATCAGTTTGGAAGCTAGCATCCGTGTAACCACTTACAACGAGCTCTTCCTCTCCACCATACACCAAGAACACGTCCTTAGTCCTTCTCAAGTACTTCAGGACATTCTTGACTGCGATCCAGTGACACTCACCGGGGTCTGACTGATACCTGCTAATCATGCTCAAAGCAAAGGAGACATCGGGTCGAGTACATAACATCGCGTACATGATTGATTCAATTGCCGAAGCATATGGAATCAACTTCATGCGGTCCTTATCTTCACAAGATTTTGGACACTGGTCCTTAGAGAGATTCACACCATGAGACATGGGCAAAAATCCTTTCTTAGACTCAAGCATGTTGAACCGCTTCAACACCTTTTCGATGTACGTACTCTGGGTCAAACCTAGCAACTTCTTCGATCTATCTCTATAGATCTTAATACCAAGTATATAAGTCGCTTCACCCAAATCCTTCATTGAAAAGCAGTTCCCTAGGTTGTTCTTAACAACTTTCAGGGTAGGAATGTCATTCCCGATCAACAGTATGTCATCCACATACAATATCAGGAAGACAACAATGCTCCCACTGATTCGCTTGTAAACACAAGGCTCATCTTCATTCTTGATGAAACCAAACTCTTTGATTTTCTCATCAAAACGAAGATTCCAACTTCGAGAGGCCTATTTCAATCCATAAATGGACTTATTCAGCTTGCATATTTTAGTGGCTTCATCTGGGGATACAAAACCCTCGGGTTGTGTCATATACACTTCCTCAAGGAGGTTTCCATTAAGGAAAGCCGTTTTGACATCCATCTGCCAGATCTCGTAGTCAAAATACGCAGCAATAACAAGTAATATCCTAATGGACTTTACCATGAGAACAGGGGAAAAGGTCTCATCATAGTCAATACCATGAATTTGCTTGAAACCCTTAGCCACCAGTCGCCCTTTGAATGTCTGTACATTCCCATCCATGTCGGTCTTCTTCTTGAAGACCCACTTGCACCCTATGGGTCGTACCCCTTCAGGTGGTTCCACCAAGTTCCAAACTTGGTTTGCATACATGGAGTCCATTTCGGATTTCATAGTCTCAAGCCATTTGTCGGAGTCCGGTCCATTCATAGCCTCTTGGTAGGTTGCTGGCTCATCATCATGATCCATAAGCAACACATTACCTATTTGAGACACGAGAAATCCATATCTCTCTGGCTCAAACCTCGGTCTACAAGATCTACGTAGGACTTGTGTTCCCTGAGCAGGTTCTCTAGCTACAACATCTTGTAGTCCTGTCTCAGAATCCAATTCCGGTTCATTCACTACATGTGGCTCTTGAACTTCTTCAAGCTCTACCTTTTCAGTCTTTCTTGATAAGAACTCTTTCTCCAAGAAGACACCAGTCCTTGCGACAAACACTTTGCCCTCAGACGGTAGGTAAAAGTAATACCCTTTCGTTTCCTTAGGATATCCCACCAGATAACACTTATCCGATTTGGGTTCCAGCTTGTCAGGCATTTGACGTCACACGTATGCCTCACAGCCCCAAATTTTAATGAACGACATACTAGGATGCTTCCCAGTCCATATCTCATATGGTGTCTTCAGAACCGTTTTCGTTGGAGCGCGATTCAATGTCATTGCAGCAGTCTCTAAAGCAAAACCCCAAAAGGAAACAGGCAAGTCTGCATGACTCATCATCGAACGTACCATGTCTAACAAAGTACGATTTCTCCTCTCAGACACACCATTATGTTGTGGTGTTCTAGGTGGAGTGAGCTGTGATACAATACCACACTCTTTCAGATGATCACGGAACTCATGACTCAGGTATTCGCCACCTCGATCAGATCGGAGTGCTTTAACCCTTTTACCCAACTGGTTTTTCTACTTCATTCTTGAACTCTTTGAACTTTTCAAAGGTCTCGGATTTGCACTTCATAAGATACACATATCCGTATCTACTGAAATAATCAGTAAATGTAACAAAGTAGAAATACCCACCTCTAGCCATGGAACTCATGGGTCCGCATACATCACTATGTACAACACCCAAGAGATCCTCAGCCCTCTCAGTATAACCAGTGAAAGGAGTTTTAGTCATCTTGCCTAACAAACAAGACTCGCATCGCTCAAACGATTCATAATCAAATGAGTCCAAAAGTCCATCTCTATGGAGCTTGGATATGCGCTTCTCGTTGATATGGCCCAAACGACAATGCCAGAGAAACGTAGGGTTCGAGTCATTTGTTCTTAGTCTTTTATTATTTTCTACATTATAGATCAGATGGTCCAAGTTCAAAACGTAAAGACCATTAAACAATTGGGCTACAACATAACAAACATCATTCTTAAATATAGAACAATAATTGTTCTTAATTATAAAATAAAATCCAATCATGTCCAAACATGAAATAGATATAATGTTTCTAGTTATCGCCGGAACAAAATAACAGTTATCAAGTTCTATTACAAGCCCACTGGGCAAAGAAAGACGGTAAACTCCTACGGCTACATCAGCAACTCTTGCTCCATTGCCGACGCGGAGGTCCACCTCCCCTTTACTCAGCAATCTTCTCCTTCCCAGTTCCTGCACATTTGTACAAATGTGAGAATCACATCCGGTATCCAATACCCAAGATGAAGGAGCAGAAAGGTTTATCTCTATAACGTAAACATTAGAAGCGGAAGTCATACCTCCCCTCAATTTCTGCAGACCCTCAATATACGAAGGACAGTTCCTCCGCCAATGACCAGCCTTGCCACAGTGGTGGCATTTCCCATCCTTCACCGTGCTCTTCTTCTTCATCAGTGCTGAAGACTTGGGCTCAAGATGTGACTTAGGTCTTACCTTCGTCTTCTTAGAGCCCTTGGCTTTGCCCTTGCCTTTATGCACCATCAGTATGAGGCTGGCAGACTTGGCCTTCTTCATGTTGATCTCGGCAGTTCTTAACATGCCTAGGAGTTCGGGCAGTGTCTTGTCTATCTCATTCATGTTGTAGTTCAAGACAAACTGCTCATAACTGTCCGCCAACGATTGCAGGATCAGATCCGTGGCCAACTCTTGACCAAGAGGAAAACCCAGCCTTTCAAGGTTCTCTATATACCCAATCATCTTGAGTACATGAGTCCCTACTGAGTCTCGAACTCCCATCTTGCACTGAAACAACGCTTTCGTGATGTCGAACCTCTCTTGACGAGCCTGCCCTTGAAACATTTTCTTGAGATGCTCGTCAATCTCCTTGCACCCCATGCTCTCATGTTGCTTCTGAAGCTCAGAGTTCATAGTGGCAAGCATAAGGCACTCGACATCTAAAGCATCGTCAGTATACTTCTTATAAGTATCTTTCTCAGCACGGGAAGAGTCCACGGTCGGCACCTCGGGGGCTTCTTCTTCCAAGACATAAAGCTTTCGCTCTTGCCTGAGAACAATTCTCAGGTTCCTATACCAGTCCATATAATTTGTCCCGCTGAGCTTATCATTCTCAAGGATGGCTCTCAGAGACAGCGTGGAGTGAGAAATGCTTGCCATGGAATTCTACAAGAATTTATGCAGAATAAAATCAGTACCTAAATTTCAATTACAATTTATTCTAATTAGGACTTCAATTAAAATACTCTCACTATTTTATTCGAAATGATAGCCCTCACTAACAATTCGGAGAGTTCATGCGAGCTACTCTCTTAGTGGACAAGATCTGTATTTCACCAACACAATGAGTCCGCTTTGGCGTTCCTCTCACGATGCGGTTATTTAGGTAGGCAACGCTTGCCAATTGCATCCTCATGCAATTCTTGTATGGTTGGTGAATAACTCCTTATTCGCATCCATCATATGGTGCATGCCAATCCTATGCCTCTAGGCACTCAACCTTTGAGGTCACCTATTTAAGCTGGACCCAATGTCGACAGTGGGATATCACAATTATCCGCTCGCACCCTTACCAAGATAGATTAATGCATCTTGCTTTGGCAAGCCCACACTTCATCGATCGAGGCAGGAAGAGTGTCATCCATCGGAAAGCATCCGAACACTTAATATTTGAGGAAGGGATTTTAATTTTAGGTTAACAATTAACCATGATCAACATTTGATCAATGTGCACATCCAAAGAAAAACAATTCTACTAAAACCACATGCATCCCATATGTGCACATCCTTACACCATCAACAATTTGATAGAAGGAAGGGCTAAATCTGAACAGCCGGAAATTTCCAAATCCTCAGATTTACATGCATTGGACAAAGGCGAAGACAACTCAACTTAAGCAGTAGACAAGCTCATCTCTCTATGTTGGATTCAAAATCCAAAACATACTCGAGGGATGGTTACTGCTAAGGAGACAACAATTTCTAACACTTAGAAATTTCACCGAAATTCCAATCGTTCTTGGTGAGGTGCCAAGAATAAATCTAGACATTTAGAACACTTCTAAATCCCTAGGTTTACACGCATTGGAATAACACAACTTCCAAAACAACAGTCATGGCCGAAACCTCCCTCTGATACCACTGTTGGGTTTCTCTATAGGGGTGGCACAATGTTTGTGCGCGCAGCGGAAAAGTAAAACATCAAGAAAAACCCAAAGAGATGTGGATCGGGCCATGAACAGTTGAATCAAGAAGTTAGCAAGACTAAGCAAAAATTACCTCGGTGGCGTTGAGTCACAACTCAACGGAGATGCTCCAAACTTTATCTGCTTGCTAGTGGCGAGTTCTACGTGGAATAGTGTCCACGTTTCTGCAGAAGTCCACACGAGCGGGAGAACGCCGAGCTTTCCGTCGCACGGAAGATCGGGAAGGAGAAGACCGCACCTTTGCTTTCCCACGGACTACTAGGTCCGCGCCAGGGATTGCAGCGCCAGCGACAGTCGCCGGAGAAGAGGTGGTCGACGGAGCGAACACGGCGGCGGAACTCTTCCGGTGGCGGGATCGGGATCGGCGGAGCAAAAGGCGGAACGGATTCCGTCGGGTTTCGATCTGCTACAGGAGAAAATCGCGAGCCCAAAAACCTTAAGTCCCGATAAACCCTAAGGGTCCTATTTATACCAAGGTATAAATAAACCCAGGAAAATCGCTATCCGCAGACCACCCGAAAATAGGGTTCAGAATCGGCGAGTATCAATCGGTGAGAATCGGCGACAATCGGCGAGAATCACTGAGCAGGTTCGGCGAGAATCAGTCGACGAGTATCATACAGGATCGGCGAGAATCAGAGTACAATACTCGATGATTCTCGCCGATCATCGAGCCGCGCTCGACGATACACAACGATACTCGACGATCGTCGAGCCGCGGTCGACGACAATTGTCGAAGTAGTCGATCGTCGAGAATCAACAATTGATTCTCGACGATTCTCGTCGATCGGCGAGAATCAGAGAGACGATTCTCGCCGATCGGCGGGAATCAGAAGACGATTCTCGACTAATGTCATCGACCCTCGGACGACAATCCCAACCAGCCCTCCAAGGCAACATTTGCCCAACCCGATGATCCTATAAGGCAACACTTTGCCCATAACCCTATTCAGGTCGGTGATTGGTAACCTTTACCAACACAGTCAGTCATCCAACTTCTCCACATCTCTTATGTGCGACCCTGCAGGCTCATATTGCGTTGGCAGTGATATTACATGCTTGATCACTTCCAGATCATAATGGTAACTCCAACAGCACCCGCCTACTGAGTATGCCGCCAACCTGGTCGACCATCCTGATATTCCAACACAAACCCAAAAGCTCCTCGACGATCTCGGGTTGAGCGACTGTCTCGAGCAATCTGCTCCTAATGCTTCTCTCCTCCCCTCGTCGTCTCTTCCTCCTGCCCCGAGACTCGTCAGGTCTCAGGCACAACTGCAGATAGATTGTAACACCCTCATCCATCAAATAGCATATAATAGAAGGTTTGGCCGGGGTCTGACGCTATATACTACGGACAGTTAGCAGAGTTACTTATTGAGACCATAATTCGTAAACGTTTAACCTAACACAGAGTGCATTCTAGCGGAAGATTAATAAATGTTTAAAGTAACCCAACCAATTGAATGTCCACACAATTAATTAGGAATGAAAGTACAACACACAAATGTTATGGTCTTAAGGCCTTACAATGTTTAACTCAAATAATAATGTTTTACATACATCGGCACGCAGTGCGGTCACACATGAAACTATAATTAAAAACAGATAATTCGCTTTGGCCTTCGAGGGCCGACATAGCAATCCTGGGCTCAGCCCGCTAATTCCCGTTTGGCTCAGTTACACCTGCACAAAATATTCTACTGCAATGGTGGCAAACATAGTAACAGTAAGTATTAGCTGACCAAATTATCATAACCCCGCCCCTAACTCGGGGTGGCGGTACTCATTTCCTGTAGGCATTAACATAATCAAATATTGACAATCAGAACGTGTAAACAAGCACCAATCTCCTGATGCAGTGGTCCAGAGCCGCCACGCTCTGGTTTTGCAGCTTAGTTGGTGATAGTCCCTGTTAGGAAAGGGATTTATCAAGGGGGCTGGGTTCTAGACTCTGCCTCAACATCCCACCGCGCTGAAAATAGGTACGGTCATAGGTGGGGTGCTTGGGCTGCACGTTTTTGATATAGTGGTCCAGAGCCGCCCCACTCTGGTTCTGCACCAAAGGAACATGTCTGGTTCCACCACCGGGCTGCAGCCCAAGCACCTCACCGATGATCGCACCTATTCTCAGTGCGGTGGGATGCTGCAGCTCAGTTGGTGATAGTCTATGTTAGGAAAGGGATTTATTAAGGGGGCTGGGTTCAAGACTCTGCCTCAACATCCTGCCGCGCTAAGAATAGGTGCAGTCATGGGTGGGGTGCTTGGGCTGCAGCCCGGTGGTGGGACCAGACGTGTTCCTCTGGTGCAGAACCAGAGCGGGGCGGCTCTGGACCACTACATCATCACCACAGGCGTTGACAAGGCCATCCAATGGCTCGTGCTCTCAAGGCACATTCTCGATGCATAAGACCTCCAAGAGTCACACCTCCATTCTCTGCGACGGTGAACAACGTTTGAGCATTCTAGCCTTTCAGGGTCGAAGCCAAAGACAATGCCCCTATGGCTACGACATGGTCATGGTGATCCTAGATACACCTCTTGACTCACTCCAAGTCGTTCAACATATGGTTGGGTATAGTTCAGCCCTTTCTTGATACTCAAATCATCGGGCGCAACAAGCCAAGATGCGGGTCAACATCCCCTTTCCCATCTATACAAATCATAACCCTGTTATGATCCTAGGCCAGTACTCACGTCCGCCTAAGCTGGCCCAGGCAGGCTCTCAGCTCTACATTCTGGCCTCTAGTCTACAAGAGACAGGACTATCAAAGCAATGGCCTCCAGTCTCCATAAGACCGGCCTTACAATCAACACAATGCTCACTGGGAGCTACCGCCGTGCGGTAAGTGACAGACTATCGATTCTTCCCTTAAGCGGGTGTTTCCTGGAGACCATCTCCATCACTCTCTCTACAGCCATCTACACACCCCACAAATCCGAAATGTGCGCGACTACCACAGAGTCTTCTCCGGCATATATAACATACAATCATCACCAGTACATACCAACTTGTCCAGATGGGCTTCACACAATATGCATGTTTCGTACTTCGATTACAGATCTAAATGTAACACAAACGGGGATACACAGATCTACCCGTCGGGAGAACCACTTTCACGTGTTCATGGAGCGTCTACCCTCAAATGCCAAAAAGAAAGACTTCACATGTCCAAGGAAGAGAATCGTTACCATAAAAGTCCGTTTCGGTGCCATGGGAGATATTCCAGTTGGATGGAAATGACTGATACGACTTTGCCTCCGCAGATCCAAACTTATCTTGCGGATCTGAGCCACGAAACTCCAACGACGACAAGATTTCCTTCGACCGAACTTCCCTCTTCCTGATACAACCGCTTAGTCCAAAACCTCCAAAGTAATGAAGAGAAAACATCACTCCCAAGACTTTAAACCAAGCTACCCCCACATAGTAACTAGCTACCGTCGCGCAGTACCTCAATCGATGCCTCGATTTGCATGCCCACTGCCTAAGACCTCCAATCATAGGTTGACATGTGGCCACATCGTTATAGGGCGCTATCATCGTACGATAGGCCACTACAGCCACGCATTATCCAGTGTCAATTATGACACGCCCGCACCCACTATCATCACACGATAGCTTCTACCGTTGCACGGTAATCACCCGAGAGCCTTGACGAATTAACTACACTATTACTGCCGACGGTATCCCTACTGCTGGGCGATAGCTTCCCGAAAACTCTGCCACCCTACTCTCGATGCTACCGTCGGCAAAAACAACCTACCGACAAGGGGTGGACTTTGCATCGTAATCACACGACGCTCTCGACACCCCGACGCTACCATCGCGTGGTAACGCTTTCGCCAAGCGGTACCTCACAGAGAGGCATACCGGCTAACACAATTACCATTATCGCCGACACCAACCCTACCGCCGAGCGGTAACACACAGAATCCATTTTCCTACTACAGGAACTTGGGGAGTTACAAATTTCCCCTACTTAAAGAATTTCGTCACGAAATTAAGACATGTAGGAAACTATAGAAGTAACAATATCAAACTGTGTACCTCAAACAAATAACTCGGGAAACTCTGCCTTCATGGTTTGCTCCCTCTCCCATGATAGCTCCTCTCGGCCACAGTTTTCCCAGTAGACCTTGACTATCTTGATCGACTTAATTTGAAGTTGCTTGACTTCCGCGCCCTCAATGCGAATAGGCTTGACCTTCATTATCAACCCATCATCAATCGACATCGGATCTGTCGCAACCACTTGCATAGGCTCTTGCACCACCTTCCTCAACACTGATATGTGAAATACATCGTGTAGACCACTAATTAGTTCTGTTGAAAGCTTCAACCGATAGGCGGCTTCACCAATGCTCTCCAAAACCTCAAACGTCCAAAGGTATCTCGGACTTAGCTTTTTTAAGCGTCAAATCCTTGACACGCTCTTTAACAGTTTGATCTTCAGGTAAACCCAATCAGCCACGAAGAACTAAACATTTATGTGTTTGGCATTATAGTATGTAGCCTGCCTATTCTGAGCGATCCGTGTTATAGTTCTTTTTTGAAATTTTCTCCACGGATGAGCCCACCTCCTCTCCATAGTTGACTGAGGCCCTACCTTTCTCACCACTTGGGCCACCAACCAACTAGGTAGAAGTGGAGATGGGCCATGGGCCAAGGTATGGCCCAAACCCCATTCCCCTCTTCCTCACTCCCAGGCCCAAACCCACCAAGTCCCCCCCTACTTTGGATGGTTGTGACCTAGGTACCCTAAGATGCTGCCACATGGCCAAAATAAGTGGAGAAGAAGAGAGGAGCTCCTCCCCTCATGGGATTAATCCCACATTGTCTTGGGGAGGGATGGACACCCTCCATAAGCCTATAAAAGGCCATGCCCCCTTTGCCTTCTTCCTCACCAACCCAAACAAACCCAGGGAGCCCTCACCAGAACCCTAGTTAACAGGAAAATCTAAACCCAAGCCCTCCTCTTCCTCCACCTTAATGGCAGCTCAGGCCGACACCTCCCGAGCTACGACAACACAGGTGGAAGCTCTTCTCCTCCTCCTCCTCCCTCATCTTTCTAACTTGCAGCATGCGCCTCCCGGCGACCATAGCTGATAGTTGCGCTGGGGAAGGGTTAAACCATCAGGGAAAACTTTCCCCGGTGGTGGATGTCCGAGGCTCCGCCAAAAAACGTCGCTCCGGCGGCACCCGTGGAGCATGGTTTTCCTCTATTTTACTCCAGCGGCCGGGCCACCACCGAACAGGGGCACTGCTCTCGGCACGCCGGCTGGGGGTGGTTGCATGGCCAGATTAGGATCCAGAGTGGCAGAGTGGCGCAGTGGCGCTTGGAGCAGAGCTACCGCCACCCTGCTTTCGGTTTTGCAATTTCCGGCGGTGGTCGGCGGCAGCAGGCCACCGTACCACCGCCCAAAAGTTTGTCAGTCCTCGGCAAACCGATCGGGGGCGGTGCCGATGCCCAACAGTGGTCGGTCGGTGGTGGCAGAGGTCCACAACCTTCATCTTCGGCGGGATAAAATCACCACCGTCCAAATCCTAAAGATGAGATGGACGGCAGCGATAACCTCTTCCCCGCCATCTTCTGTACCCCCCTCCCCCACAGCAGATCCGCGACTGATCCGTTGTGGGGAAACCCTGACTATTTTTCCTATATGGCGCAATCCTGGCCGCAAGATCAGCTTGATCTGCTATATGCAGACCAATGTTAATCAGAACCTTGGATTTTTTAAAAGAAAATATAGGCTCATAGGAAAAAAGTTTTGAACATGAAAGTTATTCTCCTCAATAAGGGCTTCTTCCTCAAAAACTTTTAAAGTTTTTGTAATTTATTTGGTATTTTTAAAAGTTCAAATAAGTTTTATTTGGTCATATTAGAGGCCCAAAATCACTCAAAAAAATTTGAGAAAAATTATATGCTCATTTTAGGCCTGCATAAAGATTGTGTTAAAATTTGAGAACCTTAGAATAAACATTGAAATTTTTATAATTTAATGGAACATATGGTCGCGCTCGAAAAACAAAACGACCGATTTTCTCAAAATAAAAATCGGTGTGCGCGACCATCTTTTTAGTCAAATAATAAGTTCAAATCATTCTACCGACGAGAGCATCTGAGGGGAAAATGCACAAGCTCTGAGCATTCAGGGTTTTGTGGAACCACTAAGCGTCTCATGCTTCTCTGATATAAAACTTGAAAGTCTTTGTTTTTTCTTTGAAGCTAAATCACGTAGAGGGGGATGAATATGTTTCTTAGACTCTTGTGACTATCTTTAATTTTCTTTCTTTAAGTGTTATGTGAGTGAGTAGTTGTCTGTTTTCAAGGCACACACAACCTGCAATCAAAGGAATAACACAAACAAAAGCACAAACAAGATATATAGTGGTTCCCCAAATTATGGGTGAAAGTGTTCAGTTGTCTACCTAAATCATCTAGAGGGGGGTGAATAGGTGAGTTGTGCGTCTTTTTGCGGAATAAAAAATCAGCGATCTATGCACAGAAATAATCAAGCAATCACAGAAGACACAGAGATTTATAATGGTTCCCCAACCTTGGGTACATCCACTTTCCACTCACCGATCTAGTAAAGCACTAGACTCGGCTACTCAACTATCTCGGATTGAAACCAATCCTACGCCTCGGAACAAAGTTCCTACAACTCGATCCACAATACGAATCTACACTCAGAAGATGAAAACTTCCTACAACTTGGAGAACAAAGCTCCTACACTCGGAGAGTAATCTCCTACAAGAATAAATTGAGAATATGAAATGTAAATAATAATATTTCTCAGATCTGGAGATGTCGGCCAAGGTCTTCTTCCTTTGAACTTTGCGGCACAGTCAGCATAATTTGAAGAAGATACTTGGCTAGATCCTGATCTGAAACTTCTTGACTCACACGATCAGAGAGAAGATGAAGAAGTTGAAGAATAATCTCGATCTGTAAGTCGACTGATCTGAATCATCTAGAATGAAAGCCCTAGGCGATTTGCACGATGATGAGAGACGGCGACTTCCATTTAGGAAAGAGAAAAAATGGATTCAGAATTCTTAGAGTATTTCTTTTCAGCGCTTATTGTTAGGGTTAATCGAAATGACAAGACCTTATATAATATCTCCCTAACGGTCATAATTAGCATTAATGACGTCCACGTGCACCAATCACGTCAAGTCATTTGAAAATCCAGTCAGTTTAGGACTTAGCGAATTTTCTGAAAAACTGACTGAATTACTCGAGTAAAATAAGAGCTACTCGAGTACAATGATGAGTTCTCGAGAAGACAATGTTAGACTACTCTAGAAGAAGTCCTTCAGAAAATTCAGAACAGAATCTATAATCACTCTAGTGGAATAAAGATTACTCGAGTGCTAGAAAGGTCACTCGAGAGTTGGAGATAAACTACTCGAGAAAAAGACTTGGAGAAAATTCTGGGAGTTTAAAACTGATTACTCGAGTACTATTTCTAGACTTCTCGAGTAGTAAGCAGACTTCTCGAGTACATAAACTTCACTACTCGAGTAGGGTAGATTCAACACGAGAACAATTCTTCTGTAACTCGAGACAAAGGGTTCATCTACTCGAGTGGTTAACTTGACTACTCGAGTATTATACTTAGAAAAATTTTGAGATAGAAAATCTGTTAACACGAGAATAAGAAGTGGTCTACTCGAGTAATGAAACTGGCCACTCGAGAACTATGTTCAGACTTCTCGTGAACCATTCCCTTACTCAAAACTCGAACTTAACTTACTCAAGCACTATCAGAAAATCTACTTGTTGGGTATTGTATCCACAATGTACCTGATTTGAAGAAGCCCCTGGACAAGCTAAGGTCAATAGACTATGTATTTGATAAAATCTTTCTAGTTGTGCTTGCAGTTTTTCTACGCTAAGTGCACACCAATGTCAGGGTGCAGTAGGTCAATATACACGGGTCTGCACGACGTAATCCCTCGTTGAGCAGATCAGTGTGTTGGCCTACGTGTATTCTCTCTATTGGAGTGCACTTATTTTCAAGCACAGGGCTATAAATATGCATGAGCAGACAAGGAGCAAGGATGGGTCAAGGAGCACCTCATAGGTGGAAAGACGAAAATTCGTCTAAGTTCAAATCGACGAGAATCACCAAGTGATTCTCGCCGATTCGGCGAGAATCACTTGTGATTCTCGCCGATTCATCGAGAATCAGAAGTTGATTCTCGCCGAACTCGACCCAGCCACTTCACAGCAAGCACCTCTGCTTCTAAGTAAGAATCGACGAGAATCACCAAGTGATTCTCGCCGATTCGGCGAGAATCACTAGTGATTCTCGTCGAATCGTCGAGAATCACTGGTTGATTCTCGCCGTCTCGACCTGGCCTAAAGCAGTGCGTGCAACCAAGGCAAATTCGACGAGAATCATCTTTGATTCTCGATGAATCGGCGAGAATCACCTTTGATTCTCGGCGACTCGGCGAGAATCACTTTCGATTCTCACCGATTTTGACTTGGGCGTTTTTCTGGAATTTCCTGAACCGGATTCTGCCGCTGTTAAGATTCTGGACCGGGACATAGGGATTCAGCTTGTGGGTCCCACAACGGTCTTTTTGGAAAGCATCTACAGTATTTATATACAGGTATTTTGAACGGAATACCGACACAGAAAAGAAGCCGAGCGAGTGCAAACCCTAAAATCGCGAAATCTCTCCGCCGCCTCCGTCGCCGCTCGCGCAAGTCCGTCGCCGCTGCTGATCGCTCTTCTTCCCAATCTCCGGCGATAGAAGCTTAGCAAAGCTTGAGTATCACGCGTCTATCCAGAGATCCCTTGTCTCTCGATTTGTTGATCTGGAAAAACTTCCCATCCGAATCGATCGAGACGACCGATCCTCGTGTGACCGTTGGTAGACCTAGCTTGCTTCGCTACGAAGATTGGATCTCTATTTTCAGCAGCCGCTCATCATCATAGCCGCCGATCCCGAAACTAGCCGCCGCTCGTGTTGCCGCCGCCGGTTCCGGGGAGATCCTCTCCAAGAGAGACCAAGGTTGTAGACTTTTCGTTGACTTCACGAACACGTCGTCAAACGAAGAGGAACACCGTAGTCTCCAAACGAAGTTTGTATCTCGTGTACATTCTATATTTTCTTTTGTTGTAAAGGAACGTTTGTTCCGTGTTGTAAGGGTTGGGTGCAACCCATTTTGTGGGAGTGTTGACTCTCACATGTGGAAGGGTTCCTTCCGGTAGTGCAGGGATTGGATTTCAATCCCGTTGGAGAAGTGACCGAGTCGTCCCTTGTTGGGGAGATAGGTCGAAGGGGGAAAGTGGATGTACCTAAGTCGGGGAACCACTATAAATTGCCTGTGTATTCTGTGTGCTGTGCTTTTTATTTTTATTGTGCAGGTACCGTCGTAAATTCCGCAAAAGCTTTGCTCGTCACCTATTCCCCCCCCCATAGGTGCACATAGTTGACACTAGGTGGACTTTCAAGTGGTATCAAAGCCAGGTTACTCATCAAAGAGGTTAACACCTTGAGTTGAATCCTGCCACTAGTGTCAAGAAGGAGGCAAGCATCTACTATGGACGGGCTCAAGTACTCCGGCAAGATCCCAGTGTGCAACAGGCTCAACTTTCCTATTTGGAAGGAAAGAATCATGATCGTGCTGGAGGGACCTTATGTCCCCACTAAGGCCTCCACCATTGATCCCACCAAGAAAGTGCCGAAGACACTTTCTGAAATGGACAAGGATGAGATGGTGCTAGTGGGCCTTGACATGAAGGCAAGGAACATCCTGGTCAGCGCAGTTGATGACTCTATGATGCAAAACTTCAGCAACTGCAGGACAGCTTAGGAGATCTGGCAGTGCCTGATCATCCTAATGGAGGGCACGGATGAAGTGAGGGATGATCGGAGATCCCTCCTGAACCAGAAGTATGAGGCCTTCAGACAAGGGCCTAGGGAAGAGATCGGAGTCACCTACGAGAACTTCCTAAAGATTGTCAACGCCTTCAAGGGCTACGGAAGAGTGTTCACTAATGGTGAACTTAATGACAAATTCCTTAGGTCCCTTACTAAGGAATGGGACACAAAGATTTGCGCCATCAGAGAGTTTGGCAGACTTGCTGAAACTGATCCACAAATTCTGTTTGGAAAGCTGATGTCCTATGAGCTTCAGCTGAACACCAGAAAAGCAGAAGAAGAAGCTGAGAAGGCGGCTGCCAAAGAAAAGACGGTGGCTCTAAAAGCCAGTCACTCCAGAAAAGGGAAGGGTGCGGTGTCATACCGTGCCAGGAATAAGGAAGAAGAGGAGGACTCCGAGCCATGCTCCTCCAGCTCAGAGCTGTCGGAGGAGGATTTCTCCCTCATCACCCGAGAGTTCAAGAAGTTACTCAAGATGAGGAATCAAAGAAAGAGAGACAGCTCCTCCTCCAGGCATCAGAAGAAAAATTATTCTTCTGACAGGTATGCATCTAAACCTAACAAACATCGTTCTTCTGACATTATTTGCTTTGGATGCAATAAGCCGGGACACGTCGTGGCCGACTGCTATCAAAGCAAAAGAGAAAAGGGAAAAGGTGAGGAGCTCAAATCCTCCAGAAATAAGAAGAAGGAGCGGAGCTACATTGCCAGAAGGCCAAAGACACTGAGTGAGTCTGATTCCTCAGACTCCAGTGATGATGAGGAAGCCTACTTCGGGCTGGTGGGTCGCTCAGACTCAGAAGGAGAATGTCCCCCATTTACTGGGAAGGTAAAAGCTCATACCCCTCTCTCCGACTCCGACTCTGATCCTGAGTCTCAGGATGATGAACCTGAGGATGGCCCTTCGGCCCGTGAAGCTGAGCTCCTCGAGAAGTATGAGCTTCTGCTCAACACTTTCGATGAGTGCCGTAAGAGACTGAAGGCTGAGAAGAAGGAAGTAAAATTCCTTAAGGGTGAGTGTGTATCCCTATGGGAAGAGGTCACTAGCTTGATTTCTCTCCGACAGGAGCACCTTGACCTGACTTCAAAGCATTCAGAGTCTTTGAAGCTCCTTGATCTTAAGCAGGAGGAAATCAACAAGTTGGAAGATCTACTTGCTGCAGAAAGGAAGATCGTCAAGAGCTTCTCTATGCCAAAAATAGTTCTTCCAGTCGTTGATACCTTCTCTGCTCAGGCCAAAGGAGCTGGCTTGGGGCATATAGGGGCATCTGGTTCTTCATCTAGGAGAAACAAGAACCAGAGGAAGAATAAGGCCGCCAAGAAGGCCTCTGCCGATGAAAAGGGTAAGGCTCCTCTTAGTCCTGTTGCGTTCAGAAAGCCCAGCTTTCCTTGCAACCAACATGACTTTGAGTCAACATTTGAGCATCATTTCCGGCCCTCGGTTGCAAAGCCAAAGAGCCGGTATGACAGTTGGAACTTTCCCCGGAACTTCGGTGAGAGTGCCTTCAAGGCACCTTATGAGGAAATCCACATAGGAAATTATGGTCCATTCTCTAGTGGCCATAATGGAAAGCAGGCACCAAAAGTCAAGCCTGTTATACAGAAGGTGACGAAGTCATGTGACTGCCGTCATCATGAGGCCTCCACCTCCAGATCCAAGGCCCCAGCTGTACCCATCGTTCCCAGGGTAAGGCAGAAGCCTAGGAAGAGATACAACAGGTTCGACTGTTGGTGCTGTGGCAAAGTCGGTCACTTTGCCGTGGATTGTTGGTTTAATCCAAGGTACTACGAGACTCCCCATGTTAGCAATGCGAGGCCGACCACTCGTAGGGTTAACCTTCCGAGGGGGAGTGTGCTAACCAGGAATCTAGGACCCAAGTTCGATTGGGTTCCTAAGGCAAATTAATTTTGTTTTGCAGGAATGTCCAAAGGCCACCAAAATGCCGATCTGGTATTTGGACAGTGGATGCTCCCGACATATGACTGGGACAAGAAGCCTGCTGCGTGATTACACTCCAGTCGAGAATGGACCCAAAGTCATCTTTGGAGGGTCAGATCGAGGAGTCACCAGAGGTTACGGTCTGATTTCCAACGGTATAATCTCTATCACCGACGTGGCTTATGTTGAAGGGTTAAACCATAACCTAATCAGTGTAAGTCAGTTATGTGACAAAGGTTATGACGTTAAGTTCTGCAAGGATAAATGTCTGATAATTTCACGTAGCTCTTCTGAGACGGTATTATCAGGCATTAGGAGCAGAAATATCTTCTGCTTAGATTTTCTCAGTATAGATTCATCTACCCCCGTATGCCTTGTGGCAACCGGCAGTGCATCTCTTTGTGATCAATGGCACAAGAGATTGACACATATTAATTTCAAGACAATTAGTATGCTGTTTTCTAAGAACTTAGTAAGGGATGCCCCCAGTATCAAGTGCATCAAAGATAGCCCCTGTCCTGCATGCCAGATGGGCAAACAGACTCGGGCTACCTTTAAGAGCATCGTTGACAAAGACTCTTCCCGAAGTCTTTACCTTTTACATATGGACTTGTTTGGTCCAATGAAAGTTCATAGCTTGGGAGGCAAGTCCTATACGCTTGTGATAGTTGATGATCACTCTCGGTTTACATGGGTGTTCTTTTTGAAACGAAAGTCAGATACTTTTGACATCTTCACTAGTTTTGTCAAGCAGGTTCAGAACGAATTTAACTGCTCAGTGGTCAAAATCAGAAGTGACCATGGAACAGAATTCGAGTCTGGTGCTATGACAGAATTTTGTGAAGAACAAGGTATCTTTCATGAGTTTTCCTCCCCGCGCACTCCTCAGCAAAATGGAGTTGTGGAGAGGAGAAATAGAACTCTCATTGAATCCTACACGACAATGTTGAAAGACGCCTCTCTCCCGGAATACTTCTGGGCAGAGGCTGTCAATACAGCTTGTCATGTACAAAACCGAGCATTGATCAACAAGCATCATCGTAAGACGCCTTACGAACTACTGAAAGGCAGGAAACCAACCATGTCCTACTTGAGGATTTTTGGTTGTAGATGCTATGTACTGAATAATGGGAAGTACCCGCGTACTAAGTTCGGTGAAAAATGCTTCGAAGGCATATTCATGGGCTATAGTGCCCACAGTCGGGCATATAGGGTCTTCAATAAGAAAACCCTAGTGGTAGAAGAATCAATAAATGTTGTATTTGATGAAGGAAGTTTGCTTAACAGCAACTCTTCCAGCAGTATTCTTGAAGATGCAGGTGCACGACTGTAACAGCTGAGTCTGGATGAGACCGCTAAAGATGACGCTCCTAAGTACGTCAAAGTCTCCACCTCCACGTCATCTGAAAATGTTGAAGATCAAGATGGAACAAATCTCTTAGAAGAAAGAGAAGCCCAAGAAGTAGTTGAAGCTCCAGACGCCAGACTTCTAGAGCTCCGACACGTGAGAGATCATCCTAGAGATCAGATCATCGGGGATCCTCGTGTTGGTGTCAGAACTCGAAGAGGTACAATTAACGAAGTATTGCATCTTAGCTTCCTATCACAGGTAGAGCCAAAGAAGTTCGACGAGGCGAACAAAGATGCGGCATGGATTCTGGCCATGCAAGATGAATTGCATCAATTCGAACGTTGCCACGTTTGAACGCTAGTTCCCAGACCATACAAGCAGAATGTGATTGGCACCAAGTGGATCTTCAGAAATAAGCTGGATGAACATGGTGTCATCATAAAGAACAAAGCAAGACTGGTGGCTCAAGGTTACAGACAGGAGGAGGGGATTGACTTCGACCAGACCTTCGCACCAGTAGCAAGGCTCGAGGCAATCAGGCTGTTCCTGGCATATGCTTCACACAAAGGATTCACAGTCTATCAAATGGATGTGAAATCGGCATTCCTGAACGGAGACCTGAAAGAGGAAGTATACGTCGCTCAACCCCCAGGTTTTGTCGATCCTACTTATCTCAATCATGTTTATTTTCTTAATAAGGCCTTATATGGGTTGAAACAAGCTCCACGAGCTTGGTATGAGACTTTATCTAGTTTTCTTCTTGAGAACAAGTTCTCCAGAGGTAACATAGATAAAACATTGTTTCTCAGGGAAGTCAAAGGCAAGATTTTGCTGGTGCAAATCTATGTCGATGACATAATATTCGGCTCAACGGACAACAATCTTTGCAAAAAGTTTTCTAAACTTATGCAAGGAAAGTTTGAAATGAGCAGTATGGGAGAGCTCAAGTATTTCTTAGGACTTCAAGTGAAACAGTCTGAGGATGGAATCTTCATCTCTCAAACGAAGTTCACAAATGAACTCCTTAAGAAATTCGGAATGGAGAGTGCAACCTCTATGAGGACTCCAATGGGATCCACCTTGTCTCTGGATAAGGATGAGAAAGGTAAACCTTTCGATGAAACCAAATACAGAAGCATCATTGGATCCCTGCTCTACCTTACTGGCAGTATACCGGATATTATGTTCTCCACATGTGTCTGTGCCCGATATCAGGTGAACACTAAGGAATCTCACTATGTCGCTGCAAAACGAATTCTAAGATACCTTAAAGGTACTCCTAATCTTGGCTTGTGGTACCCGAGAAACAATGATGTCGAGCTAATAGGCTTTTCAGATGCTGATTTTGCAGGGAGCAGGGATGACAGGAAAAGCACCTCCGGGACGTGTCAATTCCTCGGCAGGAGGCTTATCTCATGGAACAGCAAGAAACAGAATTGTGTTGCAACCTCCACAGCAGAGTCAGAGTACATCTCGGCAGGAAGCTGTTGCGCACAACTTCTATGGATCAGAAACCAGTTAGCCGACTACGACCTTCAGTTCAAGGAAGTACCCATGTACTGCGACTCCTCCAGTGCAATTGCCATTGCCAACAATCATGTATCGCACAGCAGAACGAAGCATATTGAAGTGCGCTACCACTTCATTTGGGAGCACGTGGAAAACAAGGACATCTCTCTCTGTTATGTCCCCACGGACAAGCAGATTGCTGATATATTCACAAAGCCCTTAGACGAGGCCAAGTTCAATCTTTTCAAGACTGAATTGGGGATGCTCAATTATGAGGAATGACGACTACAGAAGCTCCAGGCTCGTGCATGATCTGAGGGGGAGCATGGAACTCCAGCGTGAGTACAGATGCAAGAACTGAGGGGGAGCAAAGGGCCAAACGCTACAGACCCCGATTTGCAGAAGCCGAAAAGGGGGAGATTACCCTCTCGGCTAAGGCTAAGGTGGCTCCGAGCTTGCTCCCAAGAAATTGGTATTGGTAAGGGATAACTCACTCAACTCAATTTTAAGTTTATGGTTTTCATTCCCATTTGCTCTATTCACCTTAGCTTGTAGGGTTTAGGCTTCTTCAAATAGGGGGAGATTGTTGGGTATTGTATCCACAATGTACCTGATTTGAAGAAGCCCCTGGACAAGCTAAGGTCAATAGACTATGTATTTGATAAAATCTTTCTAGTTGTGCTTGCAGTTTTTCCACGCTAAGTGCACACCAATGTCAGGGTGCAGTAGGTCAATATACACGGGTCTGCACGACGTAATCCCTCGTTGAGCAGATCAGTGTGTTGGCCTACGTGTATTCTCTCTATTGGAGTGCACTTATTTTCAAGCACAGGGCTGTAAATATGCAGGAGCAGACAAGGAGCAAGGATGGGTCAAGGAGCACCTCATAGGTGGAAATACGAAAATTCGTCTAAGTTCAAATCGACGAGAATCACCAAGAATCACTTGTGATTCTCGCCGATTCGTCGAGAATCAGAAGTTGATTCTCGCCGAACTCGACCCAGCCACTTCACAGCAAGCACCTCTGCTTCTAAGTAAGAATCGACGAGAATCACCAAGTGATTCTCGCCGATTCGGCGAGAATCACTGGTTGATTCTCGCCGTCTCGACCTGGCCTAAAGCAGTGCGTGCAACCAAGGCAAATTCAACGAGAATCATCTTTGATTCTCGACGAATCGGCGAGAATCACCTTTGATTCTCGGCGACTCGGCGAGAATCACTTTCGATTCTCACCGATTTTGACTTGGGCGTTTTTCTGGAATTTCCTGAACCGGATTCTGCCGCCGTTAAGATTCTGGACCGGGACTTAGGGATTCAGCTTGTGGGTCCCACAACGGTCTTTTTGGAAAGCATCTACAGTATTTATATACAGGTATTTTGAACGGAATACCGACACAGAAAAGAAGCCGAGCGAGTGCAAACCCTAAAATCGCGAAATCTCTCCGCCGCCTCCGTCGCCGCTCGCGCAAGTCCGTCGCCGCTGCTGATCGCTCTTCTTCCCGATCTCCGGCGACAGAATCTTAGCAAAGCTTGAGTCTCACGCGTCTATCCAGAGATCCCTTGTCTCTCGATTTGTTGATCGGGAAAACTTCCCATCCGAATCGATCGAGACGACCGATCCTCGTGTGACCGTTGGTAGACCTAGCTTGCTTCGCTACGAAGATTGGATCTCTATTTTCAGCAGCCGCTCATCATCGTAGCCGCCGATCCCGAAGCTAGCCGCCGCTCGTGTTGCCGTCGCCGGTTCCGGGGAGATCCTCTCCAAGAGAGACCAAGGTTGTAGACTTTTCGTTGACTTCACGAACACGTCGTCAAACGAAGAGGAACACCGTAGTCTCCAAACGAAGTTTGTATCTCGTGTACATTCTATATTTTCTTTTGTTGTAAAGGAACGTTTGTTCCGTGTTGTAAGGGTTGGGTGCAACCCGTTTTGTGGGAGTGTTGACTCTCATGTGTGGAAGGGTTCCTTCCGGTAGTGCAGGGATTGGATTTCAATCCCGTTGGAGAAGTGACCGAGTCGTCCCTTGTTGGGGAGATAGGTCGAAGGGGGAAAGTGGATGTACCCAAGTCGGGGAACCACTATAAATTGCCTGTGTATTCTGTGTGCTGTGCTTTTTATTTTTATTGTCCAGGTACCGTCGTAAATTCCGCAAAAGCTTTGCTCGTCACCTATTCCCCCCCCCATAGGTGCACATAGTTGACACTAGGTGGACTTTCACTACTCGAGTACTTAAGTTCTTCTCGAGTAAAATACTTATAATAAAATTATTTCCTAAAATTTTTCCTTTCTTCTATGGAATCAGCAACATGTCTTTCTCCAACAATCCTAGTGCTTGAAAAATGAAGTGTATCCCAATAGAGAGGCTACACATGAGTCAACACCATGGATCACGTAATGAGGGATTATATTGTATGGTCCTGTGTTTGGTGACCCATTGTAGACTGACATTGGTCTACACTTGGCAATTAAGTCATGCAAACACATAACTCAAACAATACATCAAATACAACTTAATTCATCTTAGTTTAATGGTGGCTTCACCAAATCTAGGTTATTGTGGATACAATACCCAACAATGGGTACGTCCACTTTCCCTCACACCTTTCTAACTTATAGTTAGACAAGACACTTCTCCAATCTCAGCTCAAAGAGCTTACAACACGATCCCGCAGGACCACTCGGCCTCCTCCAAGACCTACATCACAGGCACAAGTGCCCTACAACTCAGTGATCCAAAGACCACTTATCTTAGGTTGTTAAGCCCTACAACTCAGGCTGGGAGGACAGCCCTACCTCAGATCCAAAGGATCCTACATCTCAGTGATCAAATGATCACCTACCTCAGATCCAAACTGGATCCTACCTCATATTCACAAATGAATCCTACAATTCAGGTCAAAGCCCTACTCTCAAATTCTCAACAGAATTCTACCTCAGGCTAAATAGCCCGATAATTCAGATCCAAACTTGGATTCTACCTTAGAGCAAATTTGTTCCTACCACTCAGATTCAAAAGAATCCTACAAGGTGGAATTGGGTTTGTTGAGTTGATTGGATACAAGATAGATTTCTCTGTGCCAATCTTCCTGGACTGAGATAGACTCAGCCCAACTTTGACTCCAGGAATATATTTCCTAAGTATACTTTTCTGGACTAAGAAGCCCTTAGCCCTAACTACTTCACAACAATAAGTATATATCTACTTAAGCTAGATGTGACTTGTAGAACTCTGTTCTGCCCCTTTCTAAACTAAACCTGAAGCTCAGCCCTCCCTTCTTCACAGCACCAGAACTTTATCTTCGAGAAAAGCTCTATTGGACTTATGGAATTACTGCAGCTAGGATTGGCCCTTTGCTGCTCCCTGAGCTGAGAAAATCTCAGCCCTAACTACTTCATAATAACAAGGATGTAGATCTTGCTTTGGCTTGTGTTGGAAGTAACTTGTAGACTCCTACTTTGCTTCTTCTTTCTTTCCTGGGCTGAGGAGATTCAGCCCTAACTTCTTCTTCACAGCCTCTAGAGAATATTTTTTAGAATTAATTGGTTGGATCTGTGAAGTACCTGCTGCAATGGTCGGCCCTTGCCGCCTTTGATTCTCAGAGAATCACTCTGAGCTTGCTAGTGTATATGGAAAAGACACCAGCTGACTTACTTGAATCTACCAGAAACTGCAGCTAGGGTTATCCCTTAGCTGTTATCCTTTTCTCATAGAAACTATGAAAGTCTTTAATTCAAGGAGAGCTAAATCACCTAGAGGGGGTGAATAGGTTATTTGTATCTTAGAGACTATCTTTTGCGTCGACACATAACCAAGTGTCGACACATAATATCTGTTGACTAAACTTGTGTCGACACATATGTGTCGAGACATTATAAGTCAGTGTCGACACTTATTGCCAGTGTCGACACATTTTAAGTTAGCTGTCCCGCCTGTTCATCTTCAAAATCAGAAAGGTATAAATAGGGTTTTGTCTTTGTGTGTCAACACGCTTTCAAAAGTTTCGAGACCAAAACTTCTGAGTCGACATTTCTCTTCTCTCAAGACGAATTCTTCAACCCTAATGGCGCCTAAGCTAGAGGAGAACGTCAACGAAGGATATGAGCTGGTGCGCGGCGCTTTCACTGATGCTGATCAAGAAATCCAGGCGGTCGTAACCCTAGTTGCCAATTCTGGATTAAAATATTTAGTGTCTGAACCAACTAAGATATGGAAGAAAGAGGTACTTGAATTCCTCAATGGAGCAAAGGTGGATGAATCTGGATACAAGATCAAATCCAGAGTTCATGGTACAAGGGTTAAGGTATCCCCTAAAAGTCTGAGGAAGATTCTCCAGCTACCAAGAACTCAAGAAGAAGAAGAGGTTACAGCTTCAAAGACCAGGGAAGCTCTAACCTGGTGTGGACTAGACTCTAAGATGAAGATTGGTTCTGTCTTCAATAGAAAGGGAAGGAACAATCAATGCAAATTCATGTCAGAGATTGTTGGAAAAGTACTACTCAGCAAGCCAGGAGGGCATGACAGAGTGTCTGCCTCTATGTTTAATATTATGACAAGAATAATCTTCTCTCTAAACACTGACTGGTCTATGATAGTCTATGAGAAAATCAAGGAAAGCTTGAAGAAGCCCAATCTGGGCAGAATCTTAAGTCTCTACCTAGCTGGTACCATACCAGAGGTAATGAATACTGCTGCTGGAAGCAAGATAAATCACATGAGGAAGATGGATCTGAGGATCTTTTCTAGATGGGACAGGGTGTTGTCAAAGGAAATGCCAACCCCTTAGAAACTAGTTCCTGAGAAAGAAATTCCACCTAAGAAGAAAAGGAAGACTGCTCCAGTGGCACAACAGTCCACTAGCAGTTCTGAAAGTGAAGAACAGGTTGTCTTCACTCCAGATGAGCAAGAGGAAGAGCCTATAGTGAAGACTCCTGCTCCTCAAGAGATTGCTGAGATCCAGGGGGAGCTACCTTCAGCTAGCCTCATCCATAAGGATCAAAGCCAGGGGGAGCTTCCAGTTGTAGAAGAACCCTCTACACTGGAAAGTGAACAAGCCACCAACACCATACTAAAGGTACTCACTGAACTAAACACTTTAGATTTTTCTATGGAAGATGCTGATTTGTCTAATGTTCATCAACAAACTCAGCTGGATAGTCAAGTTCCAGATGCTGTTAGAGAAGACACATCTGCTGTATTAGAAGTTGTTACTGATTCAGTGGTTGAAGAACCTAGAATTTCTCCTGTACAGTCTCCACAAGAATACACTATGGAAGATTTGTTTTTAAATCTGGATCAAGTAGATTTTGACAAAGAGACTGCTGCTGCTGAAGGAGAGAATGCTGCTGCTGAGGGGGAGCAAGTACAGAATCTGGAAGAGCTTATAAGGCAGGAAACTGAGAAGGCATCTGATGTGCAGAAAGAGAAGCCTCCAAGCCCTAAGGAGAGGGTTGAAATTGCTAGCTCCTCAGAATCTAAAGATGAGGAGGCTACAAGGGCTAAGAAAAAGAAACTCTATGTATTCAAAAGAAGAAGCCAAAGCTATAAGAAGGCTCTTCAATCTATTGCCCCACAGCCTATAGTTCAGCAAACTCCAACTGTTGATTATAGTGCTTTAATGATTGCCCTGCAGATAAAACTGGATGAACATAGAAAAGCCATAGAGGCTTATGTGGATGAAGGGCAGAAATCCTTACAGTTTGATCTTGCCCAAGACATAAAGTCTATAAGATTTGAAATGAACCTTAATAAGAAAGAGATGACAGACTGCTTCCACAAAGGTGGAAATGCAGTGGTGTACTTGGCAACCCACCAGGAAAAGATCAAGGCACAGGTGGATGACATAGCATTGAAGCAAGGATATGTTCTTGAAAATCAACTAAGGATGAATGACAATTTAACTGCTTCACATAATGTTATTGTCACTGAGTTAAAGAACAAGGCTGCTGATCCTTCTACTTCTACTGCTGCTATTAAAGCTGACTTTGACAAAGTATTTCAAGAAGAAATTACTGCTGTTAAGACTGCTATCCAAGCCTCCCAGAAAGTCATATCTGAACAACTTCAAAAGCTCAAACCTTACTTTAAAGATGGAATCAGATACTTGGATAGTCAAATCAGATTTCAGAAGGATGATGTCAGAGATCATATGGCTAGAGAAGTCATAAAGGGGGAGAGAGTTTTAGTCAAAGCTAGCTCTGATCATGCCAAATGGATATCTAATTCCATCAGATCTACACTGGGCTATCCTCCACTTTGTGATGATGACAATGTGGCAGAATCTGGAATTCAGCCTGCATATCTTGGAGGTGAGCAACCAGAAGTGGCTCAAGTGATCTATCCTCCACCAGATTTTGAAATGGTACAAGCTGATATTCATCACATGTATAACCCAACTGAAGGGAAGTCTAATGTTATTCTAGAGAAAGTGGTTCAGCCTATATCTGAAGCCATGCAAGAGGCACTACAGAAAGAAGAAGAGACAAGGTTGTCTAAGAAGAGGTTTAGGGAATAAGCAGAACAAAGGCCAGACTTTGAACAGTGGAGCCCTACCTCTAGGAACATAATATTAACTGCCTGGAAAGCTGCCAAGGATAATATTCATGACAAGAACAAGTGGTTCTCTGAAGCTGAATGGAGAAAGCATGAATCTAGACAGGAGGCCATTGTTCAATACAGAAGGAAGGCAAAGATGGGAAAGCTACCTCCTACAGCTCAGGAGCCTAGCAAGTACTTTCCAAAGCCATACCACTATTTTGAGAGGCAGAAGATCAAAGCTGAAGAGCTTAAAAAGAAATATCTGAAAGGCAAGAAGCCTGCTGATGCTGAAACTGTTGATGCTCCTGTCCAAGCTAAAGTCCAAGCTGGCAAAGGAATAGTTATCAAAGAACCAGAACAGAAATAGATTAAGAATTTACTTGAAGATTGTTTTGTAATCTTTTGGATGTAAAACATTTTTGTGAACTACTGAAAATGTATAAGACAGATATTAGAACAATATATGATCAATATATTTCATGTTTGTTCTGTGAATATATCTATTTCTTATTTGTTCTGTGTTGATGTATGTGTATACATGTGTGATTTATACATGTTTATGTTTACCCTGCTGAATATAATCCTGCTTTTCATCATTTTGTAATTTTAATTATGAATGGTGTATATCATTGACTAAGGGTTATGACTTCTCCAAATAGGGGGAGATTGTTGGGTGCATTGGTTAAATGTACCTGATTTGAAGAAGCCTCACCCAACTCAATGATATACATCATAATGTATTTGATGTATGTTGAGTTTACTTGTGCAGGTTAAGTAATTACTGGGCTGAAGCAAAAAGTTTCTAAGTCCATGTGTCGACACCTAGAGGGAAAGTGTCGACACTTAAGAAGACTTGTGTCGACACCCAGACAAGCAGTGTCGACACTTGGAGTCATTGTGTCGACACCTGGGATGCAGAGTCGACACCAGACGGAAAGTGTCGACACAAGGAGCTGTGTCGACACTCAGTGAAGAAAAGTGCAGAGAAGAAGTGTCGACACAAGGAGCTGTGTCGACACCTAGAAGAACTGTGTCTACACCAGAAAGTGGCGACACTTGGAGCTGTGTCGACACTCAGCAAAAGTCTGCAGAGACTAAGTTAAAGTGTCGACACCAAGAACAATGTGTCGACACACAACAAGAAGAGTCAGCACTTGAAGTAAGTGTCGACACTCAGAACAATGTGTCGACACTCAACAGAAGAGTCAACACATGAAGTAAGTGTCGACACCTAGAACAATGTGTCGACACTCAGCTGAAGACTCTACACTTGAAGAAAGTATCGACACATGGAGCTGTGTCGACACTTTGCAAAGAACAACAAGATCAACAAAAATATTCTAAGTACAAGTGTCGACACTAAGGGAATGTGTCGACACTCAGCTAAAGTCTCAACAGAAGAATCAGGTGTCGACACAAGGAGCTGTGTCGACACTCAGCAAGTATCAACATTGAAGACTTGTGTCGACATCAAGAAGCAGTGTCGACACTTAACAGATTCAACAGAAGAAGTTGTGTCGACACAAAGGAGATGTGTCGACACTTAGAAGAATTCAGCAAGATAGAAGATCAAGTACTTGTGTCGACACTCAATTTCAGTGTCGACACATGCAGAAGAATCTGTGTCGAGACATAGTATCTACAACACAAGAAGTTGTGTCGACACCTTGTAGACTTGTGTCGACACTTACACAACTGGTGTCGACACTTGGTCTATAAGTGTCGACACTTAAAGACAGAAAGTCTCGACACTTTCAGACAGTTAGAGATTTTCAAGAATTGACTGGATGACTTGACAGCTGCCGTTCCAGCCGGTCTACAGCACCTGTCAGAGATGTCAGAATTCAGTTATGGATCAGACCAGCCGGTTACCATGAAGAAGGCCTATAAATAGGCTCATACAGTTTACAGAAACTGTTGTTCAGATTGTTGTTCAAGTAGTTAATGAAGTTGTTCAAGTGGTTTATATCATTGATCGAGTATCATATCAAGAAGATCTAGCCGTCCAAGTGCAGATCTAAGAAGTTGGAGAGAGAGGGCTCCATCCAAGAAATCAGCCATTGGAACTAGGCTGAGAAGAAGGATTCAGATTCATTATGGATCTTAAGAAGCAGAGGTCAAGGATCAACTGCAGAAGGAATCAGTCTTATTCAGTTCTACTTTCAAGAAGCTTTGAAGAAAGCTAAGTCAGATTGAATTCAGCTGAGTTCTTCCAAGAACTCATCAAGAAACTCTCAACTCCCCTCTCTTGTTTCTGAGTTGTTGAGTTAATATTTGTAAAATCATTTTAACTTGTAGGATCCTTTGGATCTGAGTGAATTGTAAGCCTGTAATTATAAAGGCTGAGGGTAGGGCTTGAGAGCCTGAGTGTAGGAGATTGAAATCTCTGAGTGCAGGCCTTGTTGGCTGAGTGTAGGCCTTGTTGGCTGAGTGTAGGCCTTTGTGGCTGAGTGTAGGCTTTGGGATAAAGCTGAGTTGTAGGGCCTTGGGCATGAGGTGTAGGAACCAGTTTGGGTTCTGAGATAGTGGAGGAGTTTGGCCGAATCTAGTACACTGCTAGATAGGCGAATGGGGAAAGTGGATGTACTCAATGCTTGGGGAACCACTATAAAACTCTGTGTCTGCTGTGCTGTGATTGTGATTTGCTGTGTATGCTTTGTGATTGCTGTGCAAAAGTAGTTAGAATTCTGTGATATAACTGATTGCTGCCATTAAAGTTTAAAAAGGATTAGGTCACCTATTCACCCCCCCCTCTAGGTGTTTAGGTACTATATCTTTCAAGTGGTATCAGAGGGAGGTTCCTCAAAAAGGACTAACAGTCTGAGGAGATCCTGATTGGCAGATTCAGTCTAAGTCAAAATACAGATTCAAGAAAATCAAGAACCATGGGTTCCTCTGAAAATCACAAGGAATTGGGGTCCATGAAATTGCCCATATGTAGGAAAGAGATCTTTGGGATCTGGAGGGAAAGGGTAAGGCTGTTTATGGAAGCCTCTGACCCTAGAATCTACATCACAGTAAAGGAAGGGCCTTATGTGCCCATGCAGATATCTGTTCTAGATGCAAATCAGAGAACCCCAAAGGATTTCTCTGAAATGACTAAGGATGAGATTGTCCTAGCCACCATGGACAAGAGGGCACAAAACATTATAGTGAGTGCCATAGATGATGCAATATTTTAGAATCTTATACACTGTAAGACAGCCAAAGAGATGTGGGACACTCTTATAGTGTATATGGAGAGATCTGAAGAAGTTAGACAAGATAAAAAATCCTTGCTAAATCAGGAGTATGAAAGTTTTAGACAAGGAAAAGGTGATAGCATAACTGAGTGCTATAAGAAGTTCTACAGGATAGTGAATGAACTCATGTCTTATGGAAGAGAGTTTAGTAACTATGAACTAAATGACAAGTTCTTAAGGTCCCTAACCAAAGATTGGGACACCAAGATCTGTGCCATAAGAGAAATGGCTAAGTTGGGAGAAATTCCTCCACCTACACTGTTTGGCAAATTGTTGTCATATGAAATGCAATTGACAGTGAGGAAAGAGGAGGAGAAGTCAACAAGAACAGATCACAAGGAAAGAACAGTAGCCTTCAAGACAGAAGCCTCCAGAAAGTGCAGGAACAAGTCACCACCTCCACCTCCAAAGCTAGTTGAATCAGAGACAGATGAGTCAGTCAGCACCAAGTCTGAAAGCAGTGAAAGTGATGAAGACTTTGCTGCCTTCACTAGACACTTTCAGAAATTCTTGAAGAAGAAACAGTGGAGGACAAGGCCCTCTACTTCACAAGGAAAAGAAGACTTCTATCAGAACAAAAAGTCTTCAAAGAAAGAAAGGAAGAGGACAAAATCTAGCAAGGCAACTGGTTCAAAGATAGTATGTTATTGCTGCAATAGACAAGGCCATGTTATTGCAGATTGTCCTGAAAAGAGAAAGGAGTCTAGTGACAAGAAGAAGACTCATTTCAAAGGCAAGAAAGAGAAGTCTTTTGTTGCCAAGAAGGAGAAGACTCTATCAGATATCTCTTCTTCAGAAACTGAATCTGAGGCTGAGGCCTACATAGGGCTGTTTGCTGAAGAAGAAGAAGAAGAATTCATGCAGATCATGGAGTCTATATATGAGCAAGAAGACTGTCAGTGCCAAGGACTGATGGCATTGACTGAGAGTGACAAAATCCTGGAGCAGCCAGGACCCAGTAAGGTACAAAGTTCAACTCTAAGTTCAGTTTCTTGTTCCAGTACAGATTCAGATTCTTCATCATCAAGTGATGAGAATGTATCTGAGTCTGAGGATGATATTCATCAGCTTATAGATGAATATAAAGTGCTGTTGCAAGCTTACAAGAAAAGCAAGTCCCTTGCCAAAAGTCAGGCAAAGGAAATTGCTGATCTTAAAGCTGCTGCAACAGATTCTGAGAAGCAATTTGATCAAAAGCTTAATGAGATAGCCAGGCTGAAACACATAACAGTGATTCAGATGGGGACTATCACCTTTAAGAATGATCAAATCAAGAGTCTGGAGATTAATCTTCAGAAGGAGAAGGACTTAGTTGCTAGGTTTTCTAAACCTAAGTCAGTGTTACCCATAATTGATGAATTTGTTCATCACAAGGGTAAAGCTGGACTGGGCTTTATTAGACCTGCAAGGACTGAGCAGTCCAAGTCCAAGTCCAAGGGCAAAGCCTCAACATTCAACAAGTCTGCTGTAGATAAGACAGCAAAGACAATACCTAAGCAAAGGTACAATAAGTTTGAATGTTGGTGTTGTGGCAAAGTTGGCCATTTTGCAATGGACTGTTGGCACAATGCTAGTGCCAAAGTGAGTAGCAAATTACCTGTTGGAAAGCCAGTAGGTAGTTTTGTCAAGTTGAAAACTAACAGGTACCAAGGACCCAAGAATACTTTGGGTTCTAAGGTTCTTTAATCTGTTTTGCAGGTGAGTCCAAGTGGCCATACCCCAACATGGTACTTGGACAGTGGATGTTCCAGACATATGACTGGAACTAGGGGACTACTAAAGGACTACATTCCAATCAAAGATGGTCCAAAGGTCACCTTTGGTGGTTCTGAAAAAGGAATCATCAAAGGATTTGGTAACATTTCTACTAACTTAGTTACCATTACTCAAGTGGCTTATGTTAAAGGATTGAAACACAACCTAATAAGTATAAGTCAATTAAGTGATGTAGGGTATGACATCTCATTTGTTAAAAATAGTTGTCATATCAAGAGGTCAACTGATCAAGAGATCATTTTGAGTGGGTATAGGAAAAGAAATGTCTATTGCTTAGACATTATGGTTGAGAACAATGGTTCTCCAGTTTGTCTTGTAGCTGATGAGACATTCTCTCATTGTGTCAAATAGCACAAGAGGCTTGCCCATCTTAACTACAAGACAATTAGCAAACTCTTTAGCAAAGAGTTAGTGAGGAATGGTCCTCAAGTTAAGTGTGTTAAAGATGGTATTTGCTCAGCTTGTCAAAAGGGCAAGCAGACTAAATCCACCTTTAGAAGCATAGAAAACAAAGATGCTGTGAGGTGTTTATACCTCTTGCATATGGATCTCTTTGGTCCAATGCCAGTTCACAGCTTAGGTAGGAAGGTCTATACCTTTGTAGTTGTAGATGACTACTCAAGGTTTTCCTGGGTGTTCTTCTTAAGACAGAAATCTGAAACACCTAGTGTCTTCTATAGCTTTGTCAAGCAAATTCAGAATGAACTAAATAGTACAGTGGTCAAAATTAGAAGTGACCATGGTGCTGAATTTCAGTCTGATAGAATGACAAAACTATGTGAAGAATTTGGGATATTTCAAGAATTCTCTTCACCTAGAACACCTCAGCAAAATGGCATTGCTGAGAGGAAGAATAGAACCTTGATAGAGGCTGGTAGGACCCTACTAAGTGATACATCACTACCAGAGTGTTTCTGGGCTGAAGCAGTTAACACTGCATGCCATGTTATAAATAGGGCTACCATCACTAAAGGGCTTAACAAGACCCCCTATGAAGTTGTGAAAGGCAGGAAACCAAATCTATCCTATTTTAGGATCTTTGGTTGCAAATGCTTCATACTTAACAATGGGAAGTCTTACTTGACTAAGTTTGTTGCCAAGTCCCAAGAGGGAATTTTTTTTGGGTACAACAATAATAGTAAGGCTTATAGATTCTACAACTTGACTACACAAGTTGTAGAAGAATCTGTGCATGTAGTTTTTGATGAGACTAAACTTATTAACAATGAGTTGTCTAGCAGTGTATGCAGCCCCACAGGTTTAACAAAGAAGATGGACAAGCTTGCTATAGAAGAAGTACCTGCTGCAAGTCAGCAAGTAGAAGACAGTAGCTGTTGTCTAGGGGGAGAACTACATGTGCCAATTGCTGATGAAGTTCAAGGAATACAACATGATGGAGATGCTGAAGAGGTTCAACCAGAAGTTAGGATGCCTCCAGCCAACAGACATCTAAGAGATCATCCAGTAGAGCAGATTATTGGAGATCCAAGACAAGGAGTACAAACCAGGAGCAGATACATGAATGCAGCAATCTACTCCAGTTTCCTATCTCAAGTTGAACCTAAGAAGTTTGAAGAAGCAATACAAGATCCACAATGGACTGAAGCAATGCAAGAAGAGCTTAATCAGTTCAAAAGGTGCAAGGTCTGGGAACTAGTTCCTAAACCTAAAGACCACAATATAATAGGAACTAAGTGGATCTACAGGAATAAGATGGATGAACAAGGGGTCATCATTAAGAATAAAGCAAGACTGGTTGCAAAAGGTTATAGGCAAGAAGAAGGTATTGACTTTGATCAAACCTTTGCTCCAGTAGCCAGACTGGAAGCCATAAGGATGTTCTTGGCCTATGCAACCTATCAAGGATTCAAAGTTTACCAAATGGATGTCAAGTCAGCATTCCTGAATGGTAATCTTAAGGAAGAAGTCTATGTGGAGCAGCCTTCAGGTTTTGTTGATCCAACTCTACCTCATCATGTCTATAGACTTAGGAAAGCTTTATATGGGTTAAAGCAAGCCCCTAGGGCTTGGTATGAAACCCTATCTAGTTTCCTCATTGAGAACAAGTTCTCAAGGGGGAAAATAGATAAGACTCTATTCCTTAGGGAATCTAGAGGCAAAGTCATACTAGTCCAAATATATGTAGATGACATTATATTTGGGTCTACTGAAAGCAGCCTTTGCAAAAAGTTTGCAAAACTTATGCAAGGTCAATTTGAGATGAGTAGTATGGGAGAGCTGAAGTTTTTCTTGGGTCTCCAAGTTAAACAGACTGAAAGTGGTTTATCCATTTGTCAGTCCAAGTTCACCCTAGAACTCATAAGGAAGTATGGTATGGATTCATCCAGCACCATGAAGACTCCTATGGGGTCAAGTATGTCTCTCAGCAAGGATGATGCAGGGAAACCTGTAGATGAAACCTTGTATAGAAGGATAGTTGGCTCCCTATTATACTTGACTGCTAGTAGACCAGATATCATGTATGCTACATGTGTCTGTGCAAGGTATCAAGCCTGCCCTAAAGAGTCTCATTTGACTGCAGTCAAAAGAATATTGAGATATCTAAAGGGCACTCCCTATCTAGGCCTCTGGTACCCTAGGAATGGAGATTTTGAACTAACAGGTTATTCAGATGCAGACTTTGCAGGATGCAAAGAAGATAGAAAAAGCACTACTGGAACCTGTCAATTCCTAGGTGGGAGACTAATTTCATGGAGTAGCAAAAAGCAAACCAGTGTGGCTATCTCCACAGCAGAGTCAGAGTATGTGGCTGCAGGAAGTTATTGTGCTCAACTTCTGTGGATACAACATCAGCTAGAGGACTATGGATTTCAGGTAAGTAGAACCCCACTCTTCTGTGATTCTACAAGTGCTATTTCAATAGCTAATAATCCTGTATCGCATAGTAGAACATAACATATTGAAATTAAATATCATTTTCCTAGGGAGCATGTAGAAAGAAAAGATATTTTATTAGAATATGTTAAAACTGATAATCAAGTAGCTGATATGTATACTAAGCCCCTAGAAGAAGCTAAGTTCAATAGATTCAAAATTGAACTAGGTATGATAAACTTAGAGTAAGAAAATAGAATTGAAATTGGCTAAGTAAAAAGGTGTCGACACATAGACAAGTCTATGTCGACACAGAATAGTGGTGTCGACACTTCAGGAAAAAGGTGTCGACACATCTAGGAAGTTGGTATCGACACTTCAGAATGTTTGTGTCGACACATATCTGGTAGGTGTCGACACATCCAATATGGTGTCGACACATCCAATATGGTGTCGACACTTAAGTTTTACTCAGAATTTTCTAAGTAAAGTCTCGACTATGTGTCAAGTTATGTTGTGTCGACACATAACCAAGTGTCGACACATAATATCTGTTGACTAAACTTGTGTCGACACATATGTGTCGAGACATTATAAGTCAGTGTCGACACTTATTGCCAGTGTCGACACATTTTAAGTTAGCTGTCCCGCCTGTTCATCTTCAAAATCAGAAAGGTATAAATAGGGTTTTGTCTTTGTGTGTCAACACGCTTTCAAAAGTTTCGAGACCAAAACTTCTGAGTCGACATTTCTCTTCTCTCAAGACGAATTCTTCAACCCTAATGGCGCCTAAGCTAGAGGAGAACGTCAACGAAGGATATGAGCTGGTGCGCGGCGCTTTCACTGATGCTGATCAAGAAATCCAGGCGGTCGTAACCCTAGTTGCCGATTCTGGATTAGAATATTTAGTGTCTGAACCAACTAAGATATGGAAGAAAGAGGTACTTGAATTCCTCAATGGAGCAAAGGTGGATGAATCTGGATACAAGATCAAATCCAGAGTTCATGGTACAAGGGTTAAGGTATCCCCTAAAAGTCTGAGGAAGATTCTCCAGCTACCAAGAACTCAAGAAGAAGAAGAGGTTACAGCTTCAAAGACCAGGGAAGCTCTAACCTGGTGTGGACTAGACTCTAAGATGAAGATTGGTTCTGTCTTCAATAGAAAGGGCATGAACAATCAAGGCAAATTCATGTCAGAGATTGTTGGAAAAGTACTACTCAACAAGCTAGGAGGGCATGACAGAGTGTCTGCCTCTATGTTTAGTATTATGACAAGAATAATCTTCTCTCTAAACACTGACTGGTCTATGATAGTCTATGAGAAAATCAAGGAAAGCTTGAAGAAGCCCAATCTGGGCAGAATCTTAAGTCTCTACCTAGCTGGTACCATACCAGAGGTAATGAATACTGCTGTTCGAAGCAAGATAAATCACATGAGGAAGATGGATCTGAGGATCTTTTCTAGATGGGACAGGGTGTTGTCAAAGGAAATGCCAACCCCTGAGAAACTAGTTCCTGAGAAAGAAATTCCACCTAAGAAGAAAAGGAAGACTGCTCCAGTGGCACAAGAGTCCACTAGCAGTTCTGAAAGTGAAGAACAGGTTGTCTTCACTCCAGATGAGCAAGAGGAAGAGCCTGCAGTGAAGACTCCTGCTCCTCAATAGATTGCTGAGATCCAGGAGGAGCTACCTCCAGCTAGCCCCATCCATAAGGATCAAAGCCAGGGGGAGCTTCCAGTTGTAGAAGAACCCTCTACACTGGAAAGTGAACAAGCCACCAACACCATACTAAAGGTACTCACTGAACTAAACACTTTAGATTTTTCTATGGAAGATGCTGATTTGTCTGATGTTCATCAGCAAACTCAGCTGGATAGTCAAGTTCCAGATGCTGTTAGAGAAGACACATCTGCTGTATTAGAAGTTGTTACTGATTCAGTGGTTGAAGAACCTAGAATTTCTCCTGTACAGTCTCCACAAGAATACACTATGGAAGATTTGTTTTTAAATCTAGATCAAGTAGATTTTGACAAAGAGACTGCTGCTGCTGAAGGAGAGAATGCTGCTGCTGAGGGGGAGCAAGTACAGAATCTGGAAGAGCTTATAAGGCAGGAAACTGAGAAGGCATCTGATGTGCAGAAAGAGAAGCCTCCAAGCCCTAAGGAGAGGGTTGAAATTGCTAGCTCCTCAGAATCTGAAGATGAGGAGGCTACAAGGGCTAAGAAAAAGAAACTCTATGTATTCAAAAGAAGAAGCCAAAGCTATAAGAAGGCTCTTCAATCTATTGCCCCACAGCCTATAGTTCAGCAAACTCCAACTGTTGATTATAGTGCTTTAATGATTGCCCTACAGATAAAACTGGATGAACATAGAAAAGCCATAGAGGCTTATGTGGATGAAGGGCAGAAATCCTTACAGTTTGATCTTGCCCAAGACATAAAGTCTATAAGGTTTGAAATGAACCTTAACAAGAAAGAGATGACAGACTGCTTCCACAAAGGTGGAAATGCAGTGGTGTACTTGGCAACCCACCAGGAAAAGATCAAGGCACAGGTGGATGACATAGCATTGAAGCAAGGATATGTTCTTGAAAATCAACTAAGGATGAATGACAATTTAACTGCTTCACATAATGCTATTGTCACTGAGTTAAAGAACAAGGCTGCTGATCCTTCTACTTCTACTGCTGCTATTAAAGCTGACTTTGACAAAGTATTTCAAGAAGAAATTACTGCTGTTAAGACTGCTATCCAAGCCTCCCAGAAAGTCATATCTGAACAACTTCAAAAGCTCAAACCTTACTTTAAAGATGGAATCAGATACTTGGATAGTCAAATCAGATTTCAGAAGGATGATGTCAGAGATCATATGGCTAGAGAAGTCATAAAGGGGGAGAGAGTTTTAGTCAAAGCTAGCTCTGATCATGCCAAATGGATATCTAATTCCATCAGAGCTACACTGGGCTATCCTCCACTTTGTGATGATGACAATGTGGCAGAATCTGGAATTCAGCCTGCATATCTTGGAGGTGAGCAACCAGAAGTGGCTCAAGTGATCTATCCTCCACCAGATTTTGAAATGGTGCAAGCTGATATTCATCACATGTATAGCCCAACTGAAGGGAAGTCTAATGTTATTCTGTAGAAAGTGGTTCAGCCTATATCTGAAGCCATACAAGAGGCACTACATAAAGAAGAAGAGACAAGGTTGTCTAAGAAGAGGTTTAGGGAACAAGCAGAACAAAGGCCAGACTTTGAACAGTGGAGCCCTACCTCTAGGAACATAATATTAACTGCCTGGAAAGCTGCCAAGGATAATATTCATGACAGGAACAAGTGGTTCTCTGAACATGAATGGAGAAAGCATGAATCTAGACAGGAGGCCATTGTTCAATACAGAAGGAAGGCAAAGATGGGAAAGCTACCTCCTACAGCTCAGGAGCCTAGCAAGTACTTTCCAAAGCCATACCACTATTTTGAGAGGCAGAAGATCAAAGCTGAAGAGCTTAAAAAGAAAGATCTGAAAGGCAAGAAGCCTGCTGATGCTGAAACTACTGATGCTCCTGTCCAAGCTAAAGTCCAAGCTGGCAAAGGAATAGTTATCAAGGAACCAGAACAGAAATAGATTAAGAATTTACTTGAAGATTGTTTTGTAATCTTTTGGATGTAAAACATTTTTGTGAACTACTGAAAATGTATAAGATAGATATTAGAACAATATATGATCAATATATTTCATGTTTGTTCTGTGAATATATCTATTTCTTATTTGTTCTGTGTTGATGTATGTGTATACATGTGTGATTTATACATGTTTATGTTTACCCTGCTGAATATAATCCTGCTTTTCATCATTTTGTAAATTATGAATGGTATATATCATTGACTAAGGGTTATGACTTCTCCAAATAGGGGGAGATTGTTGGGTACATTGGTTAAATGTACCTGATTTGAAGAAGCCTCACACAACTCAATGATATACATCATAATGTATTTGATGTATGTTGAGTTTACTTGTGCAGGTTAAGTAATTACTGGGCTGAAGCAAAAAGTTTCTAAGTCCATGTGTCGACACCCAAAGGGAAAGTGTCGACACTTAAGAAGACTTGTGTCGACACCCAGACAAGCAGTGTCGACACTTGGAGTCATTGTGTCGACACCTGGGATGCAGAGTCGACACCAGACGGAAAGTGTCGACACAAGGAGCTGTGTCGACACTCAGTGAAGAAAAGTGCAGAGAAGAAGTGTCGACACAAGGAGCTGTGTCGACACCTAGAAGAACTGTGTCTACACCAGAAAGTGTCGACACTTGGAGCTGTGTCGACACTCAGCAAAAGTCTGCAGAGACTAAGTTAAAGTGTCGACACTAAGAACAATGTGTCGACACACAATAAGAAGAGTCAGCACTTGAAGTAAGTGTCGACACTCAGAATAATGTGTCGACACTCAACAGAAGAGTCAACACATGAAGTAAGTGCCGACACCTAGAACAATGTGTCGACACTCAGCTGAAGACTCTACACTTGAAGAAAGTATCGACACATGGAGCTTTGTCGACACTTAGCAAAGAACAGCAAGATCAACAAAAATATTCTAAGTACGAGTGTCGACACTAAGGGAATGTGTCGACACTCAGCTGAAGTCTCAATAGAAGAATCAGGTGTCGACATAAGGAGCTGTGTCGACAGTCAGCAAGTATCAACATTGAAGACTTGTGTCGACACCAAGAAGCAGTGTCGACACTTAACAGATTCAACACAAGAAGTTGTGTCGACACAAAGGAGATGTGTCGACACTTAGAAGAATTCAGCAAGCTAGAAGATCAAGTACTTCTGTCGACACTCAATTTCAGTGTCGACACATGCAGAAGAATCTGTGTCGAGACATAGTATCTACAACACAAGAAGTTGTGTCGACACCTTGTAGACTTGTGTCGACACTTACACAACTGGTGTCGACACTTGGTCTATAAGTGTCGACACTTAAAGACAGAAAGTCTCGACACTTTCAGACAGTTAGAGATTTTCAAGAATTGACTGGATGACTTGACAGCTGCCGTTCCAGCCGGTCTACAGCACCTGTCAGAGATGTCAGAATTCAGTTATGGACCGGACCAGCTGGTTACCATGAAGAAGGCCTATAAATAGGCTCATATAGTTTACAGAAACTGTTGTTCAGATTGTTGTTCAAGTAGTTAATGAAGTTGTTCAAGTGGTTTATATCATTGATCTAGTATCATATCAAGAAGATCTAGCCGTCCAAGTGCAGATCTAAGAAGTTGGAGAGAGGGGGCTCCATCCAAGAAATCAGCCATTGGAACTAGGCTGAGAAGAAGGATTCAGATTCATTCTGGATCTTAAGAAGCAGAGGTCAAGGATCAACTGCAGAAGGAATCAGTCTTATTCAGTTCTACTTTCAAGAAGCTTTGAAGAAAGCTAAGTCAGATTGAATCCAGCTGAGGGTCTGTTTGGCGCAGCTCTGGCGGCTGGAAAATCTCTATTCCAGCCGCCAGAGCTGTTTTATATGTGTTTGAGACAGCTCCCTGTGAAGAGCTTTTCAATCCGCCAGAGCTGTTTTGCAGCTTTTCAGAAATCTCCCTCCCCCCAGCTTCTGCTCTTGCAAAATAGCTTTCTCTCTCACAGGTTTTGGAAATCTAATGGTTTCTTCAGATGGAACATGCTTAGAGGTCGGACGGCCTTCCTCCGGCGATTCCGAGCCCCTGACGGCCTTCCTCCGGCAATTTCGAGCCCCCGACGTCCTTCCTCGGGCGATTCCGAGCGCACTTCTGCACAGAATACCCAAACACTCTGCAGCTTTTCAAAACTGCTCCCCAGAAATCTATTTTAAAACAGCTCTATCCGGACAGCAGCTTTTCAATCCGCCAGAGCTGTCCCAAACAGAGTCTGAGTTCTTCCAAGAACTCATCAAGAAACTCTCAACTCCCCTCTCTTGTTTCTGAGTTGTTGAGTTAATATTTGTAAAATCATTTTAACTTGTAGGATCCTTTGGATCTGAGTGAATTGTAAGCCTGTAATTATAAAGGCTGAGGGTAGGGCTTGAGAGCCTGAGTGTAGGAGATTGAAATCTCTGAGTGTAGGCCTTGTTGGCTGAGTGTAGGCCTTGTTGGCTGAGTGTAGGCCTTTGTGGCTGAGTGTAGGCTTTGGGATAAAGCTGAGTTGTAGGGCCTTGGGCCTGAGGTGTAGGAACCAGTTTGGGTTCTGAGATAGTGGAGGAGTTTGGCCGAATCTAGTACACTGCTAGATAGGCGAAGGGGGAAAGTGGATGTACCCAATGCTTGGGGAACCACTATAAAACTCTGTGTCTGCTGTGCTGTGATTGTGATTTGCTGTGTATGCTTTGTGATTGCTGTGCAAAAGTAGTTAGAATTCTGTGATATAACTGATTGCTGCCATTAAAGTTTAAAAAGGATTAGGTCACCTATTCACCCCCCCCCCCTCTAGGTGTTTAGGTACTATATCTTTCAACTGTAACGCCCCCGATTTTTCAGCGATTATTTAATTCTCATTTGGCATTACATTGACTCGTTTCCGGTATGTGCCTTTTGTTAGAGCGTGGTCTTAGCTCTTTAGGTTGCTTGTGTGGTTGTTAGTAGCCTTTTTGGCAAGATTCCCTAGCAAGCCGGGTCTGTTTTGGTGACCGGTGAGGCCTCTCGGGGGATGCTTGTGTTTTGGCTTCGGGTAGTGATAACCCGAGTTTTGATCGTCGAAAGTTGATTTCGACTTCGACGTTGCGTTCGTAGCATGGATAATTAGCTACAGTGTGAATTTCGTCGGAATCCGAGGTGGTTCGGTTTTCGTGTCGTGTCGTGGTATTAATAATAATAATGCAAATAATTAATTAATGAAACTTGAATTGAATCCAGTGGTTTTTGGGTGTCTGTTAGGGCTGATAAGGCGTGTCCCTGCAAAAATATATATAGTCTCAAGACAAAAAAAGACGAGTCTTTTCATTGTCTCCTTCTGTGGGAGAGAAACTGCTGCCTATTCGAGAGGAAGAGAAAAACCGCCAACCCTGTACCCTTCAGACGCCGATTTTGGGAGTGTTAGTGGACGGAATTCGATTCCGAAAGCTGATTTGGAGTGCTCTCGCCTAGACCTTCATTCCTACGGTAAGAGATTTAATTTTCGTGGTGTTTCTAGAGGACTCTGAATTTTTGGTTTGAACCTTTTCCGCCATTAAAACCTTAGATCCTGTTTAGGTGTTGTTGCGGCTGGAGCCGAGAGAGAGAGGAAGGGCTGTGCATGTTAATTTCTGGATTTGAGGCAAGTGGTGCTCCTACCCTTGCCAAGCTTTCTTCCCCTTTTTATGGTCATATTTACTATAATTTTCCCTGTTTCCCGAGATTAATGCTTCACTCTGTATTTCTGTCAAAAGCATGTTAATTTTAAACCATTATGCCCCTTTATGTTTCGGTTTGCATTCTCTCAAGTTATGAAACTCATATCTCTGGCTGGAGTGCTGTAACCTTGTTTGTTTTATGAAATTATTCCATGTTAATCATTCAAAGTGTTCCCTGTTAAAAACTCTATTTGGGTAGTAACTAGCCTTTCAACCCTAGAATTTAATAACAGTGAGATTTCATACTTATATTTCCAGTAATAGGTTTGAATTAGGCTAAGAAGTTTGGACAGAAACAAAGTTGGAGGTGCAAGATTTTCTGTGCTCTCAATGCAGCCAGATCGACGGAAATCATCGATCTGGGTTTGACGATTATCGTCGAACTGAGCTCGACGATGCGCCTTTGGTCTGGGTCCGACGGAAATCGTCGAACGGAGTTCGACGATTTTCCCGTGACCTCTGTTCGACGAAAGGGAAATCGTCGAACGACGTTCGATGATATTATTTCCTGTGGCCTGTATTCTAAGTTTTCCTGTGGTCTGCGTTTAACGGCAAATCGTCGAACGGAGTTCGACGATTCCCCGTGGCCTGTGGTCGACGAAAGGCAAATTGTCGAACGGAGTTTGACGATTGCCCGTGTCCTGTGATTCGACGGAAAACGTCGAGCCGCGTTCAATGATGTTCCTGTGTTCGACGATTTTTTCCAGCGCTCGACGAAAATCGTCGAGCTGCGTTCGACGATTCCTGTAGGCAGAAATTTATTTCTTTCCAGTACTTTTCTTCCCGAGTGATTACCTCATAGGGGAAATGTCTTGTCGGCCTTTCGTTCTTCCTTTGTTTTGAGGGCCGAATCGTGGGTTATTGCAGGTAGTGTTATTTTGACGCTCTAAAGGAGCGGGATGTTTTGTGTGCGAGCCGTGGCCGCCACTTTTTAGTCTCAGGTATGGGCTGGGTATTGCTGTGGCCGTCACCCCTTTTATCCCAGGTACGGGCTGGGTTTGTGGTGGTTTTGTGCTGACAGTGAAATTTCACTTTTAGTTGGAACTATTATGTTTGGGGGACAGTTTTTGGTCACCAACACAGGTCCATGATGATTTACTACTGCTATTACTCACAAATTAGGATTGTTATGTGTTTCTTCCTGGTAGAATGGAGCATATAGTGGCAAGTTTTCTTGTCTTTTGCCTTGTAGCCTCTACAGGATTCGAGCAGGGCTTGGTGTTGTTGTTTGGTACTTGGTGTACTTTTGTTTCTTTGGGCAGTAGTTTTTTTTACTGCCATGTTACTTACTGTCTTTTGTTCCATTTTAATTTAATGCCCTAATTTAGATTTTCTTGATTTACTTGCTGAGGTGTTCTTTTCTTTTCTAAATGTCTCAGGTTCTGACTAGTAGCCGGATAGACTGCTAGATTTGCTGTGGTGTTGCTGGTGATCCCTTGAGTTGTAGGGATCTTTTTCTTGGTTTTTGTGAGGTAGTTTTCTACTTTTCTTACAGACATACATACTTGCCAGCGGGTTCGTGTCAGTTTGTTGGCGCCCACTGGTAGTTTACCTTATGATACTGAATGTGTTTCTTTTACTGCTACCTTTCTGGAGATAGTCTACTTGCTCTTGGGATGTTTTTATGCTAGGTTGCTAGTTACCTTAAAACCTAACAAACACTATTATGTATATATATATCTCATGATCAGCATGTTTTATAAAACTCATACATTACTTTCTAAGTAACGTAAAAAGATCGTTTTCCTACTTATAATATAACATAAATCTAGAGTCTTGCATGGTATAAGTTGACCTCGGGGGTCTCTTATGCACCCTCATAGGATGTCAAAAATAAATAAAGTATTTTCCACTGCGTATAAGTATAGTTTTTAAACCGTGGACTAGATGATCCACCGAGCCGAGGGATACGGCCCTTAAAATTATATCTGATTTTCTAATCATTAAACTTATGAAATTTGCATAGTCTAGTTAGTTGGTGTTCGCCTGAGCGTCGACAGTTATCCCCTGCTCGACGTGGAATCACGACGCGTGTTTTTCTCATACTCTGATACTTCTTGAATTCAGAGAAAAAAATGTGGGTTGTGATAGTTGGTATCAGAGGGAGGTTGCTTGACAATTTGTCGGGCAACCTTTCCTTGTAGGCATTAGATGTTTAGCATCATATCATACACACACCGATATGTCATCAGCACATCTTGGCTGAAGCACGAACACTACACTCATAGCATAACATGAAGTATACGGGGCATATTATGTAGTATGAGATGCATAATATGTGTTTGTATATGGATCCACCATAGGAGCAACATGTGAGGGTTATGTAGTATGGGATGCATAACCTCACCACATGAATGCGACTAGCACATTTCTTTTTCGTTGCATGGGAATGTTATGTAGTATGGGATGCATAACATTTTCATGCGTACGCCGCTCATGACATGCATTAGGGCCTTTTTATAATGCATAACACAATCATGCATAGCATAACATTGCATAAGCACAACGTGCCAAGCTAAAGATTTGCAGGATGACATATGTACACACATGGTTTTAAATCAGAAAAAGAATATAAATTCATGCATTCCCGATCTAGGCACAAGAGTTAGATGATGGTGGTTAACCATCCGAGGTTAGGCATAACATCATGTTTTTGTTCAAATAAACTCCCAAAGCAAGTTTAGCAGTTTAAAGATCATATTTATGTATGTATTGTCTGTGCTTGTAGTTAGTTCCAACTATTGTACCAGGATTTGACTAATGTTGATATGACCATAGGATGGCAAGGCGTTCTTCGACGAGGTCGACTCCCCTGTCTGAGGGTGAGACTTTTGGAGTGCAGAGTGATGCGGTGATCGAGAGCTTGTGGTTGAGCAACAATTCCTTGACCAGGCAGTTGGTGGAGATGCAGGTCCAGATCCAGTCTCTGGCGGCAGTTGTGGCAGGACAAACTCAGGGGGTGCAAGACCCTGCAGGGGGGTCAGCTGCCCCTCCCCCTCCTGCTCCCCTGAGACCTCCAGTGGTGGTGCTAGCGGAGATGGCCTTCATTTCTCAGTTTCAGAGACTTAGCCCTCCAACATATGATGGGAAGGCAGATTTCATGGTCATAGATGATTGGCTGATCTCCATGGAGGAGATGTTCTCATACTCCGGTGTTGCGGATGATCAAAGAGTGATGTTAGCCACCTATCAGCTAAAGGGGTTGGCTAAGGGCTGGTGGATTAGGGAAAAGGAGAGCTTGGTGGCTGGTTGCACTTGGGCATTGTTCAAGGAGATGTTGTTGAGGAAGTTCTTGCCTTCGGTCGAGCGCGACCGACTTATGAACGACTTTCTTCACCTGAAGCAGAGGCAACTCACGGTCAGTGAGTATGAAATAGAGTTCAGCAAGTTGAGCCGGTTTGCCCCTGGATTAGTGAATGTTGAGGCGGATCGAGTCAAGCGGTTTCTTGGTGGCTTGAGGAGCGAGGTTCAGCAGTTAGCCAATGCTTATGGTTCAGTGACATATGCAGGAGTAGTGGAGGCTGCTCTGAAAGTGGAGGCAATTGAGACTGCAAAGAATAGAGGCCAACAAATGAGGAAGGACAAGAGGAAGTCTGTTGAAGAGAAGAACCCCCAGGTACTTGATGTTGCTTCAGCAAAGAAGAGCAAGATGGTCTGTAGCTTCTGTGGTCGGTCCGGCCACCCTGTTGAGAGGTGTTTCAAGAAGGCTGGAGCTCAGAGGAAGGAGCAAGTTCATGCCATTCAAGGTGCACCTAGGAAGGATGTCCCCTGTTCTGTGTGCAAGCGACCTGGGCATGATGCTGTCCAGTGCTGGTCCAAGGATAAGGTCTGCTTTCAGTGTGGCCAGAAGGGCCATATCAAGACTAGGTGTCATCAGGTCCAGCCTATTCTTCAGGCAGTTACACTTCAGGCTTTACCTCCACCTCAGCGTGTGGATAAGGGCAAAGGGAAGCTGAACGTGATCTCTTCCGAGGAGGCTCAGACTTCGACTCAGGTCATCTCAGGTTAGTTGTTTTTCCTAGCTTGAAAGTTTTATTTGCTAGCATGGGTATAGCTTTGTTTTGGTAGTGCCTTAGTTGCTTATGTACTCCTATAGGGAAATTTAAGGTGAAGAACCGTTGGGCGCGTGTTCTGTTCGACTCCGGCGCTACCCACTCATTTGTGGCTAGAGCTTTTATAGAGCGGTATCGGTTGATTCTAGATCAAGTTCGTGATACCTTCTGCGTGAAGTTCCCTTCTGGGGAATCTGTGATGTCAGATTTGGTCATTTTGGATTGCCCTGTTTTGTTGGGGGACTTTCTTGCAAAGGCAGACTTGAAGATGATTGATCTAGAGGACTTCAATGTTATTCTGTGCATGGATTGGTTGTCTAAGTATGATGCGGTTATTCAATGCAAAGGAAAGTGCTTGGACTTCATCAAGGATAACAGTTAGCCTGGTAGTGTGTATGCTGGTCCGTGCCAGGATTCTCCTATCATTTCTGTGGTATGTGCTCAGAAGCTATTTCATTCTGACTGTTTCGCTTGTTTAGTCTCGGTGGTTGGGACTGCTATTAGTGTACCGCGCTTGGAGGAGATTCCTGTTGTTCGTGGTTTTTCTGATGTTTTTCCTGATGACCTTCCTGGTCTTCCCCCCAAGAGGGATGTTGAGTTCGTGATTGATTTGGAACCGGGTACGCGTCCTATTGCTAAGGCGCCGTATCAGATGGCCCCTCGTGAGTTGGAGGAGTTACGAGTCCAGTTGGACGAGTTGTTGGCTAAAGGTTTTATCAGGCCGAGTTCGTCACCTTGAGGTGCTCCTGTTCTATTTGTGAAGAAGAAGGATGGGTCGATGAGGCTGTGCATCTATTATAGGGAGCTGAATAAAGTTACCATTAAGAACAGGTACCCTCTGCCGAGGATCGATGACTTATTTGATCAGTTGTGTGGTAGCACGGTGTTCTCCAAGATCGATCTTCGTTCGGGTTATCATCAGCTCAGGATCCGTGAGTCGGACATTCCACGGACTGCTTTTAGGTCGAGGCATGGGCATTTCGAATTCCTGGTTATGTCATTTTGGTTGACCAACGCGTCATCACATTCATGGACATGATGAACCGAGTGTTCAAGGACTTCCTGGATAAGTTTGTGGTCGTATTTATAGACGACATTCTGATTTATTCTCGCAGTGCTGAGGAGCATGAGCAGCATCTACGATTGGTTTTAACTGCTTTGAGAGACCATCAGTTGTTCGCCAAGTTGAGTAAATGTGAATTCTAGTTGTCTCAGGTTTCCTTCCTGGGTCATGTGGTGAACAAAGACGGCATTTCGGTGGACCCGGAAAAGATTTCTGCAGTAATGGATTGGCATAGGCCGAGCACACCCAAGGAGATTAGGAGCTTCTTAGGGTTGACCGGCTATTATAGAAGGTTCGTGGAGGGCTTTTCTACCCTGGCAACGCCCTTAACTAAGCTGACGCAGAAGAATGCGGCATTCATTTGGAGCGAGAAATATGAGGAGGCTTTCCTGGAGCTGAAGAACAGGTTGTGTTCTGCTCCTATTTTGGCATTGCCTACGGAGGGCATGGACTATGATGTATATGTGGATGCCTCGCATGTCAGGCTCGGAGGTGTGTTGATGCAAGAAGGGAAGGTGATTGCGTATGGGTCGAGGCAATTGAAGACTCATGAGAGGAACTACCCTACGCATGATCTTGAGTTCGCTGCAGTAATATTTGCCCTGAAGCTGTGGAGACATTTACTTTATGGTGCTCAGTGTAAGATCTACACCGATCATAAAAGTCTAAAGTATGTCTTCACCTAGAAGGAGCTGAATTTGCGGCAGTGGCGTTGGTTAGAGTACGTGGCCGATTATGATGTGGATATACAGTATCATCCGGGCAAGGCCAATGTGGTGGCCGATGCCCTGAGCCGGAAGACGGGGAAGATCTTTAATCTCACCGCCGATCGTTTAGTCGAAGAGTTTCTCCTGTTGGACATTTCCGTGGGACGCTGTGACATGCAGAGCAGTTTGGCAGTGGCAGAGCCATCTTGGATTGCACTTACCAGGTTGCACTAGAAGGATGATCCGGACCTTCTGCACTTGTACCTCAGGACTGAGAGAGGGGAGTTGCCGGATTTTTCTATTGATGATGCGGGTACTTTGAAGTACCGTGGCAGGTTTTGCATTCCCGCTGTTGGAGACATCGAGGGTATGATTTGCAGAGAGGCTCATGGATCCAGTGTTGCCTACCATCCAGGATCTACAAAGATGTATCATGAATTGAAGCAGATTGCCTGGTGGTATGGGATGAAGGGTGATATAGACCGATTTGTTGCTGAGTGCCACACTTGCAAGCGTGTGAAGGCCGATCATGGGAGGCCTGGTGGCAAGTTGACTCCGTTGGAGATCCCTACTTGGAAGTGGGAAAGTATTTCTATGGATTTCATTACGGGCTTACCGAGATCTCCTAGAGGTTTTGATTCTGTTTGGGTTATAGTGGACAGACTGACGAAGTGTGCTCACTTTGTGCCGTACAAGATTGATTATCCGATGAAAAAGATAGCGGAGCTGTATTTGAATGAAGTCATCAGGTTGCACGGTGTGCCAGTTAGCATCATTTCGGATCGAGACTCCCATTTTACATCTCGCTTCTGGAGGAGTCTGCAAGAGGGTTTGGGTGCAGATTTGAGGTATTCTACAGCTTACCACCCACAGACCAATGGTCAGACTGAGCGAGTGAACCAGATAGTTGAGGATATGATCAGGTGCTACATCTTGGACCATGGAGGAGCGTGGGATGAGCATTTGCGGCTTATGGAATTTGCATACAACAACAGTTACCATGCGAGCTTGCAAATGGCTCCGTTTGAAGCCTTGTATGATAGGCGCTGCAGAACTCCCTTTTTTGGACCGAGGTCGGTGAGAGGCCTGTGTTGGGTTTAGATGCGCTAGAGGAGATGGAAACTGATGTGAAACATATTCGATAAAAGCTTCGTATTGCTCAGGAGAGACATGAGAAGAATGTCAACCGGCATAGGTCTGACTTGGAATTTTCTGTAGGGGACCTTGTGTTTCTTAAGGTTTCCTTGATGGTTGGTGTTAAGAGGTTCGGTAAGAACCAGAAGTTGGATCCGAGGTATGTGGGCCCATTTAAGATTGTTGAGCGGATTGGTGTGTCAGCTTATAGATTGGATTTGCCGGCAAATTTTCCAGATATTCATAATGTGTTTCATGTAAGCCAATTGCGGAAGTATGTGCGAAGCAGTGGGCAAGTTTTGGGTGTTGTGCCCCAGTTGGAGCCTAATCTCTCATATGTTGAGGTGCCGGTCCGCATCTTGGATACTCAAGATCGGGTGCTGCGGACGAAGTCTATCCCAATGGTGAAGGTTCTATGGAAGAATCAGAATTTGGAAAGCGCAACTTGGGAACTAGTCGGCTATGAGGGAGGCTCACCCTCACCTTTTCAGTTGATTTGATTGGTATGTTTCCTTTCTTGTATTCTTGTTTTGTTACCTTCCTTCTATAGTAGAAGTAGCGCATATAAAGTTTCGGGACGAAACTTTCTTTTAGGGGGAGTGGTTGTAACGCCCCCGATTTTTCTACGATTATTTAATTCTCGTTTGGCGTTACGTTGACGGGTTTCCGACATGTGCCTTTTGTTAGAGCGTGGTCTTAGCTCTTTAGGTTGCTTGTGTGGTTGTTAGTAGCTTTTTTTGGCAAGATTCCCTAGCAAGCCGGGTCTGTTTTGGTGACCGGTGAGGCCTCTCGGGGGATGCTTGTGTTTTGGCTTCGGGTAGTGATAACCCGAGTTTTGATCGTCGAAAGTTTATTTCGACTTCGTCGTTGCGTTCGTAGCATGGATAATTAGCTACAGTGTGAATTTCGTCGGAATCCGAGGTGGTTCGGTTTTCGCGTCATGTCGTGGTATTAATAATAATAATGCAAATAATTAATTAATGAAACTTGAATTGAATCCAGTGGATTTTGGGTGTCTGTTAGAGCTGATAAGGCGTGTCCCTGCATAAATATATATAGTCTCAAGACAAAAAAAGACGAGTATTTTCATTGTCTCCTTCTGTGGGAGAGAAATTGCCGCCTGTTCGAGATGAAGAGAAAAACCGCCAACCCTGTACCCTTCAGACGCCAATTTTGGGAGCGTTAGTGGACGGAATTCGATTCCGAAAGCGTATTTGGAGTGCTCTCGCCTAGACCTTCATTCCTACGGTAAGAGATTTAATTTTCGTGGTGTTTCTAGAGGACTCTGAATTTTTGGTTTGAACCTTTTCCGCCATTAAAACCTTAGATCATGTTTAGGTGCTGTTGCGGCTGGAGCCGAGAGAGAGAGAGAGGAAAGGTTGTGCAAGTTAATTTCTGGATTTGAGGCAAGTGGTGCTCCTACCCTTGCCAAGCTTTCTTCCCCTTTTTATGGTCATATTTACTATAATTTTCCCTATGTCCCGAGATTAATGCTTCACTCTGTATTTCCGTCAAAAGCATGTTAATTTTAAACCATTATGCCCCTTTATGTTTCAGTTTGCATTCTCTCAAGTTCTGAAACTCATATCTCTGGCTGGAGTGTTGTAACCTTGTTTGTTTTATGAAATTATTCCCTGTTAATCATTCAAAGTGTTCCCTGTTAAAAACTCTGTTTGGGTAGTAACTAGCCTTTCAACCCTAGAATTTAATAGCAGTGAGATTTCATACTTATATTTCCAGTAATAGGTTTGAATTAGGCTAAGAAGTTTGAACGAAAACAAAGTTGGAGGTGCAAGATTTTCTGTGCTCTCAATGCAGCCAGATCAACGGAAATCATCAATCTGGGTTCGACGATTATCGTCGAGCTGAGCTCGACGATGCGCCTTTGGTCTGGGTCCGACGGAAATCGTCGAACGGAGTTCGACGATTTTCCCGTCACCTCTGTTCGACGAAAGGGAAATCATCGAACGGCGTTCGACGATATTATTTCCCGTGGCCTGTATTCTAAGTTTTCCGGTGGTCTGCGTTTAACGGCAAATCGTCGAACGGAGTTCGACGATTCCCCGTGGCCTGTGTTCGACGGAAGGCAAATTGTCGAATGGAGTTCGACGATTGCCCGTGTCCTGTGATTCGACGGAAAACGTCGAGCCGCGTTCGACGATGTTCCTGTGTTCGACGATTTTTTTCCAGCGCTCGACGAAAATCGTCGAGCTGCGTTCGACGATTCCTGTAGGCAGAAATTTATTTCTTTCCAGTACTTTTCTTCCCGAGTGATTACCTCCTAGGGGAAATGTCGTGTCGGCCTTTCGTTCTTCCTTTGTTTTGAGGGCCGAATCGTGGGTTATGGCAGGTAGTGGTATTTTGACGCTCTAAAGGAGCGGGATGTTTTGTGTGCGAGCCGTGGCCGCCACTTTTTAGTCCCAGGTATGGGCTGGGTATTGCTGTGGTCGTCACCCCTTTTATCCCAGGTACGGGCTGGGTTTGTGGTGGTTTTGTGCTGACAGTGAAATTTCACTTTTAGTTGGAACTGTTATGTTTGGGGGACTATTTTTGGTCACCAACACAGTTCCATGATGATTTACTACTGCCATTACTCACAAATTAGGATTGTTATGTGTTTCTTCCTGGTAGAATGGAGCATATAGTGGCAAGTTTTTCTTGTCTTTTGCCTTGGAGCCTCTGCAGGATTCGAGCAGGGCTTGGTGTTGTTGTTTGGTACTTGGTGTACTTTTGTTTCTTTGGGCAGTAGTTTTTTTTACTGCCATGTTACTTACTATCTTTTGTTCCATTTTAATTTAATGTCCTAATTCAGATTTTCTTGATTTACTTGCTGAGGTGTTCTTTTCTTTTCTGAATGCCTCAGGTTCTGACTAGTAGCCGGATAGACGGCTAGATTTGCTGTGGTGTTGCTGGTGATCCCTTGAGTTGTAGGGATCTTTCTCTTGGTTTTTGTGAGGTAGTTTTCTACTTTTCTTACAGACATACATACTTGTCAGCGGGTTCGTGTCAGTTTGTTGGCGCCCACTGGTAGTTTACCTTATGATTCTGAATGTGTTTCTTTTACTGATACCTTTCTGGAGATAGTCTACTTGCTCTTAGGATATTTTTATGCTAGGTTGCTAGTTACCTTAAAACCTAACAAACACTATTATGTATATATATATCTCATGATCAGCATGTTTTATAAAGCTCATACATTACTTTCCAAGTAACGTAAAAAGATCGTTTTCCTACTTATAATATAATATAAATCTAGAGTCTTGCATGGTATAAGTTGACCTTGGGGGTCACTTATGCACCCTCATAGGATGTAAAAAATAAATAAAGTATTTTCCACTACGTATAAGTATAGTTTTTAAACCGTGGACTAGATGATCCACCGAGACGAGGGATACGGCCCTTAAAATTATATCTGATTTTCTAATCATTAAACTTGTGAAATTTGCATAGTCTAGTTAGTTGGTGTTCGCCTGAGCATCGACAGTTATCCCCTGCTCGACGTGGCATCACGACGCGTGTTTTTCTCATACTCTGATACTTCTTGAATTCGAAGAAAAAATGCGGGTTGTGACAGACACCCTCATTCCTTTTGGGTTTTCTCTTTATAAGAGCTCTAGAGAGATGGGGGAGCAAGGAAGCAGAAGGATGAGAGATCCGGCCGCCGGTGGAGCTTCGAAGCCCCAAATCGCAAGCCGAGTTCGGATCTACGGAGACGAGGTCATTGTGGTGTTTTCATCCGTCTAGATCTTCATGGCGCCAAAGAGAAATGCTAGGGTAACGATTCTCATCTTGGACATATGAAGTCCTCTTTCCTTTTGCATAGGAAGCCCGCTCTCACGAGTATGTGGTGAGTGTGAGGTGTTCCTTCGGGTAGACATGAATAGTCCCCGTTATTTTGCATGTAGAGTCCGGAATCGAGAAACAGACATAAGCATGGTGTGTGAAGCCTACCCGGACAAGTTGGTCTAGATCGGTGATGTTGCATTGCATGAATGGCTGGTGAAGACTCCGCGCCGATAGTTGTTTTTTGGGTTTTCTATGCGGTAGATTGCAACAGGGAACCTTGGGGACTAACTCCGAGGTATACCCGGAAAACTAGAAAGATGCGTGATTCTGCCAACATGGTGGCCTGGGAGCCAACTTGCACATAACTGGATTATGTAAAGTGTGTGATCGAATTGGGACTCGAGGAAGCTTTACCCGCGCATATGGCTTAAATTGACGTTGCGGTGTGAGCAACGGGTCAGGAGAAACCATACCCGCTCTGTGTCGTTCGGTTAGAGAGACCTAAGGTACGTGGTACTCGCCATTGGAATAGATGGATGGTCTTAGGCATAGGCCGGAAAGACCATAATGCTCACGATAATTGTTGTCCAAGGGGCTGTGGTGATATCGTGGATTTTGACCGGGTTCACCGAGAATGTGCCCTGAGAGCACGGGATGTGTGGCCGTACGAACCTATGTCTGTGATGATGTGTAATTTCACTACTGTTAGGCTATGCTAATAAAGTATAGGGAAGGAGCATCGCCGCCCCGAGTTTAGGGGCGGGGTCGTTATAATTTGGTCAGCTTTAGCTGACCGTTGCTTTTGTTTGCCACCGCTTCGGTGGATTGTTGCTTGCAGGTGATGCGGATCCTAGTGGCAAATAGCGGGCAAAAGCCCTTTTTTGTGAGCCGGCCCTCTAAGGCCTATATATGAATGTTTACTTTTATTCTCATGTGTGACCAGCCTGCGTGACGAGATTTGGAAGACACTTTTATTTGAGTAAACTCTTGTAAGGCCATAAGGCCAAACACTTGTGTATTTGTACGTTCATTCCTTTTGGGTTAATGTAGTGGACATTCATGTTGTGGTTGGGTTCTTAATTTGCCATTTTAAATTGCTTCCGCTAGAATGTACTCTGTGTAGGACGTTGGTTATTGGAAGGATGGTTTCATTGCGTAACTCTTTAGTCTGCCTATGGTATATGACGTCGGGCCCCGGCCGGACCTACTGCTATATGCTATGTGACAGATAGGGGGTATTACAATTTGGTATCAGACTACTGATTTTGGTCAACTTAACTGAATTCGTGGATGAATTCTTTTAAGGGGTGGTGAGCACATGTGTGTGCGTCATCGTTATAACATAAAAAGAACCCATGAATGTCCACTTAGGAATGAAAATACACATGTTTGAGGAACCTGCGTGTTCCTATAATTGCTTTTTGCAATATTGTTTGGTCTCTTAACGGTGTTTTGTATGACTATAGGTGACCAGGAGTGGTGCAGGGCCGTCAGAACGCCCGATTTCTGAGGCAAGTAGTGCATCGAATGATGTGCCTGCTACACCTCCCTCGGCAGAAACCATAAGATTTGTGGCTGAAGTTGTGTTCACTATGATAAATGCCCAGCTTGTACGGCAAATGCAGCAGCCTGCCCCTACGGTGGAGCAGGTACCGCTTCAAGCAGCTGAACCGAGAAGGGTGGAGCAAGTAGTAGTGGATCCATTGATTCCTAGGAGAGCAATTGAAAGGAAGCTCAAGCATGTTATGGGCTTCAATCCTCCGGTGTTCTCGGGGATGGGAACCCCATCCTAAGCTGAGGATTGGCTCTCCCGAGTAAAGAGAGTCTTGACAGCTACTGAAACGGAAGAGTGGTAGATGACCACCATAACTACTTTCCTGTTGGACGGAGAAGCAAGGCTATGGTGGGAAGGTTTAAGGCTACATCACATGAGGGGAAGGCAACTCACGGACGTCTCGATGGAAGAATTTTCGAGACTCTTCTTGGCAAGGTACCTTCCCTCGACTCAGAGGATCGCGATGGAGAATGAATTCCAAAAGTAGACACAGGGAGAGAGTAGCGTGGACGAGTATCTCCACGAATTTACACGGTTGGGTCGGTATGCTAGCACTACATTTGCTGATGAGGAGCGTAAGACAAGCCGATTCTATGAGGGTCTGAGGGATGACCTAAGGCTACTGCTCTCGGGGACTATGACGAAGGGCTTCTTGACCCTGGTCAATACGGCCCGGTCGTTGGAAAAGGATCTGAGGAGTGTGCAAGCGAAGAGAGACTCTGGTGCTAAGAATACAGAGTTCAAGGTGCCGACTAACTCAAAGTCTGGGTATCGTAAGTTCCATAAGAAGGCTAGGACTTCAGGTCCAGCCACTTCTTCCGGTGCTTCGGGGGCAACTACAAGCCGAACCCCGGGCACATGCTATAATTGTGGGAAGCCGGGACACTTTGCCAGAGACTATTGGAGCGGATGTCCAAAGTCCAAGAGGAAGCCGGGAGTGACCTATGAGGAGAAGGGCAAGGCGGTGGAGTCAACCGCATCCTATTATGCTCCGGCTCAACCCAAAGTCTATAACCTTGGCCAGCAGGAGGCCATAAAGCAAGCAGATGTGGTGACATGTACGGTTTAAATTTGTAGCAAGTTGGCTTTAAATACTTATTACCTTGCGCGTGTTACCTTATTACTGTTTGTGTAGGCTTTGTTCGATTTGTGATAATCCGGTGAGAGTACTCTTTTATACGGGAGCTTCGCACTCCTTTTTGTCCAAAGGATTTATATCGCGCATCGGAGTACCTTCTTCGATGGCAAAGGACAGACTGGATGTGCTGCTGCCGAATGGGAGTTCAATGCGCACGGATAGAGTCTGTGGCGTAAAGATACATATTGGGAGTCAGGAGTTCGATTTGCAAGCGTCGCTACTACCGCTAGTGGAGTTTGACGTGATATTTGGTATGGACTGGCTCTCGGAGCAGCAGGCATATATTGATTGCAATCGCAAGGAGGTCAAGTTGGGAACTGGTCGTGAGACGATGTTTGCGGGCTTGAAAGGGTCGAGCAAGACTTTGATGTCTGCTCTTCAGGTGGTTAAGGCGGTTCGTGCTGGTACAGAGCTGTTCTTCACGCTAATGAAGGCTTCAAAGCCTAAGCCTGCTTTGGACAGCATCACAGTGGTATCTGAGTACCCTGATGTGTTCCCTGGCGATCTCCCTGGAGCCCCACCTCAACGGGAGATAGACTTCATTATTGAGCTAGTGTCAGGTGCTAAACCTGTGTCACGCTCTCCATATCGGCTAGCGCCTAAGGAGATGGCGGAACTGAAGGTTCATCTTCAAGAGATTTTGGAACAGGGTTATGTGCGTCCAAGTTCGTCGTCTTGTAGCACACCGGTCCTTTTTGTGAAGAAAAAGGACGGAAGTTTGCGGCTCTGTATCGATTATCAAGAGCTGAACAAGTTAACGGAGAAAAATAAGTACCTGATCCCAAAGATTGATGATCTATTCGATCAGTTAGTCGGGTCATCGGTGTACTTGAAATTGGACCTTAATTTCGGGTATTATCAGCTGAGGATAAGAGAAAGTGATATCCCCAAGACAGCTTTTAGTATGTAATACGGGCATTATGAGTTTACAGTCATGCCGTTTGGGCTGACTAATGCACCGTCAGTGTTCATGGATCTGATGAACATAACTTTCAGAGAGTACCTGGACTACTTTGTGATCGTCTTCATCAACGATATATTGGTGTAGTCGCAGAGTGAGGAGGATCACTTTAAGCATGTGCATTTGGTGTTGGAGACGCTGAGAAGGAATCAACTGTACGCCAAGTTCTCCAAATGCGAGTTTTGGTTGTCCTCAGTAGCGTTCCTTGGTCATATAGTTAGTGGAGAGTGAATTGCGGTGGATCCGGCGAAGATTGTTGCTATACAAGAGTGGCCTGTGCTGTCTATGGTAGCGGAAGTCCGGAGTTTTCTGGGGCTTTCCATTACAGGCGCTTCGTGGAGAACTTCTCGCAGATAGAGTTACCCCTCACGAATCTGACGAGGAAAGAGCAGAAGTTTGTTTGGACGTCGGAGTGCGCACAAGCTTTCGAAGAGTTGAAGAGTCGGTTGACCACGACGCCTGTTCTAAGTTCACCGAGTGGGATCGAAGGCTTTGAGATCTACAGCGATGCTTCGGGCAGTGGTTTGGGTTGTGTTCTACTACAGCACGGAAGTGTGATTGCTTATGGCTCGCGTCAGCTGAAGGTGCATGAGAGGAATTATCCGGTCCATGACTTGGAGTTAGCGGTCGTGATATTTGACCTGAAATTGTGGAGGCATTACTTGTATTGGGTGAAGGTCGATATCTATACCGACCACAAGAGCTTGAAGTACTTGTTGGATCAGAAGTATTTAAACATGCGATAGCGGAGATGGATGGAGTTCCTGGGGGACTACACATTAAAGATTCATTATGTGCCTGGGAAAGGCAATGAAGTTGTGGATGCATTGAGTCGCAGGGCCCCAGCTCAAGCCAACTGGCTGTCAGTTCATGACGAGCGTTTGGTTCGGGAGTTGGAGGCATTGGAGATCTCTTGTGTTAACAAGCAGACTAGTAACAAAGCGCTATTGAACTGGACAGAAGTTTAGGGTGACCTGGCTGATCAGATTTGGTAGGCTCTGGATTTGGATGGCCACATGAAGAAAATCATGGTTGAGGCTTTGGATGAGTCAAATTCCCAATTTGATGTTGTGGATGGATTATTATGGAAGGACAGTCGTCTATGCGTCCCAAATGTGGGCAAACTGCAGGTGGAATTGATGTACGAGGCTCATCATACCAAGTACTCAATTCACCCGGGGAGCACGAAGATGTACCGTGATATGAAGAAATTATTCTGGTGGCCAGAACTTAAGAAGGATGTGACACTTTATGTGGCGAAGTGTCAAACATGCGCTTTAGTGAAGGCGGAGTACCAGAAGCCTGGAGGATTTTTGAAGTCCTTGCCTATCCCGGAATGGAAGTTCGACGATATTACAATGGACTTTGTGCATGGGTTGCCAAGGTCGCAGAAGGGAAACGACGTCATATGGGTGATCGTAGATCGTTTGACGAAAGTGTCGCACTTCATTCCGGATAGGAAGGATGATTATGTGGAGAAATTGGCAAAATTGTATGTGGATAATATTGTGCGGCTTCACGGTGTGCCCCACAGCATCGTGAGTGACCGAGATGGGCGGTTCACGTCCAATGACTGGAGGTTGGTGCAGCAAATGTTGGGAACCATGCTGAGTTTCAGCATGGCCTTTCATCCGCAGACGGATGGTCAGACCGAGAGAGTCAACAGGACGATGGAAGACATGCCTCGCATGTGCGTCTTGGATTTCGAGAAGTAGTGGGAAGATCACCTGTACTTGGTGGAATTCGCTTATAACAACAGCTACCAGGCGAGCATTCAAATGGCGCCCTTCGAGGCCCTTTATGGTAGGAGATGTCGCACGCTGTTGTCATGGTTGGAAACGGGTGAGTCGAAGCTATACAAGCGGCAAGAAGTGGAAGATGCAACCTCATTGGTACGAACCATTTGAGAAAGATTGCTAATCGCTCAGGACCGGCAAGCTAAGTACTATAACGCCAAGCATAGGAATGTGGAGTTTGCTATTGGCGACTGGGTGTACTTGAAGATTAATCCGTTCAAGGGTGTATCATGGGTACGACACATGAAGAAGCTAAGCCCGAGGTACCTTAGACCGTTTGAGGTTCTGGAGCGGATTGGTGAAGCTGCTTATCGATTAAAGCTATCAGTGGAACTAAGTGGTCTACATGACGTATTCCACATATCGGTGTTGCGTAAGGGAGTGCAAGAGCCTTTGAAAGTGATTGCGGTTGATCAAGTACCGGTTGATAATGGGTTGACGACGAAGGTCAAGCCCGTTCGCATTGAGAACTCAGAATTCAAGCGACTGCGTAACAAGGACATCAGAATGGTCAAGGTCCGTTGGGATAACTGCAGTCGGGAGGAGCTCTCGTGGGAGCGAGAGCAGACCATGCTTGAGGAGTACCCAGAGTTATTCCACTCAGGTACCATTTAAGTTTTGTATATCTTTTCCTTTCTGTAATTTCAGGACGAAATTGTTTTAAGAGGGAGAGAGTTGTAACGCCCCAAAACTCAAAAGAGGGACAAGTAGCATTTTGAGCCAAGTTTGGGACTTGGTGGGGGTCACACAGCCTGGGACATGGGCGTGTCCAGGGCCGTGTTGTGCTCGGGTTCGACGATCTAGCCGTGTGGTCGACAAAAATGCAGTCGACAATCGTCGAGACAGCGAACACGGCCTGAGACACGAGCGTATCCCAGGCCATATCCTGCTCGGGCTGTTGGCCGATCTGTGTTGGGGGAGGAACATGGCCTAGAGCCCTCGCGTATTCGGGTTGATACGGGCTTGTCGAGTACCCGTGTTCTCCTCGGGTTGTGTTTGGTCCTGTGTCGATGGAGGAACACACTCCGCAACACGAACGCGTACTAAATGACACGAGCGTGTCAGGTGTGACACGGGCATGTCAAGAGCACGTGTCCTGGTTTGGACGCGACGGTTTCAGCATCGATTGAGGCAAACGGCCTTGGACACAGGCGTGTTACAAGCTGTGTTCGGCCCAGGAATTTGATTTTCAGTGCGAATCGTGGTCGTTTGTTTCCTTCTTTTGGGATCCAATGACCCAGGGTTGTTCTTGCTGGGCTATACCCGGGAATACGGTTAGAAACCCTCATTCCTTTTGGGTTTTCTCCTTCTAAGAGCTCTAGAGAGATGGGAGAGCAAGGAAGAAGAAGGAGGAGAGATCCGGCTGCCGGTGGAGCTTCGGAGCCCCAAATCGCAAGCCGAGTTCGGATCTACGGAGGCGAGGCTGTTCCAGTGCTTTTCATCTGTCTAGATTGTTGGGTACATTGAAAAATGTGTACTAGATTTGAAGAAGCCTCACCCTACTCAATGATATACATCAAGGTGTATTTGATGTGTTTTGAGTTTATATGTGCAGGTTTAGTAATTGCAGGAAATGCTGAAAATTTTCTAAGTCCATATGTCGACACCTAGAGAAGCAGTGTCGACACTTATGAAGGCTTGTGTCGACACTGGAGAAAAGCTGTGTCGACACTTGGAGTAAATTGTGTCGACACCAGGAAAGGCAGAGTCAACACCAGAAGAAATGTGTCGACACATACAGGCAGTGTCGACACACTGTGAAGAATTGTCAACATAAATTGTGTCGACACTTAGAGGCAGTATCGACACCCAGAGAAGCTTAGTCGACATCAAATGTGTCGACACCAAGAGGCGGTGTCGACACACAGAAGTATTTGTCAACTGTGTCGACACACAGGACTTGTGTCGACACACAGCAAAGCTTCAACAAAGTTAAAGTAAAGAAGTACTTGTGTCGACACAAAGGAGATGTGTCTACACTCAGCAAGTATCAACAACAAAAGAAGTTGTGTCGACACAAAGGAGATGTGTCGACACACAGCAGAATTTCAACTAAATTTTAAAGAAGAAGTATTTGTGTCGACACACAGAATTAGTGTCGACACATTCAACAGAAGCTGTGTCGAGAAGCTGTTATAACAACAAAATAAGTTGTGTCGACACCATCAAGGCTAGTGTCGACACTTAGTCCACTTGTGTCGACACTTAGTCTATTTGTGTCGACACATAATGAAGAACAGTCTCGACACTTTCAGACAGAGACAGAATTTTCAAGAAGTGGCTGGATGACTTGACAGCTGTCATTTCAACCGGTCTACTGTAACTGTCAGAGCTGTCAGAAGTTCATTAGAAACCGGATCTGCCGGTTACCATGGAGGAAGACTATATAAAGGCTTTCTCCTTCAACAGAAAAAGACGATTAAAGATGATCAATCATTGTAGAATACAGATCCAGAGAAAACTGTAAATCAGTATTTTGAAGAAACTTCTAATTTACTTGGAGAGAGAGAACTCCAGTAATTGAAATCAAGAAAGAGACTTGTTTAATCAAATCGCTTAAGAAGCAGGTTCTGAACCAGACTGCAAAGAAGGATCCAGATTTAATTCTTCATCTTAAGAAGGAAGTTATCAGCCGGACTACTTCAAGAAGATCAACTTTTACTGAGTTCAGACTCAAGAAGCCTTGAAGAAAGCAAAGACAAAGTTGATCTCAGAAATCAGTTCTATCAAGAACTGATCGAGAAGGTTGCCCTCTTCATTCTCTCAAACAGAGTGGTAACCTAAAACCCTTTATTATATTTTTGTAGGATCCTAAGGGATCTGAGCTGTAAGCCTATTTTATAAAGGCTGAGTGTAAGAGATTTAGATCTCTGAGTGTAGGTCTTGGTGAAGACTGAGTGGTAGGGCTTTGTGCCTGAGTTATAGGAGACTGTGTTCTCTGAGTGTAGGCCTTGGTGAAGGCTGAGGTAGGGCAGTTTGCCTGAGTTGTAGGAGTGGGGTCACTCTGAGTTGTAGGAACCTGTTTGGGGTTCTGAGCTATAAGATCTGAGGATCTGAGGAGAAGTGCAGAAGCTAGGCCGAATCTAGTACACTACTAGATAGGCGAAAGGGGAAAGTGGATGTACCCAGATCTTGGGGAACCACTATAAATACTGTGTGCACTCTGTGTATGATTGTTTCTGTGATTGATGTGCTGATAGCTGTAGAATTTGCAATTGCTGCTTAAATTACAAAACAGATTGTCTGCCTTTAAAGTAAAAGAAAAATTACACCTATTCACCCCCCCTCTAGGTGGTTAGGCACTAATTCTTTCAAGTGGTATCAGAGCGAGGTTGCTCAAGAAAGGACTTAACAGTTAGAGTAAGATCCTTAAGACAGATTTAAGATCAAGAAAGAATCAAGAAAATGGGTTCAGGTGAAAATCACAAGGAGCTGGGGTCAATGAAATTGTCAATATGTAGAAAAGATATATTTGGCATATAGAAAGAGAGGGTCAGACTCTTTATGAAAGCTTCTGACCCAAGGATATATATTACAGTCAAAGAAGGCCCATATGTGCCAATGAAGATATCCATTCTGGATGCAAATCAGAAAACTCCCAAGGACTTTTCTGAAATGACTAAATATGAAATCATCCTGGCCACTATGGACAAGAGAGCCCAAAATATAATTGTTAGTGCTATTGATGATTCAACATTTCAGAACTTAATTCATTGTAAAACCTCTAAAGAAATGTGGGACACATTAATAGTCTATATGGAGGGATCAGAGGAAGTAAGACAAGATAGGAAGTCAATGTTAAATCAGGAATATGAAAGCTTCAGACAAGGAAAGTCTGATAGCATTACAGAATGTTACAAGAAGTTATATAGGATTGTTAATGAGTTGATGTACTATGGAAGAGTCTTCAGCAACTATGAGCTGAATGACAAGTTCTTAAGATCCCTGACTAAGGACTGGGACACCAAGATTTGTGTCATTAGGGAAGTGGCCAAACTTGCTGATATACCTCCTCCAACTTTGTTTGGAAAACTGCTATCTTATGAGATGCAGTTAATGGCTAGAAAGGAGGAAGAGAAGAATACTAGAGTGGAGCACAAGGAAAAGTCTGTAGTATTCAAGACTGAAGCCACTAAGAAGTATAGAAGCAAGTCTCCATCTCCACCTAAAATAATTTCTGAGGCTGTCACAGATAATTCAGATAGCAAGAGTTCTGATAGCAGTGAAAGTGATGAAGACTTTGCTGCTTTTACTAGGCACTTTCAAAGATTTCTAAAGAAGAGGCAGTGGAGTTCTAAGCCTTCCACTTCTCAGCCAAAAGATGACTACTATCAGAAGAGAAAGTCATCCAGGAATGACAGAAGCAGTTCAAAGCCAAACAAAGCTAAATCTTCAAAGATTGTGTGATATTGCTGCAATAGACAGGGATATGTAGTGGCTGACTGTCCTGAAAAGAGGAAGGAGTCATCTGACAAAAAGAAGACTCAGTTTAAGAGCAAAAAGGAAAAGTCCTTTGTTGTTAAGAAAGACAAGAGTCTGACAGACCAGTCATCTTCAGAAACAGACTCAGAAGCTAAAGCCTACATTGGATTATTTGCTGAAGTGGAAGAAGATGAGTTCATGCAGCTAATGAACTCAATTTATGAGTATGAAGACCTGTTGGGTACATTGGAATAAATGTACCTGATTTGAAGAAGCCTCACCCTACTCAATGATATACATCAAAATGTATTTGATGTATTTTGAGTTACCTTGTGCAGGTTAAGTATTTGCAGGGAAAGCTAAAAAGTTTCTAAGTCCATGTGTCGACACCCAGAAGAAAAGTGTCGACACTTAAGAAGACTTGTGTCTACACCCAGATAAGCAGTGTCGACACTTGGAGTACTTGTGTCGACACCAGGAATGCAGTGTCGACACCAGAAGGAAAGTGTCGACACATAAAGGCTGTGTCGACACTCTATGAAGAAATGTCCAGAGAAGCAGTGTCGACACTTAGAAGCAGTGTCGACACCCAGAGGAACTTTGTCGACATCAGAAAGTGTCGACACTTGGAGGCTGTGTAAACACTCAGCAAATTCAACAGAGTCTAAGTACAAGTGTCGACATAGTAAAGAAGATGTGTCGACACTCAGCAAAAGTATCAACACAGAAGGCATGTGTCGACACCAAGAAGATGTGTCAACACTTGACAAGTTCAACACAAGAAGATGGGTCGACACAAAGGAGTTGTGTCGACACTTACAAGAATTCAACTAAGTACTAAAGAACAAGGAGTTGTGTCTACACACCATATCAGTGTCGACGCATGTTGAAGAAGCAGTGTCGAGATGAAATTTCTACAACACAAGGAGTTGTGTCGACACCTTGAAGGCTAGTGTCGACACTTAGTCTACTTGTGTCGACACTTGGTCTACAAGTGTCGACATTTAAAGACTGACTGTCTCGACACTTTAAGACAGTTACAAATATTTCAAGAAGTGACTGGATGACTTGACAGCTGCCAATCCAGCCGGTCTACTGCAACTGTCAGAGATGTCAGAAAATTGTTAGGAACCGGATCAGCCGGTCACCATGAAGAAGGCCTATATAAAGGCTTATTCTGTCAACAGAAGAAGATGATTAACAACAAGAGATTGAGAAGAAGATCAAGCAATTCATTGAAGAATCAATTCAAGTGAAGATCTAAGAAGTTGGAGAGAGAGAGAGCTCCTTCCAAGAAGACAGCTGTTGGAACCAAGATGTTAAGAAAGTTTCAGACTTAGTTCTGATTCTTAAGTTAGCAGTGATTGAAGATCAACTGTAGAGAGACTCAACCCTATTGTGTTCTACATTCAAGAAGCTTTGAAGAAAGCCAAGTGAGGTTGATCTCAGTAGAGTTCTTCCAAGAACTTATCAAGAAACCTGTCAACTTTTCTCTCTTATTCTGAGTTGAGGTTATACACTTTGTATTTTTAATTTCTTGTAGGATCCTTAGGGATCTGAGTTGTAAGCCTGAAATTATAAAGGCTGAGTGGTAGGGCCTGTGTGCTTGAGTGTAGGAGATCTATTTCTCTGAGTGTAGGCCTGTTGTAGGCTGAGTGTAGGCCTTGTGGCTGAGTGTAGGTCTTTGGAGAAGACTGAGTTGTAGGGCTGTTGAGCCTGAGTTGTAGGAGTGAGATCACTCTGAGCTGTAGGAACCTATTTGGGGTTCTGAGTGTAAGATCTGAGGATCTGAGGAATAGTGGAGGAGTTTGGCCGAATCTAGTACACTACTAGATAGGCAAAGGGGGAAAGTGGATGTACCCAGACCTTGGGGAACCACTATAAAACTGTGTGTACTCTGTGTATGTGATTGATGCTGTGTATGCTGTTTATAGTTCTGTGAAATCTGTGTTATAATCTGCCTAAAAGTTTTAAAAAGATAAGGTCACCTATTCACCCCCCCCCTCTAGGTGATTAGGTACAATTTCTTTCAAGTGGTATCAGAGGGAGGTTACTCAAAAAGGACATAACTGTCTGAGGAGATCCTGTTGGCAGATTCAGTATAATCAAGTGCAGAATCAAGAAAATCAAGAAAATGGGTTCAACAGAGAATCACAAAGAACTTGGATCCATGAAGTTGCCTATTTGCAAAAAGGAGATCTTTGGCATCTGGAAAGAAAGGGTTGTTAGACTATTTATGGAAGCCTCTGACCCCAGAATATATATCACAGTTAAAGAAGGGCCATATGTGCCAATGAAGGTAACTATGTTAGATGCAAATCAGAGAACACCAAAAGACTTTTCTGAAATGACTAAGGATGAGATTATTCTGGCCACCATGGACAAAAGGGCCCAGAATATTATAGTAAGTGCAATAGATGATGCTACATTTCAGAACTTGATACACTGTAAAACATCAAAGGAGATGTGGGATACTCTGATAGTGTACATGGAGGGTTCAGAAGAAGTTAGACAAGACAGGAAGTCTTTGTTAAACCAAGAATATGAGAGCTTCAGACAAGGCAGGTCTGATAGTATAACAGAATGCTACAAGAAATTCTATAGGATTGTCAATGAGTTAATGTCCTATGGAAGAGAATTCAGCAATTATGAGCTGAATGATAAGTTCTTGAGATCCCTAACTAAAGACTGGGATACTAAGATTTGTGCCATAAGGGAAATTACCAAGTTAGCAGAAATTCCTCCTCCAACATTGTTTGGAAAGTTGTTATCCTATGAAATGCAGCTAATGGTTAGGAAAGAGGAGGAGAAGACTACTAGATTTGAGCATAAAGAAAGAGCTGTGGCATTCAAGACAGAAGCCACCAAGAAATACAAAAGTAAGTCTCCATCTCCACCCCCAAAAGCTGCTGAATCTGAGACAGATGAGACAGAATGCAGGAATTCTGAAAGCAGTGAGAGTGATGAGGATTTTGCAGCTTTCACAAGACACTTTCAGAAGTTTCTAAAGAAAAAACAGTGGAGGTCTAAACCATCCACTTCACAGGGAAAAGATGACTATTATCAGAACAAGAAGTCATCAAAGAAAGACAGGAGAAAGCCCAAGTCAAGCAAAACAACTTTATCAAAAATTATATGCTATTACTGTAACAGACAAGGCCATGTTGTTGCTGACTGTCCAGAGAAAAGGAAAGAGTCAACTGATAAGAGGAAGACTCAAATAAGTTCAAGAAGGAAAGGTCATTTGTTGTTAAAAAGGACAAAAGTCTGTCAGATATGTCTTCTTTAGAAACTGAGTCAGAAGCTGAAGCTTACATTGGACTGTTTGCTGAAGAAGAGGAAGAGGAGTTCATCCAGTTAATGAACTCTATATATGAGTAAGAGGACAATCAGTGTCAAGGTCTGATGGCCTTTTCAGAAGGAGATAAAATCCAGGATTAGCCTGGACCTAGTCAGGTATAAGATTGTTCTTCAAGTTCAGTTTCTTGTACTGAGTCAGATTCTGCTACATCAGCATCAAGTGATGCCAGTGGATCTGAATCTGAAGGGGATATTCATCAGTTGATTGATGAATATAGAGTACTGTTGCAAGCTTTTAAGAAAAGCAAATCCTTGGCCAAGAGTCAGGCAAAGGAGATTGCTAGTCTCAAAGAGGCTGTAACTGATTTTGAGAAGTTGATTGATCAAAAAATAAATGAAGTAACCAGACTGAAGCACATAACTGTTATTCAGATGAGGACTATAACATTTAAGAATGATCAAATCAGAAATCTGGAGATTATTCTTCAGAAGGAGAGAGATATAGTAGCAAGGTTCTCTAAACCAAAATCAGTTACCTTTGATAGATGAGTTTATACCTCACAAGGGTAAAACTGGATTAGGGTTTACAAAACCTGCTAGGACTGTTCAGTCCAAGTCTAAGGGCAAAGCCCCAGTACTCAACAAGCCTGCTATAGATAAAACAGCTAGGGTTGTACCTAAGCAAAGGTACAACAGATTTGAGTGCTGGTGTTGTGGCAAGGTAGGCCACTTTGCCATTGACTGCTGGCACAATTCTAGTGCCAAAGTGAGTAGCAAACTGCCTGTTGGAAGATCTGCAGGTAGCTTTGTTAAGAGGCAAACTAACCAGCACCAAGGACCCAAGAATTCTTTGGGTTCTAAGGTTAACTAATCTGTTTTGCAGGTGAGTCCAAGTGACCATGCCCCAATATGGTACTTGGACAGTAGATGTTCCAGGCACATGACTGGAACTAGGGGATTGCTAAAGGACTACACACCAATCAAGGATGGTCCTAAAGTCAACTTTGGTGGTTCTGAAAAAGGAATCATCAAAGGTTTTGGTAACATTTCTAGCAACCTTATAACTATTACTCAAGTGGCTTATGTTAAAGGTTTGAAACACGACCTCATTAGTATAAGTCAGCTGAGTGATCTAGGATATGACATCTCATTTGTTAAAGATGGTTGTCATATCAGGAGGTCAAATGATCAAGAGATCATTTTGACAGGTTATAGGAAGAGAAATGTTTATTGCCTAGACATTATGTGTGAGAACAATGTTTCTCCAGTGTGTCTTGTAGCTGATGAGAAAGTCTCTCATTGTGTCAAATGGCACAAGAGGCTAGCTCATCTTAACTACAAGACAATTGACCAACTCTATAGCAAAGAGTTAGTGAGGAATGGTCCTCAGGTTAAGTGTATTAAAGATGGGATATGTTCAGCTTGTCAAAAGGGCAAGCAGACTAGATCCACCTTTAATAGCATTGAGAATAAAGATGTTGTGAGGTGCTTATACCTCTTGCATATGGATCTCTTTGGTCCTATGCCAGTTCACAGCCTAGGTAGGAAGGTCTACACATTTGTGGTTGTAGATGACTACTCAAGGTTTTCCTGGGTGTTCTTCCTTAGACAGAAATCTGAAACACCTAGTATCTTCTATAGTTTTGTCAAACAAATACAGAATGAGTTAGACAATACAGTGGTCAAAATAAGAAGTGACCATGGTACTGAATTCCAATCTGATAATATGACAAAGCTATGTGAAGAGTTTGGGATATTTTAGGAATTTTCTTCACCAAGAACACCTCAGCAAAATGGCATTGCTGAAAGGAAAAATAGAACCTTGATTGAGGCTGGTAGAACCCTATTAAGTGACACATCTCTCCCAGAATACTTCTGGGCTGAGGCAGTTAATACTGCATGCCATGTAATTAATAGGGCTACTATCACCAAAAGTCACAATAAGACCCCCTATGAGATTGTGAAAGGCAGAAAACCAAACCTATCCTATTTCAGGATCTTTGGTTGTAAATGCTATATACTTAACAATGGTAAGTCTTACTTGACCAAGTTTACTGCCAAATCCCAAGAGGGGATCTTTGTTGGGTACAGCAACAACAGTAAGGCTTATAGGGTCTACAACTTGACTACTCAAGTTGTAGAAGAGTCAGTACATGTAGTGTTTGATGAAGCTAGACTCATTAACAATGAATTGTCTAGAAGTATTTGCAGCTCTACAGGTGTGACTAAGAAGATGGACAAGCTTACTATTGAAGAAAGTTCTACTGCAAGACAGCAAGTGGATGATAGTGGTTGTTGTCCAGGGGGAGTACTAGATACACCTGATGCAGAAGAAGACCAAGGAGTGCAGCAATGAAGGATCAAGCGCATAACCAACTGTTCCAAAAGCCCGGACTGTTGGAAAGGGTGCTACTTAATTTCTTAAATAAGTAGAAGTGCGCCACGGGTCAAGTGAAGGAACGCCAGACCCAACAATCCCCCCCGGCGTCCAGCACAACCCGTCGGCTCAGAGGTGGAGTTACCACATGGCCCACATGGCTCAGAGGTGGGGTTACCACATGGCCCACACGGCTCAGAGGTGGGGTTACCACATGTCCACGGTTGCACGGCTCAGAGGTGGGGTTACCACATGTCCACGGTTGCCTGACCCGCCGGACCCACACAAGTAGAAGGGAAAAATCAGGATTTAATAGCGCTCCCCCGGTCTTGAACCCGTGACCTGCTCTGATACCAATTGAAGGATCAAGCGCATAACCAACTGTTCCAAAAGCCCGGACTGTTGGAAAGGGTGCTACTTAATTTCTTAAATAAGTAGAAGAGCGCCACGGGTCAAGTGAAGGAACGCCGGACCCAACAAGCAAGTTGAAGAAGCTGAAGGAGTACTGTTGGGTATTTCATCCACATGAACCCAGATTTGATGAAGTCACCCTAGAACTAAGATGAATTAAGTTGTATTTGATGCTTGGTTTGAGCTATATGTTTGCAGGAGTTTCACTGGGAAGTGTAGACCAATGTCAGCCCACAGTGGGTCACCAAACACAGGAACTGTGCAATGTAATCCCTCATTGCATATTCCAAGGTGATTGACTCATGTGTGGTCTATCTATTGGGATACACTTCATATTCAAGCTATTGGACTATGGGAAAGGCATTGGAAGTTGGCTACTCTAGAAGAATCATTTTTTTCCAACATCAGAAAATTTCTAAGTGTTTTACTCGAGTAGAGCTTTCACCTACTCGAGTAGTCTGAGCATAAGTTACTCGAGTTAAGGAATCTTGTACTTGAGTAGACATAGTAATATACTCGAGTAGCTAAGCCACCTACTCGAGTAGACCAAGTCACATACTCGAGTAGTTCATTTTACCTACTCGAGTAGTTCCTGTGTCACCCGTGTACCTCGCTATTTCTCTACTCCAGAATTTTTTCTAAGTCTTTTACTCGAGTAGAACTTTCACCTACTCGAGTAGGTTACTTCCTCTCGAGTAGTTTAGTTCAAATACTAGAGTAGTTGCCAGCAGACCTCTTCAGAATTTTTCTAAGTATTCCACTCGAGTAGTATTTCATGTACTCGAGTAGGTTATGTAACATAATCGAGTAGCTCTTCCAGTACTCGAGTAGATCCTCTATATACTCGAGTAGGTCTCTTCGCTTACTCGAGTAGTTCTGTCTGTATACTCGAGTAGTTGATCTCTATATACTCGAGTAGTCTGTTTATACTTACCCGAGTATGTTTCCCATCATATACTCGAGTAGCTATTCAACTACTTGAGTAGTTATTGACTTACTCGTGTAGTTGGCTAAATATTTCTGAAAATTTTCTAAGTCATTTTTCTGACGGGATTTTTCAAATCACGCGACATGATTGGTCCACGTATACATCATTATGACTGATTATGACCGTTAGTCTCTCCTATATAAGGTCTTATCAGAAAATGACAAACCCTAAGTTTTCTCAAAGCTTTCTTGTAATCTCTTTTTCGAGAAATATTCTTCAGTCGCCTCTCTCCGACTTTCGCGAAACGGAAGCCACCGCCGCTGCCTTCTTCTCCGGCAAAAGCTTCCACTTTCAGAGGATTACTTTGAAGAAAAGTTACAGATCGAGATCGACTTCACTGATCATATTTTCTCTCGATTTCTGTAAAAGAAAGTAGATCCAGATCGAGGCCGAGACCTTCTTCACCGATTTCTGAAAAAGCTGCAAAGTTGAAAAGAAGAAGATCCTGGTCATTTCTTTCAGATCTGAGTGATTTACTGTTTGTATTCTTGTAAACTCTTTATTAATCTTGTAGGAGAAATCTTCTCCGAGTGTAGGAGTCTGTTTTTTTTCTCACTCCGAGTTTGTAGGAAGTGCTATATTCCGAGGTGTAGATCTGTTTTGTTGGATCGAGTTTGTAGGAACTTTGTTCCAAGGGTAGGATCGATTTTTGATCCGAGATAGTGGAGTAGCCGAGTCTAGTGATTGCTAGATCGGTGAGGGAAAGTGGATGTACCCAAGGTTGGGGAACCACTATACATCTTGTGTCGTCTGTGATATTGGTAGATATTTCTGTGCTTGCTCTAATTAATTTTTATTCCGCAAAAGACGCACAAACCACCTATTCACCCCCCTCTAGGTGATTTAGGTCGACAACAGTTTTCTTTCAAGTGGTATCAGAAGGAGGTTGATCGTTAGAAGGTTAACACCTTGATCAGATCCAGATCTGTTGTCTGAAAGATTCTACCATAAAATGGACAAGGGCAAGGATTTCACCAAGCTTCCTCTGTGCAACAAAAACAACTTTCCCATGTGGAAAGAAAGGATAAAATTTTTCATGGAAGCTGTGGATCCAAGGATCTTCATGATCATTGAAGAAGGTCCTTACGTTCCCATGACTATGTCCACTATCGACCCTACCAAGAGAGTTCCGAAAAAGCTAATGGATCTCGACAAAGACGAGATTGCACTTGTCTCTCTTGACAAGAGAGCTAAGAACATCATAGCAAGTGTAGTCGATGACTCGATGCTGCAGAATTTGATTCACTGTCAATCAGCTAAAGAGATGTGGCACTCCTTAGTCACTTTGATGGAAGAGACTGAAGAAGTAAGGGATGATCGGAGATCCCTTCTCAATCAAAAATATGAAGCGTTCCGACAAGGGAAAAAGGAAACAATTGTCGACACCTTTGAGAACTTCTTCAAGATTGTAAATGGCCTAAGGGTGTATGGTCGTGTCTTCACAAACGGAGAACTGAACGACAAATTCTTGAGATCCCTAACCAAGGAATGGGATAACAAGGTATGTGCCATCAGGGAGTTCGGGAAGCTAGCCGAAACGGACCCGCAAAATCTCTTTGGAAAGCTTATGTCCTATGAACTCCAAATCAATACAAGAAAAGCTGAAGAAGAGAAGGGCTGGTCTGCTCTAAAGGAGAAATCTGTCGCTCTGAAGGCAGACACCTCCAAAAAGAACAAGGCTGCCTCCCCCGCTCCAGCTCTAGAAGTTGATGAAGAAGAAGAAACATCAGAGCCCAGCACCTCAGGCTCTGAACTATCTAAAGGAGAGTTCTCCTTGCTCTCAAGGCAATTCAAGAAGTTTCTTAATAAAAAGAAACAATGGAAAGGCAAGGATGCCTCACACAGAAGATCGCGACGCGATGACGATCGACAAAGAAAAGGCTCAAGCAGCCATGACAGGTATAACACTAAACAGAACAAATACGTTTCAACTGACATCATTTACTACTGTTGCAAAAAGCCAGGTCACGTCATTGCTGACTACCCTCACAAGAAGAAGGAGGGTGGCAGAAGGGAAGACAAGAAATCCTCACACAACAGAAAGAGGAAAGAGAAGAGCCTCATAGCCAAAAGGAGCAAGACTCTTAGCGACTCCGACTCCTCAGAGTCAAGCGAATAAGAAGAAGCTTACTTCGGTCTAATGGCTCAAACAGATGATGAACAAGAGCCCCAGTTCACTGGGAAGGTAAACTCTCACACCCCTCTCTCAGAGTCTGAAGTCTCTGAACATGACTGCGAGAGTAGCTCCTCTGACGATGAGTCAGAATTGATGGCCCAGTATAAGGAGTTAATCATGGCGTACGACAAATGTCGTCGAGTCGTGAAGACTCAGGCTAAAGAGATCAAATCTCTAAAAGCCGAAGAGAGCAACTTGAGAGAGAAAGTCGCAAAGACTGACTCCCTCGAGGAAAACTTCAATAATGCTATTGAAGAATACAACAAGGCTCTCGAGCACCTTGACCTGAAGGAGAAGATCATCAAAGGTTTGGAAGCCGAACTTGCGGCTGAAAGGAAACTTGTTGAGAGTTTATCTAAGCCCAAAACGGTTCTTCCATTCGTTGTTGAATTCTCAGCAAAGGCCAAGGGAGCTGGACTAGGCCATGAAGAAGCTCCTAGTAAATCCTCTAGGAGAAACAGGAATCAACGGAAAAATAAGGCCGCCAAAAAGGCCTCAGCCGAAGAAAAGGGAAAAGCCCCTCAAAATCAAACCACATTCAGAAAGGTCATCTTTCCAACAAATGAGTTTGATTTTGACTCATCATACGGGCACTTTGCTAGGCCTACTCATGTAGAGCCAAAGTCCCGCTATCAAGGATGAGCTCGACCCCGAAACTTTGGCGAAAGTGTCTTTAAGGCACCTTATGAAGAAGTTGTTCTTCAGAGTTATGGCCCTTTCAATCATGGGCATAACTTCAAGAACGCACCAAAGACAAAGCCTGCTGTAGAAAAGCCTATAAAGGAGAAGAAGCCATGTGATTGCCATCACCATGAGGCATCTTCCTCCAAGAATGCTACCCCTGCTAGACCAAAGTTCCAAAAGGTCAAGCAGGAGATTTTGAGGCAAAGGTACAACAGATTTGACTGTTGGTGCCGTGGTAAGGTTGGTCACTCCGCCATAGATTACTGGTTCAATTCCAGAAACGCTGCAACCCCTCGTGTCAGCAATATGAGAAAGACCGCTCATAATGCCAACACTCGTAGGGGGAGCACTCTAACCCGAGACCAAGGACCCAAACGTGTTTGGGTTCCTAAGGCGAATTGATTGTTATTGCAGGGATGTCCAAAGGCCAACAAAATGCCTATCTGGTACTTGGACAGTGGATGCTCTCGGCATATGACCGGGACGAGAAGCCTCATTCAGAACTTTACTCCAGTCGTGAACGGACCAAAGGTCATCTTTAGAGGTTCAGACCGTGGAATTACTAGAGGCTATGGCATGATTACTAACGGTAATGTATCCTTCTCGGATGTGGCCTATGTTGAAGTATTGGAACACAATCTCATTAGCATAAGCCAACTCTGCGACAAAGGATACATAGTTGAGTTCCATGCTGATAAGTGCTTGATAAAATCCGTTGACAATATGGAAACGATTCTATCCGGCACTCGAAGCAGGAATATTTTCTATCTAAATTTCATCTGTATAGATTCCTCCACACCAGTGTGTCTTTTGGCAAAAGATAGTGCGTCTCTTGGTGACCAATGAAACAAGAGACTAGCACATATTAATTTCAAAACAATTAATAAACTATTTTCAATGAACTTGGTACGTGATGCCCCAAATGTCAAATGCGTCAAAGACAGACCTTTTCATGCATGTGTAAAAGGCAAGCAAACAAGGGCTACCTTTAAAAGCACTGTTGGCAAAGACTCTAACAGATGTCTCCATCTATTACACATGGACTTGTTTGGTCCACTGCAGCTTAGAAGTTTGGGAGGCAAGGAATATACATTGGTAATTGTTGATGACTAATCGCGCTTTGCGTGGGTGTTCTTTCTTAAACACAAGTCAGATACCTTCGATATCTTTACCAATTTTGTCAGGCAAGTCCAGAATGAATACAACTGCTCCATAGTCAAAATCAGAAGTGACAATGGAACAGAGTTCAAATCTGGGGCCATGACAGAATTCTGTGAAATCTTAGGTATCTTTCATAAGTTTTCCTCTCCTCGTACTCCACAACAAAATGGAGTGGCTGAGAGAAGGAACAGAACACTCATAGAGGCCTGCAGGACCATGTTGAGTGATGCTTCACTACCGGAGTACTTCTGGGCCGAGGCCGTCAACACTGCATGCCACGTGCAAAATCGAGCACTCATAAACAAAGACCACAATAAGACTCCTTATGAACTTCTGAAAGGCAGAAAACCAACAGTCTCTTACTTTAGAATCTTTGGCTGCAAATTCTTCGTACTTAACAATGGTAAGTATCATACCACCAAGTTCAGCGAAAAGAGCTTTGAAGGTATTTTTGTAGGATATAGTAGCCATAGTAAGGCATACATGATTTTCAATAGAAAAACCCTGGTGGTGGAAGAATCGATACATGTTGTATTTGATGAGACGAGCTTGCTGCAAAGTAATCCATCTAGTGTGCTCATTGAAGATGTAGGTGAATAGCTGAAAGAAACTAGCTTGGATGATCCGTCCGAAGAAGAAGGCGAGAAGTTCATTAAGATCACCACTCCCACTCCTATTGGAGAGGTTGATGATCAAAATGAAGAAGTCATCCAGGATGAAGAAATCACTCCGGTGCTTGAAGATAATCCAGATGCAAGGACTCTAGAGCTCAGACATCTGAAGGATCACCCCATGGACTAGATCATAGGAGATCCTCGGGATGGTGTCAGAACTCGGAGAGGTTCAACTAATGAGAATCTTCATTTGAGTTTTCTCTCACAGGTTGAACCAAAGAAATTTGAGGAAGCAAACTCAGACGCATCGTGGATAATGGCAATGGAAGAAGAGCTAAATCAGTTCAAGCGCTGCAATGTGTGGATGCTGGTTCCAAGACCCAAGCGAAAGAACATCATTGGAACAAAATGGGTCTTCAGGAACAAGATGGATGAAGACGGGACTATCATAATGAACAAGGCCAGACTCGTCGCTAATGGCTATCGTCAAGACGAAGGAATCAACTTCGACCAGACATATGCTCCAGTGGCCAGACTGGAGGCAATAAGGTTATTCCTAGCATATGCTGCCTTCAAAGGCTTCACCGTCTATCAGATGGACGTGAAGTCGGCCTTCCTGAATGGTAACTTAAAGGAGGAAGTGTATGTAGAACAACCTCCAGGTTTCGTTGATCCTAACTTTCCCGATCATGTCTATTTCCTGCACAAGGCCCTATATGGTCTGAAACAAGCTTCTCGAGCTTGGTATGAAATGATGTCTACCTTTCTACTTGAGAATAAGTTCACAAGGGGAAAGATAGACAAGACATTATTTCTTAGGGAAATAAAAGGCAAGATTTTGCTAGTGCAAATCTATGTCGATGACATTATTTTTGGCTCTACAGATAACAACCTCTGCAAAAAGTTCTCAAAACTTATGCATGGGAAGTTTGAAATGAGCAGTATGGGCGAGCTGAAGTATTTCTTAGGGCTTCAAGTGAAACAATCTGAAGATGGAATTTTCATCTCACAGACCAAATTCACCAAAGAGCTAATTAAGAAATTCGGAATGGAGAACGCAACCTCTATGAGGACTCCAATGGGCTCAACTATGTCTCTGGACAAGGATGAGAAAGGGAAACCTTTTGATGAAACCAAGTACAGAAGCATAATTGGATCCTTGCTCTACCTTACTGCCAGTAGGCCTGACATAATGTTCTCAACATGTGTCTGTGCTAGATTTCAGGTGAACTCTAAGGAATCTCATTACGCTGCTGCAAAGCGGATCCTGAGATACCTTAAAGGCACACCAAATCTTGGCTTATGGTACCCAAGAAGTAATGACAGCGAACTAATTGGATTTTCAGATGCAGATTTTGCAGGTAGCAAAGACGACCGGAAAAGCACCTTAGGGACTTGCCAATTCTTCGGAAGAAGGCTAATTTCCTGGAGTAGCACGAAGCAGAACTGTGTCGCAATCTCAACGGCCGAGTCAGAGTATATCTCTGCAGGCAGTTGTTGCGCACAGTTGCTATGGATAAAGAATCAGTTCGAGGACTACAACCTGCAGTTCAAGGATATACCCTTATACTGTGACTCCTCCAGCGCAATTGCAATAGCCAACAATCCAGTCTCTCACAGCCGGACAAAGCACATTGAGCTAAGGTACCACTTCATCCGGGAACATGTGGAGCATGGAGACATAGATCTCCAATATGTGCCTACAGATAGGCAGGTTGCAGATATCTTCACAAAACCGCTGGATGAGACCAAGTTCTCGTTTTTCAAGACAGAGCTTGGGATGCTCAACAAAGAGGACTAAAGAAGGCAGAATGACTAAGAAGCAAGTAATTGTAAAGGGTTAGTCAAACTCTACTCCTCAACTTGTTCAAAATTCCACTCGAGAAGTATACGACATACTCGAGTATCTAAAGATCTACTCGAGTATATGTACGAACCTACTCAAATATGTGCACTGACCTACTCGAGTACCTAAAGATCTACTCAAGTAAGTTTCTGACCTACTCGAGTAAGTCAATACCTACTCGAGTAAGTATCTCACCTACTCGAGTAAGTCCTTATCTACTCGAGTAGTCTTTCTTACATACTCGAGTAGCTCCAGTCAACCTACTCGAGTAGCTCCTTTATCTACTCGAGTAGCCTATCTCTCTCTCGTGTCCTGATTTCCAGCTTTTCAAAATTTGTTCTATTCGCCACCCAAGGCTATATGCCGCCTCTTTATTTAAATTAATTAGCGGAAATTGAAGAGTTATATATATATATGAAATTTCGAAACATCAAACCTACTCGACATATTTCTATCTCTCGAGTACCCTGTCTCTTCGCCTACCCTGCCGACTCGCCTCCGACGAAGTTGCAGAGCTCTATCTCTCTAATTTCCTCCAGTCATATAAAGACCATTCATGATGATGTGCTTGCCCAGATACAGAGTGTCAAATTTCACACCTATGACACTGTTGTCTGGATGCACAATCAAATCTTGCCAGATCTTGCAGTTGACCCAAACCTCATTCCCCATCATCTCAATCCTCTAGCCACAGATGTCTCTGCTCCTGCTGTTCCTCAACAACCTACCTTCTCCCCCAGGCCTGGAGACTCAGTTGCTCCTCCATACACTTATGTTCCAGGCTGGGAAGAAGAAGATCCTGCTGACATATTCCTTCAAGCCCCTCCAGAGATCAGAATCCACAAGAAGAAAAGGAAATATGGTGAAGGTCCCTCTGCCAGCAGGACAGCTCCTTCTAAGGCCCCTGAACATGCTGAAGTCGGGTCTCCAACTTCAAAGTCTCTTATTTTGGACACACTCAGGCTAGTCATGGATCACAGTGAGAACAGAAGCCTTCACTACAGTTCCCAGGAATGGGAGTTATATGAGAAATCCATGCTAAAAAGAAGGATCCATGACAGAGAGTTTGGGAGAAATAACCCTGCTGCTCCTCCAAGGCCTCCTAAGTACTTTCCTAAGCCTTTCAGCTACTTAAGGAGACAACAAGAGAAGATGGATAAGCAGCAATCCCAAGCCCAAACCTAAAAGATGATGAGAAATTGAAATGATAATTGTAGACTTGATGTTTTTGGAAACTCATATATATACAATTCTTCATTACTGTCTAATTATTCTGCTCATTGCCCTTTGCTTACTTGCTCATATTTTTTCTACTTAGTTTCTTTTATGTCCATAATTCACCTTAGTGTAAAGGGTTCTGACTTCAACAAATAGGGGGAGATTGTTGGGTATTTCATCCACATGAACCCAGATTTGATGAAGTCACCCTGGAACTAAGATGAATTAAGTTGTATTTGATGCTTGGTTTGAGCTATATGTTTGCAGGAGTTTCACTGGGAAGTGTAGACCAATGTCAGCCCACAGTGGGTCACCAAACACAGGAACTGTGCAATGTAATCCCTCATTGCATATTCCAAGGTGATTGACTCATGTGTGGTCTCTCTATTGGGATACACTTCATATTTAAGCTATTGGACTATGGGAAAGGCATTGGAAGTTGGCTACTCTAGAAGAATCATTTTTTCCAACATCAGAAAATTTCTAAGTGTTTTACTCGAGTAGAGCTTTCACCTACTCGAGTAGTCTGGGCATAAGTTACTCGAGTTAAGGAATCTTGTACTTGAGTAGACATAGTAATATACTCGAGTAGCTAAGCCACCTACTCGAGTAGACCAAGTCACATACTCGAGTAGTTCATTTTACCTACTCGAGTAGTTCATGTGTCACCCATGTACCTCGCTATTTCTCTACTCCATAATTTTTTCTAAGTCTTTTACTTGAGTAGAACTTTCACCTACTCGAGTAGGTTACTTCCTCTCGAGTAGTTTAGTTCAAATACTCGAGTAGTTGCCAGCAGAGCTCTTCAGAATTTTTCTAAGTATTCCATTCGATCAGTACTTCATGTACTCGAGTAGGTTATGTAACATACTCGAGTAGCTCTTCCAGTACTCGAGTAGATCCTCTATATACTCGAGTAGGTCTCTTCGCTTACTCGAGTAGTTCTGTCTGTATACTCGAGTAGTTGATCTCTATATACTCGAGTAGTCTGTTTATACTTACCCGAGTATGTTTCACATCATATACTCGAGTAGCTATTCAACTACTCGAGTAGTTATTGACTTACTCGTGTAGTTGGCTAAATATTTCCGAAAATTTTCTAAGTCATTTTTCTGACGGGATTTTTCAAATCACGCGACATGATTGGTCCACATGTACATCATTATGACCGATTATGACCGTTAGTCTCTCCTATATAAGGTCTTATCAGAAAATGACAAACCCTAAGTTTTCTCAAAGCTTTCTTGTAATCTCTTTTTCGAGAAATATTCTTCAGCCGCCTCTCTCCGACTTTCGCGAAACGGAAGCCGCCGCCGCTGCCTTCTTCTCCGGCAAAAGCTTCCACTTTCAGAGGATTACTTTGAAGAAAAGTTACAGATCGAGATCGACTTCACTGATCATATTTTCTCTCGATTTCTGTAAAAGGAAGTAGATCTAGATCGAGGCCGAGACCTTTTTCACCGATTTCTGAAAAAGCTGCAAAGTTGAAAAGAAGAAGATCCTGGTCATTTCTTTCAGATCTGAGTGATTTACTGTTTGTATTCTTGTAAACTCTTTATTAATCTTGTAGGAGAAATCTTCTCCGAGTGTAGGAGTCTGTTTTTTTTCTCACTCCGAGTTTGTAGGAAGTGCTATCTTCCGAGGTGTAGATCCGTTTTGTTGGATCGAGTTTGTAGGAACTTTGTTCCGAGGGTAGGATCGATTTTTGATCCGAGATAGTGGAGTAGTCGAGTCTAGTGATTGCTAGATCGTTGAGGGAAAGTGGATGTACCCAAGGTTGGGGAACCACTATACATCTTGTGTCGTCTGTGATATTGGTAAATATTTCTGTGCGTGCTCTAATTAATTTTTATTCCGCAAAAGACGCACAAACCACCTATTCACCCCCCTCTAGGTGATTTAGGTCGACAATAGTTTTCTTTCAAGTACAACCTGAAGACAGGATGCCACCAGCTAATAGACATCTAAAAGATCATCCAGCCAATCAAATTATTGGTGATCTAAGACAAGGGGTACAAACAAGGAGCAGAAATCTAAGTTCAGTACTCTACTCCAGTTTTCTATCCCCAAGTTGAGCCAAAAAAATTTGAAGAAGTCATCCTAGACCCTCATTGGATTGAGGCAATGCAAGAGGAGCTGAACTAGTTCAAAAGATGCAAAGTCTGGGAGCTTGTTCCTAAACCAAAAGATCACAACATAATTGGGACTTAGTGGATCTTTAGGAACAAGATGGATGAACATGGAGTGATTATCAAGAACAAAGCAAGACTGGTTGCTAAGGGATATAGGCAGGAAGAAGGTATTGACTTTGATCAAACCTTTGCTCCAGTAGCCAGACTGGAGGCCATAAGGATGTTCCTGGCCTATGCAACCTATCAAGGGTTTAAAGTATACCAAATGGATGTTAAGTCAGCCTTTTTGAATGGCAATCTGAAGGAAGAAGTCTATGTGGAACAGCCATCAGGTTTTGTTGATTCAACTCAACCTAATTATGTCTATAGACTTAGGAAGGCTTTGTATGGGTTAAAACAAGCCCCTAGGGCTTGGTATGAAACCCTGTCTAGTTTCTTCATTGAGAATAAATTCACAAGGGGGAAAATAGACAAGACTCTATTCCTTAGGGAATCCAGAGGCAAGATCATACTAGTCTAAATATATGTAGATGACATCATATTTGGGTCTACTGAAAGTAGTCTTTGCAAAAAGTTTGCAAAACATATGCAAGGATAATTTGAGATGAGCAGTATGGGGGAACTTAAGTTCTTCTTGGGTCTCCAAGTTAGACAGACTGAGAATGGTTTATCCATATGCCAGTCTAAGTTCACCCTAGAATTAATAAAGAAGTATGGTATGGAATCATCCAGTACCATGAAAAATCCTATGGGGTCAAGTATATCTCTTAGCAAAGATGATGCAGGGAAACCTGTAGATGAGACTTTGTATAGAGGGATAGTTGGATACCTATTGTATTTGACTGCAAGTAGACCAGATATCATGTATGTTACATGTGTCTGTGCTAGGTACCAAGCTTGCCCTAAAGAATCTCATTTGACAGCAGTCAAAAGAATTTTGAGATATCTAAAGGGCACTCCTTATCTAGGCCTTTGATACCCTAGGAATGGAGACTTTGAACTGACAGGTTATTCAGATGCAGATTTTGCAGGCTGCAAAGAAGATAGGAAAAGTACAACTGGTACCTGTCAATTCCTAGGTGGAAGACTGATATCATAGAGTAGCAAGAAACAAACAAGTGTGGCTATCTCCACAGCAGAATCAGAGTATGTGGCTGCAGGAAGTTGATGTGCTCAACTTCTATGGATACAACATCAGCTAGAAGACTATGGTATACAAGTAAGTAGAACACCTCTATTTTGTGATTCTACTAGTGCTATTTCTATTGCAAACAATCCTGTTTCCCATAGTAGGACTAAGCACATAGAAATAAAATACCATTTTCTAAGAGAACATGTGGAAAAAGGAGATATTTCCCTAGAATATATTAATACAGATAATCAACTAGCTGACATGTATACTAAGCCTTTAGAAGAAACCAAATTCAATAGGTTCAAAATTGAATTAGGTATGATAAACTTAGAATAAGTTTACAAAAATGGCTAAGTAAAATAGTGTCGACACACAGAGTTGTCTGTGTCGAGACAGAGAATTGGTGTCGACACTTCAGAGAAAAAGTGTCGACACATCTAGGCAGTTGGTGTCGACACTTCAGAGAATTAGTGTCGACACATGCAGGGTAGGTGTCGACACATCCAAGGTGGTGTCGACACTTAAGATTTACACAGAATTAGACAAGTAAAGTCTCGACTAAGTGTCGAGCTAAGTGGTGTCGACACATAAACAAGTGTCGACACATATATTTTGTCGACTATACTTGTGTCGACACATAGTTGTCGAGACATTATAAGTCTGTGTCGACACTTTTCAACAGTGTCGACACAATTTAAGTATTTTGACGCGCCCTTTCATCTTCGATTCTAGAAAGGTATAAATAGGTTCTCGCCATTGTATGTCGACACGCTCACCAAAGTTTCGAGACCAAACTTGTGTGTTGACACCTCTCTTCTCTAGATTCAAATTTCTTCAAACCCTAATGGCGCCGAAGCTAGAAGAGAATGTGAATGAAGGATACGAACTCGTGCGGCATGCTTTTGATGACGGGGAACCAGAGATCAAAGGCGTGATAACCCTAATAGAAGAGACAGGGTTAGAATTTCTTGTTTCCGAACCGACCAAGATATGGAAGAAAGAAGTTCTGGAATTTCTAAATGGAGCAACAATAGATGAATCTGGACTCAAGATAAAGTCTAGAGTTCATGGGGCAAAGGTGAAAGTTTCTCCCAAAAGTCTGAGAAAGGTACTACAACTACATAAAACTAAGGAAGAAGAAGATGTTTCAGCTTCTAAGACTAGGGAAGCATTGACATGGTGTGGTTTGGACTCAAACCTGCAAATAGGTTCTATTTTCAACAGGAAGGGAATGAATTTGCAAGGCAAATTCTTGTCTGATATTGTTGGCAAGGTAATCCTGTGCAAGTCTGGAGGACATGATAGGATTTCAGCTTATATGTTCAGTCTAATGACAAGGTTAATCTTCCAACTAAATACTGATTGGTCTGCAGTATTGTTTGATAAGATTAAAGAGAGTATGAAGAAACCCAATATGGGCAGAATTCTAAGTCTATACCTAGCTGGTAGTATACCAGAGGTGATGAGTTAAGCAGCTGGATCTAAGATCAATCACATGAGGAAGATGGACATGAGAATCTTCTCTAGATGGTATAGAGTCTTGACTAAGGAAATGCCAACTCCTGAGAAGGTAACACCCCAAAAGAAGAAGAAGAAGACAACCCCAGTGGCTCAAGAATCCTCTAGCAGCTCTGAGGAGCAAGTTGTCTTTACTCCTGATGAGGAAGCAATTGGAAATGCTGGACAATCTCCAGCAAGACAAGAAGTTGCACCAAGGCAGGGGGAGCTACCTCAAGCAAGCCCAATCCACCAGGATTCCATCCAGGGGGAGCCTCTACTGGTGGATGAGCCAACTCCACTAGAAAGTGAACAAGCTACACAAATCATACTTGAGGTAACGACTGAAATAAACCAATTAGATTTCTCTATTGAGAATGCAGTTATGACTGACATATTATCTAATGCAAATCAGCAACCTCAGATTCCTAGTCAACCCCAAGATGTTGTCATGGAGGACACATCTGTTGCTGATCAAGTGGTATCTGATCAAGTGGTTGATGAGATTAGAGATTCTCCACCCCATCCTCAATAAGAATTTACCCTAGAAGAGCTATTCCCAGATCTTCTCCAAACTGACTTTGAGAAAGAAAGTGCTGCTGCTGAGGGGGAGAAGGCTCATGTTGAGGGGGAGCATGTGGATATTGTTGAAGAAACTGCAAGCAAAGAGACTGAGGTGCCAAAAGATGTTGAAGGGCTACAAAGGACTGAGAAGGAGTTACCTCCAAGCCCTAAGGACAGGGTTGATATTGCAAGCACTTCTGCTTCTGAAGATGAAGAGACTGCAAGAGCCAAGAAGAGGAAGTTTCAAGTCTTCAAGAGGAGGAGCCAGACATACAAAAAGGCTTTACAAACAATTGCACCATAGCCTGCACCACAACCAGCCCCATCAACAGATTACAGTTCATTGATGGTGGCTTTACAAATTAAGCTTAATGAGCAAAGGCAAGCTCTGGAAAAGTATGTAGATGAAGGGCATAAGTCACTACAATTTGATCTGGCCCAAGAAATTAAGTCCATCAGATTTGAAATGAATCTAAATAAGAAAGAAATGACTGACTGCTTTCATAAGGGAGGAAATGCAGTAGTCTATCTTGCTACACATCAAGAAAATATCAAGAAACAAATTGAAGACTTGGCAGTAAAGCAAGGCTATGTCCTGGAAAACCATATAAGAATGAATGACAATTTGACTGAATCACACAATGTGATAGTCACTAAGATGCAGAATCTGGTTGCTGCTCAAACTACAGCAAGGACTACTGCCCAGGAAGAGTTTGATAAGAAATTACAAGAGGGAATCACTGTTGTTACTTCTGCAATTCAAGATTCTCAGAAGCTAATCACTGAAAAACTCCAAAGGTTGAAACCTTTCTACAAGGATGGAGTAAATTATCTGAATGCCCAAATAAGATTTCAGAAAGATGATCTGAGGGATCACATTGAAAGAGAAGTCATAAAGGGGGATAGGGTGTTAGTCAAAGCAGGCTCTAATCATGCAAAATGGATTTCCAATTCCATCAGAGCCACCCTTGGATATCCTCCATTATGTGATGATGATAATGTTGCAGAGTCTGGGATTAATCCTACATATCTTGGAGGGGAGGAAGCTGAAGTGGCTCAAGTAATATACCCTCCACCAGACTTTGATCATGCAGGTTCTGATCATGCAAAATGGATTTCCAATTCCATTAGAGCCACCCTTTGATATCCTCCATTATGTGATGATGATAATGTTGCAGAGTCTGGGATTAATCCTGCATATCTTGGAGGGGAGCAAGCTGAAGTGGCTCAAGTAATATACCCTCCACCAGACTTTGATATGATACATGCAGATATACAATCAATGTATAGCCCACCTGAGGGAAATCAGAAGATCATCATAGAAAAAGTGGTTCAGCCAGTACCAGAGGCTATACTGAAAGAACAAGAAGCTTTGCTGAAGGAATAAGAAGCCCAATTGTCTAAGAAGAGATTCAGGGAGCAAGCTGAATTGAGGCCTGACTTTGAACAATGGAGCCCCACTTCCAGGAATATCATTCTGACTGCATGGAAGGCTGCCAAGGATAATATCCAAGATAGAAACAAGTGGTATTCTGAACTGGAGTGGAGGAAGCATGCGTCCAGGCAAGAGGCAATTGTGCAATATAGAAGAAAGGCTAAGATGGGAAAGCTACCTCCTACTGCCCAGGAGCCTAGCAAGTACTTTCCTAAGCCCTATCATTACTTTGAAAGGCAAAAGATCAAGGCTAAAGAGCAGAAAAAGAAGGATCTGAAAGGAAAGAAGCCTGCTGCTGCTGAAGATACTGAAGCACCTGTCCAAGCAAAGATACAGTCTGGAAAGGGCATAGTGATCAAGGAGCCTGAGCAGCAATATGATAGAATTTATCTTTAGTTTACAGTTGTAATCTTTTGATTTTAAACACTCTATAAACTTTTGAATAATGAATATGATAAAGTTATTAGAACAATGTGATGTGTGATAAATCTATTACATTATTGTTCTGAGATATTTCTGTATACATGTTTTGTTTAATACATGTTTATGTACTTACCCTGTTATATAATCCTGCTTTACATCATACTGTGATTTTGTTATGTATGGTGTATATCATTGACTAAGGGTTATGACTTCACCAAATAGGGGGAGATTGTTGGGTACATTGGAATAAATGTACCTGATTTGAAGAAGCCTCACCCTACTCAATGATATACATCAAAATGTATTTGATGTATTTTGAGTTACCTTGTGCAGGTTAAGTATTTGCAGGGAAAGCTAAAAAGTTTCTAAGTTCATGTGTCGACACCCAGAAGAAAAGTGTCGACACTTAAGAAAACTTGTGTCGACACCCAGAGAAGCAGTGTCGACACTTGGAGTACTTGTGTCGACACCAGGAATGCAGTGTCGAAACCAGAAGGAAAGTGTCGACACATAAAGGCTGTGTCGACACTCTATGAAGAAATGTCCAAAGAAGCAGTGTCGACACTTAGAAGCAGTGTCGACACCCAGAGGAACTTTGTCGACATCAGAAAGTGTCGATACTTGGAGGCTGTGTCGACACTCAGCAAATTCAACAGAGTCTAAGTACAAGTGTCGACATAGTAAAGAAGATGTGTCGACACTCAACAAAAGTATCAACACAGAAGGCATGTGTCGACACCAAGAAGATGTGTCGACACTTGACAAGTTCAACACAAGAAGATGTGTCGACACAAAGGAGTTGTGTCGACACTTACAAGAATTCAACTAAGTACTAAAGAACAAGGAGTTGTGTCGACACACCATATCAGTGTCGACACATGTTGAAGAAGCAGTGTCGAGATGAAATTTCTACAACACAAGGAGTTGTGTCGACACCTTGAAGGCTAGTGTCGACACTTAGTCTACTTGTGTCGACACTTGGTCTATAAGTGTCGACACTTAAAGACTGACTGTCTCGACACTTTCAGACAGTTATAGATATTTCAAGAAGTGATTGGATGACTTGACAGCTGCCAATCCAGCCGATCTACTGCAACTGTCAGAGATGTCAGAAAACTGTTAGGAACCGGATCAGCCGGTCACCATGAATAAGGCCTATATAAAGGCTTATTCTGTAAACAGAAGAAGATGATTAACAACAAGAGATTGAGAAGAAGATCAAGCAATTCATTGAAGAATCAATTCAAGTGAAGATCTAAGAAGTTGGAGAGAGAGAGCTCCTTCCAAGAAGACAGCTGTTGGAACCAGGCTGTGAAGAAAGTTTCAGACTTAGTTCTGATTCTTAAGTTAGCAGTGATTGAAGATCAGCTGCAGAGAGACTCAACCCTATAGTGTTCTACATTCAAGAAGCTTTGAAGAAAGCCAAGTGAGGTTGATCTCAGCAGAGTTCTTACAAGAACTCATCAAGAAACCTGTCAACTCTTCTCTCTTATTCTGAGTTGAGGTTATACACTTTGTATTTTTAATTTCTTGTAGGATCCTTAGGGATCTGAGTTGTAAGCCTGAAATTATAAAAGCTGAGTGGTAGGTCCTGTGTGCCTGAGTGTAGGAGATCTATTTCTCTGAGTGTAGGCCTGTTGTAGGCTGAGTGTAGGCCTTGTGGCTGAGTGTAGGTCTTTGGAGAAGACTGAGTTGTAGGGCTGTTGAGCCTGAGTTGTAGGAGTGGGATCACTCTGAGCTGTAGGAACCTATTTGGGGTTCTGAGTGTAAGATCTGAGCATCTGAGGAATAGTGGAGGAGTTTGGCCGAATCTAGTACACTACTAGATAGGCGAAGGGGGAAAGTGGTTGTACCCAGACCTTGGGGAACCACTATAAAACTGTGTGTACTCTGTGTATGTGATTGATGTTGTGTATGCTGTTTATAGTTCTGTGAAATCTGTGTTATAATCTGCCTAAAAGTTTTAAAAAGATAAGGTCACCTATTCACCCCCTCCCCTCTAGGTGATTAGGTACAATTTCTTTCAAGAGCATCAGTGCAAGGGACTGATGGCTATATCTGAAGGAGACAAGAGCCAGGATCATCCTGGACCAAGTAAGGTACAAAGTTGTTCTTCTAATTCAATTTATAGTACTGAGTCAGAGTCAGATACATCTGCATCAAGTGATGTGGGTGGGTCTGAATCTGAAGGAGATATTCATAAGTTAATTGATGAATATAGAGACTTGCTGCAGGCACTTAAGAAGAGCAAAAACTTGTCCGAATCTCAGGCTAAGGAAATTGCAGATCTTAAGTTGGCTGCAGTAGATTCAGAGAAGTTACTAGATCAAAAACTGAATGAGATAGCCAGACTGAAAATCATTACAGTGAAAGAGATAGAGATCTGGGTACTATCACATTCAAGAATGATCAGATTAGAAATCTGGAGGTTAGACTTCAGAAAGAGAAAGAGATAGTAGCTAGTTTTTCTAAACCTAAATCTGTTTTACCCTTGATAGATTAGTTTGTACCTCAAAAGGGTAATGCTGGATTAGGGTTTAAGAAAACTGCCTGGACTGCTAGGTCCAAATCTAAAGGCAAAGCCCCAGCAGAAAATAAGAAGCCTGCTGTAGATAATTCAGCCAGGGTAGTACCTAAACAAAGGTACAACAGGTTTGAGTGCTGGTGTTGTGGCAAGGTAGGCCATTTTGCCTTAGATTGTTGGCACAATTCTAGTGTCAAGGAGAGTAGCAATCTGCCTGCTAGAAGAGCTACAGGTAGATTTGTTAAAGTACAGGCTAACTTGCACCAAGGACCCAAAAGTTATTTTGGTTCTAAGGTTAAGTAATCTGTGTTGCAGGTGAGTCCAAGCTGCCATGCCCCAATATGGTACTTGGACAGAGGATGTTCCACGCACATGACTGGAATAAGCGGGTTGCTGAAGGACTACACACCTATCAAGGATGGCCCTAAAGTAACCTTTGGTGGTTCAGAAAAAGGAATCATCAAAGGCTTTGGTAACATTTATAATAATCAGATTACTATCACTCAAGTGGCATATGTGAAAGGTTTGAAACACAACCTTATTAGCATAAGTCAGTTGAGTGACTTAGGATATGACATTTCATTTATTAAGAATGGATGTCATATCAAAAGGTCAAGTGATCAAAAGATAATTTTGACAGGATATAGGAAGAGAAATGTTTATTGTCTTAACTTTGAGTGTGAGAACAAAGGTTCTCCTATTTGTCTTGTAGCTAATGAGAGAGTCTCACATTGTGTTAAATGGCACAAGAAACTGGCCCATCTTAACTATAAGACTATTGACCAATTATTTAGCAAAGAGTTAGTGATGAATGGTCCTCAAGTTAAGTGTATAAAGGATGGGATATGCTCAGCTTGTCAAAAAGGCAAGCAGACCAAATCCACCTTTCATAGCCTTGAAAACAAGGATTCTGTGAGGTTTCTATACCTCTTACATATGGATCTTTTTGGTCCTATGCCAGTTTATAGTCTAGGTAGGAAGGTCTACATATTTGTGGTGGTAGATGACTATTCTATATATTCCTGGGTGTTCTTTCTAAGACAAAAATCTGAAACTCTAACTGTCTTATATAGTTTTGTTAAACAAATTTAGAATGAGTTAAATAGTACAGTGGTCAAAATCAGAAGTGACCATGTCACTGAATTTCAGTCTGAAAGTATGACAAGACTCTGTGAAGATTTAGGGATTTTTCAGGAATTTTCTTCACCAAGAACTCCACAGCAAAATGGTATTGCTGAAAAGAAGAATAAAACATTGATAGAGGCTGGTAGAACCTTATTGAGTGACACTTCTCTCCCAGAGTATTTATGGGCTGAGGCAGTAAACATTGCATGTCATGTGATCAATAGGGCTTCTATCACCAAGAGCCACAAAAAGACTCCCTATGAGATTGTGAAGGGCAGAAAACCAAACTTATCATATTTTAGGATCTTTGGTTGCAAGTGTTATATACTTAACAATGACAAGTCTTATCTAACCAAGTTTGCTGCCAAATCCTAAGAGGGGATATTTGTTGGGTACAACAACAATAGTAAGGCTTATAGGGTCTACAACTTGATCACTCAAGTTGTAGAAGAGTCTGTACATGTAGTCTTTGATGAAACAAGGCTAATTAACTGTGAATTTCCAAGTAGTGTTTGCAGTTCTACATGTATAAATGAGAGAATGGACAAGCTTACCATTACAGAAGGTTCTACTGCAACTCAGCAAGTGGAAAATGGTGGATGCTGTCCAGGGGGAGTACAAGACTCTCTAGATGCTGAAGAAGACCAAGAGGTGCAGCTAAATGAAGAGTCTGGAGGGGTTCAACCTGAAGAAGGACTACCTCCAACTAATAGACACTTAAAGGATTAGCCAGACAATCAGATAATTGGTGATCCAAAACAAGGAGTGCAAACAAGAAGCAGGTATCTGAGCACTGTTGTTTGCTCCAGCTTCCTATCATAAGTGGAACCAAAGAAATTTGAAGAAGCAGTTCTAGACCCTCATTGGATTGATGCCATGCAAGAGGAGCTGAATCAGTTCAGAAGATGCAAGGTCTGGAAGCTAGTTCCTAAACCAAAAGACCACAACATTATTGGAACAAAGTTGATCTTTAGGAACAAATTGGATGAGAATGGAATCATAGTGAAGAATAAAGCAAGACTTGTTGCAAAAGGATATAGGCAGGAAGAAGGTATTGACTTTGATCAAACCTTTGCCCCAGTAGCAAGACTAGAGGCAATCAGGATATTCCTTGTTTATGCAACATATCAAGGTTTCAAGGTATTCCAAATGGATGTAAAGTCAGCTTTCCTTAATGGAAATCTAAAGTAAAAAGTCTATGTAGAGCAGCCCTCAGGTTTTGTTGATCCTCTCAAACCTGATTATGTTTATAAACTTAGGAAAATATTGTATGGGTTGAAACAAGCCCCAAGGGCTTGGTATGAAACCCTATCTAATTTCCTCATTGAGAACAAATTTTCAAGGGGGAAAATAGATAAGACTCTATTCCTTAGGGAATCTAAAGGTAAGATAATTCTAGTCCAAATATATGTTGATGACATAATATTTGGGTCTACTTAAAGTAATCTTTGCAGAAAGTTTGCAAAACTTATGCAAGGAAAATTTGAAATGAGCAGTATAGGGGAACTTAAGTTTTTCTTGGGTCTCCAAGTAAGACAGACTGAAGATGGCTTGTCCATAACTCAGTCTAAGTTCACCCTGGAGTTAATAAAGAAGTATGGTATGGAATCATCCATTACCATGAGAACTCCTATGGGGTCAAGTGTGTCTCTTAGCAAAGATGATGCAGGGAAACCTGTAGATGAAACTTTGTATAGAGGGATAGTTGGCTCCCTTTTATATCTGACTGCTAGTAGACCATATATCATGTATGCTACATGTGTCTGTGCTAGGTACCAAGCATGCCCTAAAGAATCTCATCTAACTGCAGTCAAAAAGATTTTGAGATATCTTAAGGGCACCCCTAATCTAGGCCTTTGGTACCCTAGGAATTGAGATTTTCTACTGACTGGCTATTCAGATGCAGATTTTGCAGGTTGCAAGGAAGATCGAAAAAGTACTATAGGCACCTGTGAATTTCTAGGTGCAAGACTAGTGTCTTGGAGCAGTAAGAAGCAGACCAGTGTGGCAATCTCCACAGCTGAGTCAGAATATGTTGCTGTAGGAAGCTGATGTGCACAATTTTTATGGATTCAACACCAGCTAGTAGACTATTGTATTCAAGTAAGTAGAACATCTTTACTTTGTGATTCTACAAGTGCAATTTCTATAGCTAATAATCCTGTCTCACATAGTAGGACTAAGCATATAGAAATTAGATACCATTTTCTTAGAGAACGTGTAGAAAAAGAGAACATTTCCCTAGAATATGTTAAAACAGATAATCAGATTGCTGATATGTTTACCAAGCCTCTAGATGAAACTAAATTCAATAAGTTTAAAATTGAATTAGGAAAGTTAAACTTAGAATAATTTCATAAAATTGGCTAAGTAAAATGGTGTCGACACAAGGAGTTGTCTGTGTCGACACATAGAAGTGGTGTTGACATTTCAGAGAAATGGCGTCGATACATCTAGAAAGTCTGTGTCGACACTTCAGAGAAATGATGTCGACACATCCAGAGTAGGTGTCGACACATCCAGGGTGGTGTCGACACATAGGTTTAACACTAATTTCGTCGAGTGAAGTATCGACTAATCGTCGAACGCAGATGTATAAGTATCGACACATCATAATTGGTGTCGACACATATAAGTCAACACTGTTGTCGAGACTTAAGTAGTCAGTGTCGACACTTTTCAACAGTGTCGACACATTTTGAGGATTGTTGACGCGTCTTTTCATCTTCGTTTTTAGAAAGGTATAAATAGATTCTCAACATTGTTTGTCGACACGCTATCCATTGTTTCGATACCAAAGTTGTGTGTCGACATCTCTCTCTTCTAAATTCAAGATTTCTCAAAACCCTAATGGCGCATAAGCTTGAAGAGAATGTGAATGAAGGATATGAGCTAGTACGACATGCCTTTGACGATGCGGAATCTGAAATTAAGGAGGCAGTAACCCTAATTACAGAGAATGGGTTGGAGTATCTAGTGTTTGAGCCAACCAAGATCTGGAAGAAGGAGGTACTAGAATTCTTTGGTGCAGCTACCCTTGATGAAACTGGACTCGAGATTAAATCCATAATCCATGGAGAAAAAGTAAAACTCACCCAGAAGAGTCTAACAAAAGTTCTACATCTACCAAGAACTAAAGAAGAGGAAGATGTTCCTACATCTAAGACTAGGGATGCACTGTAATGGTATGGACTAGATTCAACCATGAAGATTGGCTCCGTTTTTAATAGTAAAGACATGAATATGCAGGGAAAGTTCTTGTCAGAAGTAGTAGGAAAGGTGATTCTGAGCAAGCCAGGTGGGCATGATAGGATATCAGCTCACATGTTCAGCTTAATGACAAGAATTATCTTTAAGTTAAAAACTGATTGGTCAGTAGTGATGTTTGAAAAGATTAAGGAAAGTCTGAAGAATCCTAATCTGGGTAGAATTATGAGTCTATACCTAGCTAGAACAATTCTATAAGTCATGAACCAAGCTGCTGGTTCTAAAATTAATCATATGAGGAGGATGGATATCAGAATTATCTCAAGATGGGATAGGGTGTTAACTAAGGACATGCCTACTCCAGAGAAGGAAACACCTCCACAGAAGAAGAAGAAAGCCATAATGGCTCTTGAATCATCCAGTAGCTCAGAGGAGCAAGTAATGTTTAGTTCTGATAATGGAGAGGCTGGAAATGCTGGACAGTCACCAGCAAGAAATGAAGATTCACAGAGGCAGGGGGAGCAACCATCTGCTAGCCTCACTCCCCTGGATCCACTCTAGGGGGAGCCTCATCATATGGAATAGCCTACTCACTTAGACAGTGAAATGGCAACTCAAACAATCCTTGAGGTAATACATGAAGTTAATCAATCAATTTTTCATATTGAGAATGAAGTATTAACTGAGTCTTTAATAGATGTTGATCAGCAAACTCAATTACATAGTCAACCACAAGATGTTGTCATGGATGATACATCAGTTGCTGATAATGCTCCAGAAATAAGAAACTCTTCTGCCCCTACTCAATAGGAGTTTACTCTAGAAGAGTTATTTCCTGATATTGAGGGAGAGCATGCTGGTTTTGAGGGGGAGAAAACTACTTTTGAGGAAGAGCAAGCACATATTGAGGGGAGTATGTGAGATCTCATGAGGAGACTGTAAGGAATGATGAGGAGCTGCCAAGGACTGAGAAGGAATTGCCTCCTAGTCCAAAGGATAGAGTTGACATAGCTAGTACCTCAGAATCTGAAGATGCTGCTGAGGTTCAAGCAAAGAAAAGGAAGCTCATGGTCTTCAAGAGAAGAAGGCAGAGTTACAAGAAAGCATTACAAACTGTGGCTCCACAACCTGCCCCTACAGCTGACTACAACTCATTATTAATATCTTTACAAGTGAAGTTGGATGAGCAAAGAATAGCAATGGAAAAATATATGGATGAAACTCACAAAGAACTCCAATTCTCCTTGGCCCAAGACATCAAATCTATAAGGTTTGAAGTAAATCAAACTAAGAAGGAAATGACCGACTGTTTCCACAAAGGAGGTAATGCAGTGGTTTATCTAGCCACTCATCAAGAAAAGATAAAGTCACAGGTGGATGATATAGCAGTGAAACAGGGATATGTCTTAGAAAATCAGATTAGAATGAATGATAATCTGACTGAATCCCATAATGCAATTGTTACTGAAATAAAGAATATTGCAACTGCCCTAACTGCTGATAATTCTAAAGCCAACCCAGCGTTTGATAAGGACAAGTTTGATAAGGATTTCCAGGAAGGCATAGCTATTGTAAAAACTGCTATTACAGATTCTCAAAAGGTTATTTCTGGCCTACTGTTGAAGTTGAGGGGTTTTTATAAAGATGGAGTTAATTATATGGATGAACATATCAGGTTTCAGAAGGATGATCTTAGAGATAATGTGGCTAGAGAAGTCATAAAGGGGGAGAGAGTACTAGTCAAAGCTGGCTCTGATCATGCTAAATGGATTTCCAATAGCATCAGAGCCACTCTTGGATATCCACCCCTTTGTGATGATGACAATGTAGCTGAATCTGGAATACATCCTGCTATTTTTGGAGGTGAGCCAGCTGAAGTTGCTTAAGTCATTTATCCTCCTGCAGATTTTGAAATGATTCATCAAGAAGTACAATCAATGTATAGCCCTCCAAAGGGTAATAAAAATATTATCATTGAGAAAGTAGATCAGCCTGTGCTAGAGGCAGTATTGAAAGAGCAAGAAACCCTTTTGTCCAAGAAGAGGTTCAGAGAACAGGCTGAGTTAAGGCCAGATTTTGAGCAGTGGAGACCAACTTCTAGAAATATCATTCTAACTGCTTGGAAAGCTGCAAAGGACAATACCCTAGAAAGGGATAAATGGTACTCTGAACAAGAGTGGAGAAAACATGAAGTAAGGCAAGAGGCTATTGTTCAGTACAGAAGAAAGGCTGAACTTGGGAAGCTACCTCCTAATGCACAGGAGCCTAGCAAATATTTCCCCAAGCCTTATCATTATTTTGAAAGACAAAAGATAAGGGCTGAAGAGCTGAAAAAGAAAGATCTAAAGGGTAAGAAGCCTGTTGATGACTCTGATGTTCCTGTGCAAGCCAAGATTCAATCAGGCAAGGGCATTGTCATCAAGGAGCCAGAACAACATTAGATTAGATTTACTTGAGTTTACATTTTGTAATCTTTAGTATTAAAATATCTATGTAAACTTTTGTTCAAGAAACTATTGGAAGTTGTAACAAAACAATGTTTAATGTTCAATCTGTTACATTGTTATTCTGTGAAGATTGTTTATACATGTTTTGTTTAATATTTACCTTGTCATATAATGTTGTTATACATCATATTGAGTATTTGTTATGAATGGTGTATATCATTGACTAAGGGTTATGACTTCTCCAAATAGGGGGAGATTGTTGGGTACATTGGAAAATGTGTACCAGATTTGAAGAAGCATCACCCTACTCAATGATATACATCAAGGTGTATTTGATGTGTTTTGAGTTTATATATGCAGGTTTAGTAATTGCAGGAAATGCTGAAAATTTTCTAAGTTCATATGTCGACACCTAGATAAGCAGTGTCGACACTTATGAAGGCTTGTGTCGACACTGGAGAAAAGCTGTGTCGACACTTGGAGTAAATTGTATCGACATCAGGAAAGACAGAGTCGACACCAGAAGAAATGTGTCGACACATACAGGCAGTGTCGACACACTATGAAGAATTATCAACATAAATTGTGTCGACGCTTAGAGGCAGTGTTGACACCCAGAGAAGCTTAGTCGACATCAAATGTGTCGACACCAAGAGGCGGTGTCGACACACAGAAGTATTTATCAACTGTGTCGACACACATGACTTGTGTCAACACACAGCAAAGCTTCAACAAAGTTAAAGTAAAGAAGTACTTGTGTCGACACAAAGGAGATGTGTCGACACTCAGCAAGTATCAACAACAAAAGAAGTTGTGTCGACACAAAGGAGATGTGTCGACACGCAGCAGAATTTCAACTAAGTTTTGAAGAAGTATTTGTGTCGACACACAGAATTAGTGTCGACACATTCAACAGAAGCTGTGTCGAGAAGCTGTTACAACAACAAAATAAGTTGTGTCGACACCATCAAGGCTAGTGTCGACACTTAGTCCACTTGTGTCGACACTTAGTCTATTTGTGTCGACACATAATGAAGAACAGTCTCGACACTTTCAGACAGAGACAGAATTTTCAAGAAGTGACTGGATGACTTGACAACTGCCATTTCAACCGGTCTACTGCAACTGTCAGAGCTGTCAGAAGTTCGTTAGAAACCGGATCAGCCGGTTACCATGGAGGAAGACTATATAAAGGCTTTCTCCTTCAACAGAAAGAGACGATTAAAGACGATCAATCATTGTAGAATACAGATCCAGAGAAAACTGTAAATCAGTATTTTGAAGAAACTTCAGATTTACTTGGAGAGAGAGAACTCCAGTAATTGAAATCAAGAAAGAGACTTGTTTAATCAAATCTCTTAAGAAGCAGGTTCTGAACCAGACTGCAAAGAAGGATCCAGATTTAATTCTTCATCTTAAGAAGGAAGTTGTCAGCCGGACTACTTCAAGAAGATCAACTTTTACTGAGTTCAGACTCAAGAAGCCTTGAAGAAAGCGAAGACAAAGTTGATCTCAGAAATCAGTTCTATCAAGAACTGATCGAGAAGGTTGCCCTCTTCATTCTCTCAAACAAAGTGGTAACCTAAAACCCTTTATTATCTTTTTTAGGATCCTAAGGGATCTGAGCTGTAAGTCTATTTTATAAAGGCTGAGTGCAAGAGATTTAGATCTCTGAGTGTAGGTCTTGGTGAAGACTGAGTGGTAGGGCTTTGTGCCTGAGTTGTAGGAGACTATGTTCTCTGAGTGTAGGCCATGGTGAAGGTTGAGGTAGGGCAGTTTGCCTGAGTTGTAGGAGTGGGGTCACTCTGAGTTGTAGGAACCTATTTGGGGTTCTGAGCTGTAAGATCTGAGGATCTGAGGAGAAGTGCAGAAGTTAGGCCGAATCTAGTACACTACTAGATAGGAGAAGGGGGAAAGTGGATGTACCCAGACCTTGGGGAACCACTATAAACACTGTGTGCACTCTGTGTATGATTGTTTCTGTGATTGCTGTGCTGATAGCTGTAGAATTTGCAATTGCTGCTTAAATTACAGAACAGATTATCTACCTTTAAAGTAAAACAAAAATTACACCTATTCACCCCCTCTAGGTGGTTAGGTACTAATTCTTTCATAGATCTTCATGGCGCCAAAGAGAAATGCTAGGGTAACGATTCTCATCTTGGACATGTGAAGTCCTCTTTCCTTTTACATAGGAAGTCTGCTCTCGCGAGTATGCGGTGAGTGTGAGGTGCTCCTTCGGGTAGACATGAATTGTCCCCATTGTTTTGCATGTAGAGTCCGGAATCGAGAAACAGACATAGGCATGGTGTGTGAAGCCTACCTGGACAAGTTGGTCTGGATCGGTGATGTTGCATTGCATGAATGGCCGAAGAAGACTCTGTGCCGATGGTTGCTTTTCGGGTTTTCTACGCGGTAGATTGCAACAGGAACCTTAGGGACTAACTCTGAGGTGCACTCGAAAAACTGGGTAGATGCGTGATTCTGCCAACATGGTAGCCTGGGAGCCAACTTGCATATAACTGGGTTATGTAATGTGTGTTATCGAATTGGGACTCGGGGAAGCTTGCCCCGCTCATATGGCTTAAATTGACGTTGCAGTGTGAACAATGGGCCAGGCGGAACCGTACCCGCTCTATGTCGTTCAGTTAGAGAGACCTAAGGTATGTGGTACTCGCTATTGGTATAGATGGAGGGTCTTAGGCATAGGCCGGAAAGACCACAATGCTCACGAGAATTGTCGTCCAAGGGGCGGTGGTGAGACCGCAGATTTTGACCGGGTTCACCGAGAATGTGCCCTGAGAGCACGGGGTGTGTGGCCGTGCAAGCCTACGCCTGTGATGATGTGTAATTTCACTACTGTTAGGCTATGCTAATAAATTGCAGGGAAGGAGCATCGCCGCCCCGAGTTTAGGGGCAGGGTCGTTATAATTTGGTCAGCTTTAGCTGACCGTTGCTTTTCTTTTCCACCACTTCGGTGGATTGTTGCTTGCAGGTGCTGCGAAGCCTAGTGGCAAATAGCGGGCAAAAGCCCTTGTTGCTGAGCCGGCCCTCGAAGGCCTATATATGAATGTTTACTTTTATTCTCATGTATGACCGGCCTGCGTGCCGAGGTTTGGAAGACACTTTTATTTGAGTAAACTCTTGTTAAGCCATAAGGACAAGTACTTGTGTATTTGTACGTTCATTCCTTTTGGGTTAATGTAGTGGACATTCATGTTGTGGCTGGGTTCTTAATTCACAACTTTTAAATTGTTTCCGCTAGAATGTACTCTGTGTAGTACGTTGGTTATTGGAAGGATGGTTTCATTGCATAACCCTTCGATCTGTCTGTGGTATATGGTGTTAGGCCCCGGCCGGACCTACTGCTATATGCTATGTGACGGATAGGGAGTGTTACTGCATCACTCAACGCCAAACCACTTAGAGATAAATTTTGTCTTCACTAGGCATTGACAGCGTTGAGTGAGCAACCGCCACTCAACGCATTTTGCCTTAGCCATTTTTCTACTTAACTTGTCTTAGCGCTTTGTTATTCTCAGCTGAGATAAACACTTATCTCAGCGGTTATACTGAGAATAACTCCTGTCTCAGCGATTTTGCTGAGACCAACTCCTATCTCAGCGGTTCTGCTGAGACCAACTCCTATCTCAGCGATTCTGTCTCAGCAGTTTTTGCTTCACAGCTGAGACAATCTCCTGTCTCAGCGGTTTTCCTCTTAACTATCTCAGCACTTCCTTCTTCATTAGAAGCATTGAGTGATCCTACTTCACTCAACGCTTCTGTACTTAGAGAAATCCAGTAAGTTTTATCTCAGCGGTTAAGCTGGCAAAATCTTCTCAGTTGTCTCAGCTGTCTCAACCCTTTCTTCTCAGCGGTCTCAGCGCTTTTTGCCTTAGACAATTTTTCTGGTTAGCTCGATAAGTGTTGAGTTGCGTTCGATGATCTGTAAGCTGAGCTCGACGAACTGCAAACTGAGCTCGACGAATTTCAAGTTGAGCTCGATGAACATATCCCAAGGAAAGATGAGCTGAGCTCGACAAATGCTGAACTTAGTTCGACGAATTCTCTGAACTTAGTTCGACGAATTCTGAACTTAGATCGACGAATTCTCTGATCTGAGTTCGACGAATTCTGAACTTAGATCGACAAATTTTGAATTTCGACTGAGTTCAACTCACAGCATTTTTGTTGTGATCTTAACTCGACGAATGTTGAGCTCAGCACGACGATCTCTGAACTCAGTTCGATGATTTCTCTGAATTGAGTTCAACTAACTCAGAGTCTCAAACTATAATAACCTCATCTGTTCATATAACATATACTAGAAGGTCCGGTCGAGGCCCCACAGCATATACCACAAAAATACAACGAAGATACAGAGTGATACCAGAGTAGCGCAGCGCACCTAACACATTGCATTCTAGCAGAAGCCTATACACTTGAACTCCTCTCTTGAATGTCCAACATATAAAACTCCACATTTTATAGATTATAGGAATGTCTTACAACATGTAAACATCGTTGGCAAACCTTACAGGGCTTTCAAACAGTGGCCCAAATATTGGCACGCAGGCCGGCCACATCAAAAGAAAACATAATATTTACATCCACATTAGCCTTCGAGGGCTAGCAGCGGTAGCAGCAAAAGCAGTAGGGACTTCATCCCTTATGCATCCCGCTCGGTTCTCCAGCACCTGCACAGGGACATTCCACCCAAGGGTGGCAAACAGAGGCAATGGTCAGCATTCAGTTGACCAAATTATAACGACCCTACCCCTTTTTCGGGGCAGTGGTAACCTTCCCTGCAGGCATAGCATATCACAAGAATGTATATATATATATATCTCATATAATGTGTTATCACGCACATATGCCATCACAACCGTTATCCACCCGGCCCAACGGTCCATGCACTCAGGGCACATTCTTGGTGTACTGGCAAATCAGTTGCCCACCACAGTATCAGGATCACAGCCCAATGGCAACTCACTTGAGCATTTACTCCATGGAGTGCAGCCGGAGTTTTATAGTCATAGTGAACCTGGATTGGCCCGTAGCCCCCCATTGTATCACAGCGCGTAGGCCTAAGACTCTTGCTATGCGCTCCAACAGATCACACCTTCTGGTCTCATGTCAGACGGACATAACGCAGGTCAGATTATCCACCCCCCGTTGCAAAAATCACCTTGCCATCATCGAGTACGGTGTACTCGCGGCTAAATAAAGGCGCGAGTAGGTCTCACCGATCCTGTTCTGGCATTTAAGCCTGGGTATTTCTATTACACCCAATCATCTCACAACATTAGCGGGTCTTTCCTAGGCACACCAGTACTTCCTGCTACTCTCTTCGCAGCTAGACACCGCAAATATCACAAATGTCAGGGGTCTTTCCTGGCTATCACGCTAGTACTTCCTGTTACTCTCTTCACAGGTGGACTCCCTATGAACATTAAGCATTACAAAGGGTATTTCCTGGAATTCCAATCCAGTACTTCCTGCTACTTCCTTTCACAGGGCGAACCCAATAGCACAAGCAGTACAAGCATTCTACGGGTATTTTCCTGGACTACCACTCCAATACTTCCTACTACTTTCTTTCACAGGTCCAACCTGTCGACTCCTAAACTACACGTTTATCACGGAGTCTTCTCCGGTTCGTATGCAACATCACTAATCCAGACCAACCTGTTCAGATGGGCTTCACACAGCATGCCTATTCCGTACTCCATTTTCGGATCTATATGCCAACAAAGGGGATTCCATGAATCAACAAAAAGACTCCCAAAATCAGCCACCTTTTGGTGGGGGAATCACATACATATGCCAAAAAGGAAGCCTTCACATGGCTAGGAATAAAGGTCGTTACCCTTGAAGACCTCTTTGGTGCCATGAGCTCTATATTGGCTAGGAAGATCTGCAACAGCTTTTCCTCCACAACGCCGGCCTCGGATCTCTCATCGGAATACCGCAGCAGTACCGGTGACCAGCCCCTTGCCTCCTCCTCCTTCTTCCTCTCCCTTTCTCTCACTAGGAATGTAGAAAGAGAATACCAAATGAAGAATGAGATTTCTCTTCTCATCCCCGGCCTTAAGGAAACAGGGAGGCAGCTCAGCCATTGGATCGTAGCTGAAAGAACGGATGGCCACGATTTTGCCACAAAAGTACAATTTTTGCCTAACACGGCCTGTGACACGTCCATGTCCCAGGCTGTGTGCCTCAAGCGGCACTCAACCGACTTATCCAATTCAATGACACGCCCATGTGACATGCCCGTGTCATGGGCCGTGTCACCCAACACGACTTCAGACATGCCCGTGTCTGTGGCCGTGTTCATCAGGCTGAAAAATCTTGAAATCACCCGAGACTCACAAGGCCTACGACATGCCCGTGTCTCCGGCCGTGTGCCCCATATACGGCACTAGACATGCCCCAGCTCAAATTCGTCGGGCTGAGTTCGTTGACCGCGCTGACACGCCCTATGACACGCCCGTGTCACAGGCCGTGTCCTAAGCACTCGACGATCGTCGACCAAATTTTGTCGACCACTCGTCGACTGTTCACCCAAGAAGGACACGCCCTACGACATGCCCATGTCGGATGGGACACGCCCGTGACACCAGGCGTGTTCCCGCTCTCGATGAATGTCGAGTTCATCTCGTCGACCGCCGGACTCAAGTGTCGACAGGGGCGGTCACGCCCCCTGACACGCCCGTGAAGCGGGGCGTGTTCCTCCCGAACACTTCGTCGAACGCAGGGCATGCCCTGGGACACGCCCGTGTCCCATGCCGTGTCACCCAAAAAATGAGCCTGCTGAAAAATGGGCTGTTACAACTCTCCCCTCCTATAAGAAATTTCATCCTCAAAATTCGTATACAGGAAGGCAACCAGCAACCAAAAAGTTATAACATCAAAAGACCTTGTTACAACAAAATTTTCACTAGGCAATCGCTACAAAAAGAGCTCAGGAAACTCCACTCGCATGGTCTGCTCTCGCTCCCTTGTAAGCTCCTCATGGCCGCAATTGTCCCATCAGACTTTCACCATCACGACTGTCTTGTTCCGCAACTGTTTCTCGGCTTGATCCTCGATCTGAATGGGTCTAACCCTCATTGTTAGCCCATACTCCACCGGCACACGATCATCCGTGATCACTTGAGCTAGATCTTTAATGGCCTTCCGAAGCACCGAGATGTGAAACACATCATGTAAGCCACCCAAGTCTGCCGAAAGAGCTAGCCGATACGCAGCTTCTCCGATTCGCTCAACCACTTCAAATGGACCCAAATATCTTGGACTCAACTTTTTCAAACGTCAAATCCTGGATACACCTTTGAAGGGCTTGATCTTCAAGTATACCTAATCGCCTACCGCGAACTCCACGTTCTGGTGCTTGGCGTTGTAGTACTTTGCTTGACGATCTTGGGATATGAGTAGCTTCTCTCGAATAACACGAATGGTTGAGTTTGCTTCATCAACTTCATTATGCTTATAAACTCTAGCTTCGCCCGCTTCTACCCAAGCCAAGGGAGTACGACACTTCCTTCCATATAGAGCTTCATACGGTGCCATCCCGATGCTCGCCTGGTAGCTGTTATTATAAGCAAACTCCACCATGTAGAGATGATCTTCCCATCTCTTTCCAAAGTCTATGGCACACATTCGGAGCATGTCCTCCATCATTCTGTTGGTTCGTTCAGTTTGGTCATCCGTTTGGGGATGAAAGACCGTACTGAAAGTCAACTTCGTGCCCAACAACTGGTGAACTAGCCTCCAATCCTTTGACGTGAACCGCCCATCTCGATCACTCACGATGCTCCGAGGAACACCGTGAAGTCGTACAATCTGTTCCACATACAGCTTTGCCAAACTTTCTACCGAATCATCTCGCTTGTTTGGTAGAAAATGTGCCACTTTTGTCAACCGATCAACAATCACCCAGATGGAATCGTTCCCTCGCTGAGATCTCGGCAACCCGTGTACGAAATCCATAAAAATATCGTCAAATTTCCACTATATAATCGGCAATGACTTCAAATAACCGCCCGGTTTCTGGCATTCTGCCTTCACCATAGCACAGGTTTGACATTTGGCCACAAAAAGAGCAACATCTTTCTTTAGTCCTGGCCACCAAAATAGCTTTTTCATATCTCTGAACATCTTTGTGCTCCCTGGGTGGATTGAGTACTTCGTATAATGTGCTTCATACATCAGTTCTTCCCTCAATTTACCCACATTTGGGATGCACAAACGGCCTTCGTTTCGTAAAAGACCGTCATTCCAGGAGAACTTTCCTTCTGGCCCAGCTTTCGCATAGCGTAGGAGATCTTCATCCAACTCCGTTGCCCATCGAACTCGGTCCGCAAGGTCACATTGCACCTCCGTCCAGTTCAAACATGCATTGGTAGTGGCATTCGTGTCAACACAAGAAATCTCTAACGCTTCCAGCTCTTGGATGAGACATTTATCATGCCTTTGCAACCAAGCTGCTCTTGCCGGAGTCTGCCGACTCAAGGCACCTGCGACAACATTCCCCTTCCCGGGAGTATAGTGAATCTCAAAGGTGTAGTCCTCGAGGAACTCCAACCACCTTCGTTGTCGCATATTCAAATCCTTCTGCTCCAAAATGTACTTTAGGCTCTTGTGATCTGTATAGATCTCCACCTTCACACCATAAAGATAGTGTCGCCACAGCTTTAGTGCAAAGATCACCGCCGCCAACTTAAGATCATGGACGGGATAGTTTCGCTCGTGCACTTTCAGCTAGCGTGAGCCATAAGCAATCACCTTTCCATTTTGCAGAAGCACTCAGCCTAAGCCGATTCCTGAAGCATCATTGTAGATTACAAATCCATCGGTACCACATGGCGTTGACAACACAGGCGCAGTGGTCAACCGACTCTTCGGCTCTTCAAAAGCTCGTGCGCACTCTGGCGACCATACGAACTTCTATTCTTTTCGCGTCAACGTGGTCAGCGGCAAAGCAATCCGCGAGAAGTTTTCAATAAATCTTCGGTAGTAGCCTGCTAGTCCTAGGAAACTCCGGACCTCGGCCACTGAAGATAACACTGGCCACTCTTCTATGACCCTTATCTTCGCTGGATCCACAGCTATGCCCGCTCCACTCACCACATGGCCTAGAAAAGCCACTGACGATGGCGAAAACTCGCACTTTGAGAACTTGACATAGAGCTGATTCTGCCTCAATGTATTCAACACCAACCGCAAATGCTGCTCATGATCGGCTTCCGATCTCGAGTACACCAGGATATCATCAATGAACATTATCACGAACATATCCAGGTACTCACGAAATATTCAGTGCATCAAGTCCATAAATACTGAGGGCGCATTGCATAGCCCAAACGGCATGACCAGGAACTCGTAGTGCCCGTACCTTGTTCCAAATGCGGTTTTGGGAATATCTTCTTCCCGGATTCTCAATTGGTAATAACCAGATTTCAAGTCCAACTTCGAGTAGACGGACGATCCCACTAGCTGATCAAACAGCTCATCAATCCGCGGAATCGGATATTTATTTTTCTCGGTTAGCTTATTCAATTCGAGGTAATCAATACATAACCGCAAGCCACCGTATTTCTTCTTCACAAAAAGCACAGGGGCGCTCCAAGGAGACATGCTTGGGCGTATATACCCATGCTCCATCAATTCCTGCAGTTGGACTTTCAACTCCGCCATTTCTTTTGGCGTGAAGCGATATGGCGAGCGGGCCACATGTTTCGCACCTGGCACCAACTCGATCGTGAAGTCAATCTCTCGCTGGGGTGGTAGCCCAGGGAGATCCTTGGGAAACACATCTACAAATTCCGACACAATCGGAACATCACCCACACTGGCCTTAGGCTCAACGGCTTGAATCAAGGCGAAGTAGCACTACACACCCTTCCGAACAGCCTTCAAGACTTGGAGTGCAGACAACAATGTCCCGCCCACTCCTCGCATACCCGCAAACTTTGTCTCCTGTTAGGTATTCTGGCCCAACGTGATTTCTTTGGACTGGCAATCAATCAAGGCATGTTGCTCCACAATCCAATCCATACCAAATATCACGTCGAATTCCGATATCGGCAATACAGATGCAGTCAAACTGAAATCCCGACTTCCTATTTGGACCGCCACATCGCAAGCTTGATCTGCAAGCATCCAACAGCCATTCGGCAACACCACTCTGACGTTATATGTCTTCACACGACTAGGTATCTCAAGCCGCGCTATAAACTCGCGAGACAGAAAAGAATGCGATGCACCTGTATCAAACAGTGCTCGCGCCAGCGTGTCCCGAATCATCACAAAACCTGTGACAATCATGTCACACACACAAGCTGCATACACATAGGTATTAAGCAACGCATACAATCAATAAAATACTCAAACACTAAACTCATACCTGTGACGACGTCACTCTGCATGATGGCCTAATGCAGGCCAAGATTGTAGACTCGGGGCTGCGCCTGAGAGGCAGAGGATTCCACCATCGCCTTTCCTTTTTCTGCATATGACGCTCCCGCCTTCTTTTCACTCTTTGGCGGCACCCGACAATCTCGAGCTATATGCCCCACCCATCCACAATTAAAGCACGTACGAGTATCCGGCTTCGAGGTGGCCCCCGACGTTGCTCCTGATGCAACAGAAGAAGGAGCTTGTCCCGCCATCTTGGGCATCTTGCCCCATTTCTTCTTATAAAATGACGTCGTCGGTCGGGGCACTTTAAACTCCGGTTGTGACACAGCCAATGCCCTCTTCCCTTGCACTCTCTTCATGTCTTTTTCCAGCGCGCTTGCAGTGTCGACTAATGCCTGGAAGCCTTGGTTCACAGAACTAGAAAGCAGGAACCTCAGCTCATCGTGTAGTCCTTCGTATAACCTATTCCTCTTCCTTTGCTCATCAGCAAAAATCGAACCCGCATACCTCCCTAAGCGTGTAAACTCATGCAGGTAAGCTTCCACACTGCCATCACCTTGCGTCAGCCTTTGGAATTCATTCTCCATGGCAATCCGTTGCGCCGCAGGAAGGTGCTTCACTAGGAAGAGTCGAGAGAATTCTTCCATCGATACTTGTGTTAAGGGATGACCCGCCAAGTGATGCAACTCCATCTCGTCCCACCACAATCTAGCCTCTACTTCAAGAAGGAAGGTAACTAAGGTGACTTTCTGATGCTCCTCTGTTCCAATCGCCGTCATGACCCGCTTGACGTGCGATAACCAATCCTCAGCCTATGCAGTAGCTCCCACTCCCAAAAACGTCGTCGGGTGAAAACTCATAAACCGTGTTAACTGCTTGTCAGCGGTTCGAGGATGCACAGCCACAACAGGTTCTGGCCTTGCCTCCACCTATTCTAGCCTCACGGCCGGCTGCGCCTGCCCTTGCGCCTGCCCAACCGGCTGTCCTTGAACCATTGCAAACAAAGCCTCAGCAATTTGTCGCACAGTTTCTGCAGACGGCGGAGGTGTAGGCACCTCAGTTGGTGTCGTACTTTCATCCGAACGCTGGGGCTCTGATTGCCCCGCACCACTCCGAGTCAAGTAAAGGGGACAAGACACACACATTAGCGGCCTTACACAAGCAAACAACACAAAATAGGAACACGCAGGTTCCTCAAACACAAGAATTTGCATTCCTCTCATGGACATTCAGGAGTTCATGGACATTCAGGAGTTCAAACGTGTTACCGTGGTTTGTACAGACACGTGCTCGCCACCCCACAAAAGAAGTCGACCACGACTTCGAGAGGGAAAGACCAAGATAGCTGATACCAAAAATGTAACAACCTCATCCGTTCACATAACATATACTAGAAGGTCCGGCTGGGGCCTCACAGCATATACCACAAAACAGACGACGAAGTTACGGAGTGATACCAGAGTAGCACAGCGCACCTAACACATTGCATTCTAGCGGAAGCCTGTACACTTGAAATCCTCTCTTGAATGTCCAACATATAAAACTCCACATTTTATAGATTATAGGAATGTCTTACAACATGTAAACATCGTTGGCCTTATGGCCTTACAAGGCTTTCAAACAGTGGCCCAAACATTGGCACGCAGGCCGGCCACATCAAAAGAAAACATAATATTTACATCCACATTAGCCTTCGAGGGCTAGCAGCGGTAGCAGCAAAAGCAGTAGGGACTTCAGCCCTTATGCGTCCCGCTCGGTTCTCCAGCACCTGCACAGGGACATTCCACCCAAGGGTGGCAAACAGAGGCAACAGCCAGCATTCATCTGACCAAATTATAACGACCCTACCCCTTTTTCGGGGCAGTGGTAACCTTCCCTGCAGGCATAGCATATCACAAGCATATATATATATATATCTCATATAATGTGCTATTACGCACACATGCCATCATAACCGTTAGCCACCCGGCCCAATGGTCTGTGCACTCAGGGCACATTCTTGGTGTACTAGCAAATCAGTTGCCCACCTCCGTATCAGGGTCACAGCCCAACGACAACTCACATGAGCATTTACTCCATGGCGTGTAGCCGGAGTTTTCTATTCTTAGTGAACCGGGATTGGCCCATAGCCCCCCATTGTATCACGGCGTGTAGGCCTAAGACTCTTGTTATGCGCTCCAACAGACCGCACCTTCTGGTCTCAAGTCGGACGGACATAACGCAGGTCGGATCCTACACGCCCCCCCCCCCCCCCCCGTTGCTCAAATCGCCTTGCCATCAGCGAGTACGTCGTACTCGCGGCTAAATAAAGGCGCGTGTAGGTCTCACCGATCCTGTCCTGGCATTCAAGCCTGGGTATTTCTATTACACCCAATCATCTCACAACATTAGCGGGTCTTTCCTGGGCACACCAGTACTTCCTGCTACTCTCTTCGCAGGTGGAGACCGCAAATATCACAAATATCAGGGGTCTTTCCTGGCTATCACGCCAGTACTTCCTGTTACTCTCTTCACAGGTGGACTCCCTATGAACATTAAGCATTATAAAGGGTATTTCCTAAAATTCCAATCCAGTACTTCCTGCTACTTCCTTTCACAGGGTGAACCCAATAGCACAAGTAGCACAAGCATTCTACGGGTATTTTCCTGGACTACCACTCCAGTACTTCCTGCTACTTTCTTTCACAGGTCCAACCCGTCGACTCCTAAACTACATGTTTATCACGGAGTCTTCTTTGGTTCGTATGCAACATCACCAATCCAGACCAACCTGTCCAGATGGTCTTCACACAACATGCCTATTTCGTGCTCCATTTCCGGATCTATATGCCAATAAAGGGGATTCCATGAATCAACCCAAAGACTCCCAAAATCAGCCACCTTTTGGTGGCGGAATCACATACATATGCCAAAAAGGAAGCCTTCACATGGCTAGGAAGAAAGGTCGTTACCCTTGAAAACCTCTTTGGTGCCATGAGCTCTATATTGGCTAGGAAGATCCGCAACAGCTTTTCCTCCGCAACGCCAGACTCGAATCTTTCGTTGGAATACCGCAGCAGCACCGGTGACCAGCCCCTTGCCTCCTCCTCCTTCTTCCTCTCCCTTTCTCTCACTAGGAATGTAGAAAGAGAAGACCAAATGAAGAATGAGATTTCTCTTCTCATCCACGGCCTTAAGGAAACAGGGAGGCAGCTCAGCCATTGGATCCTAGCTGGAAGAACGGACGGCCACGATTTTGCGACAAAAGTACAATTTTTGCCTGACACGGCCTGTGACACGCCCGTGTCCCAGGCTGTGTGCCTCAAGCGGCACTCAACCGACTTATCCAATCTAGTAACACGCCCATGTGACACTCCCATATTATGGGCCGTGTCACCCGACATGCCTTCAGACACGCCCGTGTCTGTGGTTGTGTTCATCAGGCTGAAAAATCTCAAAATCATCCGAGACTCACACGACCTGTGACACACCCGTGTCTCCGGCCGTGTGCCCCATACATGATACTAGACACGCCCCAGCTCAAATTCGTCGGGCTGAGTTCGTCGATCATGCTGACACGCCCTGTGATACGCCCGTGTCACAGGCCGTGTCCTAAGCACTCGACGATCGTCGACCAAATTTTGTCGACCACTCGTCAACTGTTCACCCAGGAAGGACACGCCATCCGACATGCCCGTGTTGGATGAGACACGCATGTGACACCAGGCGTGTTCCCGCTCTCGATGAATGTCGAGTTCATCTCGTCGACCGTAGGACTCAAGTGTCGACAGGGGCGGTCACGCCCCTTGACACGCCTGTGACGTAGGGCATGTTCCTCCCGAACACTTCATCGAATGCAGGACACTCCCTCGGACACGCTCATATCCTAGGTCGTGTCACCCCAAAAATGAGCCTGCTGAAAAATGGGTTGTTACACAAACTCTGAACTCAGCTCGACAAATGTTGAGTTCTGCTCGATGAACTTTTAACTCAATTCGACGAATTCTTGAACTGAGTTCTACTCACAGCCTTTTGTTGTATGATGTTGAATGTGTCTTCATCACTCAACGCTTGTGGACTTAGACAGATTTCTGTCAGCCCATAACATAGGTAAGAGTTTACCTATCTTGGCCATTTAGCCTACTTCTTGCCTTTCCAGCAACTTCACTTTGTGACCACCTATCACATCACTCAGACCACATGTCTAAACTTGTTCACTGGAACATCCTGCACATGATGAGCTTAAATAACATCAAATACAACTATGCTCTTAGTGTTGATGGGGATGTCTCTTTAAATCAAATTTAGGGAACATTGTGGGCAATGGACCCAACAATCTCCCCTTATTTGAAGAAGGGAGAACACCCAACAATACTAAGAGGCATTACCAAAATAGGTCAGAATAATATCATGTAGCTGCAGATTTTGATCTACTACACCTGCTAGCTTATGCAACATTCATTCAATGTGCATCCTCATAGTACTTTAGCAATTACTCAGGTAATATGAACTCTCATTCATACCACTTATAATTTATGCTCTTTTATACCACTTAATAGTTAAATGTGGTGCATTACTAAAAGCACTTGCCTCAATGTATGCACTGACACCATCATGACTCAACATGTGGTCAGTCATTGCATTTCTCATACTACTAGAATCTTTTCCAGTAATATGAACATACTCATCATGACCTTTTATATCTCCCTCATATGTATTGCCACACATATCTCCCCCTTTCTGTCTTCTTCAATAGGCATATCTATTGAGGGGGTAGAAAATATCCAGAATGAGGAGTTCCCCTTCAAGATCCACAATGATCTTGTCCTTCTACCTTATGGTCTCAATTTGGATGATTGAGGTGGCCTTCAGTTGGCTGACTTCCTTCATTTTCTGATCCAGCAAGGAAGCTGTCTCAGATTGTTGGGCAGCAGCTAGCTGAAGAGAGACAATCTCCTCAGCTTGCATCTTGGCCAACTTCTTACTTTTTCTCAAAGCATCCAGAATTTTACCATACTTGTAAATCAATTGATTGACATCTAGCTTAGATTCAAAGTTATCTTCATCAGTAGATGAGGATGCATCAGAATCTGGACTGGTCTCAAGACTTGAGCAGCTAGACAGAGGTTGTACCTGATCTTAACCAGGCTGATCCTGGCAGGATACTTCTTCTGTCAAAGCCATCACCTCATAGCAGCCACTGATATCTTCATCCGCCACAGTATCACTTTCTTAGTGTGATAGAGGGGCCCTGATCTCTAGCCCGGTATCTATAGGATTGACTTCTCATGCTGCAACAACTTCATCTTCAGTAGCAGCAATAACTAGCCCAAAGAAGGCTTCTTCTTCTTCTGCAGACTCTGAACCACTATCAGAAAGACTGACTTCCACTGTCCCTTCCATGTAGCTAGTGATAGATTCCCACATCTCATTAGCTGCCTTGCAGTGGACAATCATTTGGAAGGTGAAGTCATCTATGGCACTTACCATGATGTGTTGTGCCCTCTTGTCTAAAGATACCAAGTTGATTTTATCTTCAGACATCTCTGCATAAATCTTTGGGGTCTTTATGCTTGCATCTGATGTAGAGACCCTCATGGGAATGAAAGGTCCTTCTTTAATTAAAGCCAAGACTCTAGGATCACTGGCTTCCATAATCTGCCTGATCCTTTCTTTCCATGACCCAAAGTTCTCCTTGCTGCAGTATTGAAGCTCCATTGAGCTCCACTCCTTATGGTTCTCCTTTGAACACATAAGTTTAACCTTTTAGCTATCCTTGGAGTTCAACTCAGACAGTTAGGTCCTTTTTGAGTAACCTCCCTCTGATACCACTTGAAAGTCTTTAATTCAAGGATAGCTAAATCACCTAGAGGGGGGTATGAATAGGTTATTTATCTCTTAGAGACTATCTTTTGCTTTCTTTAAAATGCTTTGTTGTTTTCTTTTATCTTTGATCTTAGGGTGATCTAGAGCTTGTTCTTAGCATCTGTAAATAAGAAAAGAAAAGCAACCACAAAAATCACATAGTGATTTATAGTGGTTCTCCAATTGGATACATCCACTTTTCCTCCCACCTATCCAACTAACTTGTTGGACTAGGCACAAACTCCTCCAATATGCACCTTAGAGCTTACACCTTAGGCGCTCAGCCTTACACACAGGTTCACTTCTGAACCCAAACTCAGAACCACAAGGGTTCCTACCTCAGAGCTCTGTAGAGCTCCTATAGCTCAGTGATCCACTGATCACCTACCTTAGCCTTATTTCTAAGGCCTACAACTCAGACTCTTCAGCCCTATAGCTTCAGGCACACAACCATACTCTCAGAGTGCTGCAACACTCCTACACTTAGTACCCTTCTAGGTACCTACAACTCAACCTCCTCCAAGGCCTACAACTCAGTTACACACTTATCGCCTACTACTCAGTGACTCTTCTATCACCTACCTCAGGAACAAGGCCCTACACCCAGGATGGGAGGACAACACTACCTCAGATCCATACTTGGATCCTACCTCAGAGAGCAACACTCTCCTACCTCAGGCAATTAAGCCCTACAGTTAAGATCCATACTTGGATCCTACCTCAGTACCCCAGCAGGGCACCTACAACTCAGTGACTAACTAGTCACCTACCACTCAGGCACAAAGTGCCCTACAACTCAGATACAGATAAACTGAATCCTACAGGACGAAGGTGGGTTGTTGGTAATGCTTGACACAAGAGATATTTCTCAGTGTCAAGCTTCCTGACTGAGGTAAACTCAGTCTAACTAATGACTGCAGGAAATTATTTCCTGAGTCTACCTTCACTGAACTAAGATATACTTAGTCCTAACTAATTCCACTGCAATAAGTAATTACTTGTGCTGGAACTGACATGCAGAGCAATGTTCTGCCACATGCTGAACTGAGACTGAAGCTCAATCCTATCTACTCCTTCACAACACCAGGAATTTTCCTTCTGGTTAGTGCAGTAACTGCAGCTAACTGCTGCTACCTGAGCTGTGAAAAACACAGCTCTTCCTTGCAGACTATAATAGCTCTGCCTCTCGCTCCTTTCCTGGGCTGAGATGATTCAGCCCTAGCTTTGACTCCCGAGGAATAGTCCCTTGAGTCTTTCTTCAGCTTCTTCAAGATTTCTTCTCTTCATAGCTTCCAGATTAAGATCTTCAGGTGCTTGTGTTGCTACAACTGTGAAGAACCTGCAGCAAATGTAGGCCCTTGGTTGCAGCCTTTTCCCTCAGAGAAAATACTGTGAACTTGCTCGCTAGTGCAGGTGAGAATGGCACCAACTATCTTGTTGTTGAAGGTCTTGATTCCAACAACTAACTTGCTCTCGGTCAGTAGACTTGAGCCTCCCCGTTCTTCAGCTCCACAACAATGGCGGAGAAGAAGAACTGACTTTTTCTCTTTCTTCAAATGACCAAAGTTTGAACCTTACTTTCCTCTGTACGCCTCTTTCCTTTTGTTGATTATTGACCCAACGGCTCTTTAGCAGTGGGCCCCATATAATTAATGGCCTGCAGCAATCTTGCTTTAACGTCAACTGTTGTATAATAGGTCTGCGGCAACATTTGTCGTGTGCTGTAGCCATCCAACCACTAATTTGAATTTTATTGACTTGTTAACTTGCTGACATCATCTGCTGTGGACTTAACCAAAAATCAAATATCATTAGCACATGCGTTGAGTGAGTAAGCATCACTCAACGCCAAAACACTTAGACAGATTTTCTGTCTCATGGCGTTGAGTGAGTAACCTTCACTCAACGCCGAAACACTTAGAATATAAAACAGTTTTTAGGCGTTGAGTGAATCAGCCTCACTCAACGCCAACTTGATTTACTAGCAATCTACTGCTTGGAATTGAGTGTGTAAGCATCACTCAACGCCAAACCACTTAGACAAATTTTGTCTTCACTAGGTGTTGACAGTGTTGAGTGAGCAACCTCCACTCAACGCTTTTTGCCTTAGCCATTTTTCTGCTTAACTTGTCTCAGTGATTTCTTATTCTCAGCAGAGACAAACACTTGTCTCAGCGGTTATTGTTGGGTATTGTATCCACACTAACCCAGATTTTATGAAGTCACCCTTGAACTAAGATGAATTAAGTTGTATTTGATGTTTGGTTTGAGTTATGTGTTTGCAGGATTCCAATGGGAAGTGTAGACCAATGTCAGTCTACAATGGGTCACCAAACACAGGATCATATAATGTAATCCCTCGTTGTGTGTTCTAAAGTGTTGACTCATGTGTAGCCTCTCTATTGGGATACACTTTATATTCAAGCTCTAGGACTGTGAGAAAAGACTTGATGCTGATTTCCCTTAGAAGAAGAAAATATGTCAGAAAGATTTTTCCTAAGTAAAGTACTCGAGTACCTTCTTGTTTACTCGAGTAAGTTACTGAGTCTATACTCGAGTGGTAATTAACTTACTCGAGTAGTTAACATGTACTCGAGTAGTCCAATTATGGCTCTCGAGTAATTCATCTTATATACTCGAGTAATTTCCTTTTATCTATCGAGTTTCCAGATTCTCTCTTCTCAAATTTTGTCTAAGTGAAATACTCGAGTAGTATTATATATACTCGAGTAGTTATATCTTCTATCTTGAGTTAATGGTATTCTGACTCTCGTGTAGTTCCTAGTTACTCGAGTAGTCTAACTCATATACTCGAGTAGTTCATCTACTACTCGAGTAGTCAAATACTTTTACTCATGTAATCCAGAATTCTATTCAAAAAAATTTCACTAAGTAAATTACTCGAGTAGTTCATGTTATATCTTCCTCTCCCTTTCTCTCACTAGGAATGTAGAAAGAGAAGACCAAATGAAGAATGAGATTTCTCTTCTCATCCACGGCCTTAAGGAAACAGGGAGGCAGCTCAGCCATTGGATCCTAGCTGAAAGAACGGACGGCCACGATTTTGCGACAAAAGTACAATTTTTGCCTGACACGGCCTGTGACACGCCCGTATCCCAGGCTGTGTGCCTCAAGCGGCACTCAACCGACTTATCCAATCCAGTAACACGCCCATGTGACACTCCCATATCATGGGCCGTGTCACCCGACATGCCTTCAGACACGCCCGTGTCTGTGGTTGTGTTCATCAGGCTGAAAAATCTCAAAATCATCCGAGACTCACACGACCTATGACACACCCGTGTCTCCGGCCGTGTGCCCCATACATGATACTAGACACGCCCCAGCTCAAATTCGTCGGGCTGAGTTCGTCGATCATGCTGACACGCCCTGTGATACGCCCGTGTCATAGGCCGTGTCCTAAGCACTCGACGATCGTCGACCAAATTTTGTCGACCACTCGTCAACTGTTCACCCAGGAAGGACACGCCATCCGACATGCCCATGTTGGATGAGACACGCTTGTGACACCAGGCGTGTTCCCGCTCTCGATGAATGTCGAGTTCATCTCGTCGACCGTAGGACTCAAGTGTCGACAGGGGCGGTCACGCCCCTTGACACGCCTGTGACGCAGGGCATGTTCCTCCCAAACACTTCATCGAATGCAGGACACTCCCTCGGACACGCTCATATCCTAGGTCGTGTCACCCCAAAAATGAGCCTGCTGAAAAATGGGTTGTTACACAAACTCTGAACTCAGCTCGACAAATGTTGAGTTCTGCTCGATGAACTTTTAACTCAATTCGACGAATTCTTGAACTGAGTTCTACTCACAGCCTTTTGTTGTATGATGTTGAATGTGTCTTCATCACTCAACGCTTGTGGACTTAGACAGATTTCTGTCAGCCCATAACATAGGTAAGAGTTTACCTATCTTGGCCATTTAGCCTACTTCTTGCCTTTCCAGCAACTTCACTTTGTGACCACCTATCACATCACTCAGACCACATGTCTAAACTTGTTCACTGGAACATCCTGCACATGATGAGCTTAAATAACATCAAATACAACTATGCTCTTAGTGTTGATGGGGATGTCTCTTTAAATCAAATTTAGGGAACATTGTGGGCAATGGACCCAACAATCTCCCCTATTTGAAGAAGGGAGAACACCCAACAATACTAAGAGGCATTACCAAAATAGGTCAGAATAATATCATGTAGCTGCAGATTTTGATCTACTACACCTGCTAGCTTATGCAACATTCATTCAATGTGCATCCTCATAGTACTTTAGCAATTACTCAGGTAATATGAACTCTCTTTCATACCACTTATAATTTATGCTCTTTTATACCACTTAATAGTTAAATGTGGTGCATTACTAAAAGCACTTGCCTCAATGTATGCACTGACACCATCATGACTCAACATGTGGTCAGTCATTGCATTTCTCATACTACTAGAATCTTTTCCAGTAATATGAACATACTCATCATGACCTTTTATATCTCCCTCATATGTATTGCCACACATATCTCCCCCTTTCTGTCTTCTTCAATAGGCATATCTATTGAGGGGGTAGAAAATATCCAGAATGAGGAGTTCCCCTTCAAGATCCACAATGATCTTGTCCTTCTACCTTATGGTCTCAATTTGGATGATTGAGGTGGCCTTCAGTTGGCTGACTTCCTTCATTTTCTGATCCAGCAAGGAAGTTGTCTCAGATTGTTGGGCAACAGCTAGCTGAAGAGAGACAATCTCCTCAGCTTGCATCTTGGCCAACTTCTTGTTTTTTCTCAAAGCATCCAGAATTTTACCATACTTGTAAATCAATTGATTGACATCTAGCTTAGATTCAAAGTTATCTTCATCAGTAGATGAGGATGCATCAGAATTTGGACTGGTCTCAAGACTTGAGCAGCTAGACAGAGGTTGTACCTGATCTTGACCAGGCTGATCCTGGCAGGATATTTCTTCTGTCAAAGCCATCACCTCATAGCAGCCACTGATATCTTCATCCACCTCAGTATCACTTTCTTAGTGTGATAGAGGGGCCCTGATCTCTAGCCCGGTATCTATAGGATTGACTTCTCATGCTGCAACAACTTCATCTTCAGTAGCAGCAATAACTAGCCCAAAGAAGGCTTCTTCTTCTTCTGCAGACTCTGAACCACTATCAGAAAGACTGACTTCCACTGTCCCTTCCATGTAGCTAGTGATAGATTCCCACATCTCATTAGCTGCCTTGCAGTGGACAATCATTTGGAAGGTGAAGTCATCTATGGCACTTACCATGATGTGTTGTGCCCTCTTGTCTAAAGATACCAAGTTGATTTTATCTTCAGACATCTCTGCATAAATCTTTGGGGTCTTTATGCTTGCATCTGATGTAGAGACCCTCATGGGAATGAAAGGTCCTTCTTTAATTGAAGCCAAGACTCTAGGATCACTGGCTTCCATAATCTGCCTGATCCTTTCTTTCCATGACCCAAAGTTCTCCTTGCTGCAGTATTGAAGCTCCATTGAGCTCCACTCCTTATGGTTCTCCTTTGAACACATAAGTTTAACCTTTTAGCTATCCTTGGAGTTCAACTCAGACAGTTAGGTCCTTTTTGAGTAACCTCCCTCTGATACCACTTGAAAGTCTTTAATTCAAGGATAGCTAAATCACCTAGAGGGGGGTATGAATAGGTTATTTATCTCTTAGAGACTATCTTTTGCTTTCTTTAAAATGCTTTGTTGTTTTCTTTTATCTTTGATCTTAGGGTGATCTAGAGCTTGTTCTTAGCATCTGTAAATAAGAAAAGAAAAGCAACCACAAAAATCACATAGTGATTTATAGTGGTTCTCCAATTGGATACATCCACTTTTCCTCCCACCTATCCAACTAACTTGTTGGACTAGGCACAAACTCCTCCAATATGCACCTTAGAGCTTACACCTTAGGCGCTCAGCCTTACACACAGGTTCACTTCTGAACCCAAACTCAGAACCACAAGGGTTCCTACCTCAGAGCTCTGTAGAGCTCCTATAGCTTAGTGATCCACTGATCACCTACCTTAGCCTTATTTCTAAGGCCTACAACTCAGGCTCTTCAGCCCTATAGCTTCAGGCACACAACCATACTCTCAGAGTGCTACAACACTCCTACACTCAGTACCCTTCCAGGTACCTACAACTCAACCTCCTCCAAGGCCTACAACTCAGTTACACACTTATCGCCTACTACTCAGTGACTCTTCTATCACCTACCTCAGGAACAAGGCCCTACACCCAGGATGGGAGGACAACACTACCTCAGATCCATACTTGGATCCTACCTCAGAGAGCAACACTCTCCTACCTCAGGCAATTAAGCCCTACAGTTAAGATCCATACTTGGATCCTACCTCAGTACCCCAGCAGGGCACCTACAACTCAGTGACTAACTAGTCACCTACCACTCAGGCACAAAGTGCCCTACAACTCAGATACAGATAAACTGAATCCTACAGGACGAAGGTGGGTTGTTGGTAATGCTTGACACAAGAGATATTTATCAGTGTCAAGCTTCCTGACTGAGGTAAACTCAGTCTAACTAATGACTGCAGGAAATTATTTCCTGAGTCTACCTTCACTGAACTAAGATATACTTAGTCCTAACTAATTCCACTGAAATAAGTAATTACTTGTGCTGGAACTGACATGCAGAGCAATGTTCTGCCACTTGCTGAACTGAGACTGAAGCTCAATCCTATCTACTCCTTCACAACACCAGGAATTTTCCTTCTGGTTAGTGCAGTAACTGCAGCTAACTGCTGCTACCTAAGCTGTGAAAAACACAGCTCTACCTTGCAGACTATAATAGCTCTGCCTCTCGCTCCTTTCCTGGGCTGAGATGATTCAGCCCTAGCTTTGACTCCCGAGGAATAGTCCCTTGAGTCTTTCTTCAGCTTCTTCAAGATTTCTTCTCTTCATAGCTTCCAGATTAAGATCTTCAGGTGCTTGTGTTGCTACAACTGTGAAGAACCTGCAGCAAATGTAGGCCCTTGGCTGCAGCCTTTTCCCTCAGAGAAAATACTGTGAACTTGCTCGCTAGTGCAGGTGAGAATGGCACCAACTATCTTGTTATTGAAGGTCTTGATTCCAACAACTAACTTGCTCTCGGTCAGTAGACTTGAGCCTCCCCGTTCTTCAGCTCCACAACAATGGCGGAGAAGAAGAACTGACTTTTTCTCTTTCTTCAAATGACCAAAGTTTGAACCTTACTTTCCTCTGTACGCCTCTTTCCTTTTGTTGATTATTGACCCAACGGCTCTTTAGCAGTGGGCCCCACATAATTAATGGCCTGCAGCAATCTTGCTTTAACGTCAACTGTTGTATAATAGGTCTACGGCAACATTTGTCGTGTGCTGTAGCCATCCAACCACTAATTTGAATTTTATTGACTTGTTAACTTGCTGACATCATCTGCTGTGGACTTAACCAAAAATCAAATATCATTAGCACATGCGTTGAGTGAGTAAGCATCACTCAACGCCAAAACACTTAGACAGATTTTCTGTCTCATGGCGTTGAGTGAGTAACCTTCACTCAACGCCGAAACACTTAGAATATAAAACTATTTTTAGGCGTTGAGTGAATCAGCCTCACTCAACGCCAACTTGATTTACTAGCAATCTACTGCTTGGAATTGAGTGTGTGAGCATCACTCAACGCCAAACCACTTAGACAAATTTTGTCTTCACTAGGTGTTGACAGTGTTGAGTGAGCAACCTCCACTCAACGCTTTTTGCCTTAGCCATTTTTCTGCTTAACTTGTCTCAGTGATTTCTTATTCTCAGCAGAGACGAACACTTGTCTCAGCGGTTATTGTTGGGTATTGTATCCACACTAACCCAGATTTTATGAAGTCACCCTTGAACTATGATGAATTAAGTTGTTTTTGATGTTTGGTTTGAGTTATGTGTTTGCAGGATTCCAATGGGAAGTGTAGACCAATGTCAGTCTACAATGGGTCACCAAACACAGGATCATACAATGTAATCCCTCGTTGTGTGTTCTAAAGTGTTGACTCATGTGTAGCCTCTCTATTGAGATACACTTTATATTCAAGCTCTAGGACTATGAGAAAAGACTTGATGTTGATTTCCCTTAGAAGAAGAAAATATGTCAGAAAGATTTTTCCTAAGTAAAGTACTCGAGTACCTTCTTGTTTACTCGAGTAAGTTACTGAGTCTATACTCGAGTGGTAATTCACTTACTCGAGTAGTTAACATGTACTCGAGTAGTCCAATTATGGCTCTCGAGTAATTCATCTTATATACTCGAGTAATTTCCTTTTATCTATCGAGTTTCCAGATTCTCTCTTCTCAAATTTTGTCTAAGTGAAATACTCGAGTAGTATTATATATACTCGAGTAGTTATATCTTCTATCTCGAGTTAATGGTATTCTGACTCTCGTGTAGTTCCTAGTTACTCGAGTAGTCTAACTCATATACTCGAGTAGTTCATCTACTACTCGAGTAGTCAAATACTTTTACTCATGTAATCCAGAATTCTATTCAAAAAAATTTCACTAAGTAAATTACTCGAGTAGTTCATGTTATATACTCGAGTAGATCATTCTGTCTCGAGTAGTCCATCTTACATTCTCGAGTAATTCAGTTTTTCCTGTTCCAGAATTTTTCTAAGTGTTTGTCTCGAGTAGTTTCTGATATACTCGAGTAGTTCATCTTTATATACTCGAGTAGTACTTCTTGAACTCGAGTAATATACTCCACCGCTCGTGTAAGTACTTAAGTACTCGAGTAAGTCATTTTTGCTACTCGAGTAACTGAGTCCCTCTCATTCTTATTTACTCGAGTAGTTGACTCCATGTACTCGAGTAATGATTTCTTTTTCTCCCGAGTAATTTTTCACATGTACTCAAGTAGTCCCTTCTACCTACTCAAGTAGTGCTGCATATACTCGAGTAGTTCTACTTGACTCGAGTAATTTACTTTGACCATTTTCAGAAATTCCTAAGTCCAGACCTAACGGTCTTATTCTTAAACTCTGACATGATTGGTCCACGTGTAAGATCCCCCTCCCCCTTACCAAGGAGGGCTACCGGATCTTATGCCCAGAACCGCCGTCTTACGATGACACTAACTCACGGGTTAGTCGACACCGCAATACGCCGATTCTGCCGGCTAGTACGATCATTAACCTGTAGGCCAACATGAGAAGAAAGAAGTAAACTGTATATAAAATCATCAGTCCACAAGTCACATAGTACAATCATGTAAAAGAAATGAATAGTACAATAGTCCACAATAGAGTACAAATGAAAGAGCAAAAAGGGCTTATGCCCAGTACATCAGATCTCTCTCTCACAAAATCATAAATGCGGAAGCTATGCTAGAACATCAGATCTCGTCCCACCTGAGGACGCATAGTAGTGGTAGTAGCCTGCTGAAGCGGTATCTGCTCCTCATGTCCTGCCTCCTCGACGTGCTGGTGCTCCATCTCCACGGGCTCCTAAAAATAGTTGGTCATCGACCGTTAGTCAAAAAGACTAAGTCGTTTCCTCCGCACCTCGCCCCGCAGCTCCTAGGCACCGAGCGGGAGGACGAAGCGGAGGACAACAAGGGGTAGCAAAGTGGAAGCAGGTGACAATATCTAACTAGAGTTGTAATAAGTAATGTAATCCTACTCTAGCAATTCTAAGTACGGTACAAGTAGTAAGTAAGAGCAGTGCAGTAAAGGGAAGTAAAGAAACAGTAGTATGAACAAGTAAATAAGCTAAGCTACCACTATGCTATCATCACAAACGTACCCTAACTTATATAAATGCCCATACAAATATATAAGTTAGGATTTCCAGGAAATTTAACTTATCATATAAAAGAGCCCATACTAATTTATATGATAAGGATCTATGAAGCGTATGACCTAATATGAATGAATGATATGATGCAATTTTATGCGCAGGCAAGTGCAACTCACACACAATGACTCTGTGATCACAGACCTTTAGTTCCCACTTTTTGAGAGCTAGCATCACTCTCGGGTACCACCGCTGTGGCTACGGCAGCAGCGGAGCGGGCGTCTCCGCTTCTAGACCGGTATACACACTACCAAGCCTTAGACCCCTCTCATACGCCTTTATACACGTCCAAGGTGCACTCTAGAGTCTCGCGTACGTACTTTGCTGACAAACCTGTCAGTCTTGTTGGGTCGGATGTGTGTTATCGGGGATCGTCCTCCAGACCGCAGTGTAAAACAACCCACTGGCCCCTCTAACTCTCACAACCGCCTGGTGCACCGTACTGCCATCGGTGTGACGAACGGCCAGTACCGCATGCCCCGCCACGATATTTATGCACATGCAAGTAATTCATACCGAGCCTCCCGCTCGCAGGACCAAAACCCGTCCTGAATCCCTCAAACCCAAACCCGGGTGAGAACGCACATTAGTGCCTTTATGCCAACTCCCTCAAACCCCAAACGGGTGAGATCGCACATCAGTGCCTTTATACCAACTCCCTCCAACCCTAGACGGGTGAGCATATATCATGAATCTCTCCAACCCCCACACGGGCGAGAAGGTACAACAATGTCCTAACCTATTAAACTACTCTTGTCTACGGTTTATTATACTTAGAGATTTAAGGTTAATCCCAGGACTGCCCCCGGTATTCCCTGTGAAGGGCTCTCAAGGGGCACTAGGAATTGTGTTGGGATTACGCCCAGCGTTCCCTTTCGCAAGGATATTTATTTTAGTTGATGGCTACCCAAGTATCTCCCCAGCTCTCCTTATTGCTTTAGTACAACCCTAGTGACTTAAGGCGTTACCGGGAAGCCGACGGTCTTCCGTCGACTCCCACTCCAGTTGCTAACTAAGACTTGCACTTTTGATCCCTCACTAAGACAACTCTACCCACCAGGGTTACTCATGTTGAACTCTCTCTTATTTCTGCCGATAATCAATCCCCTGGTAACCCCTAAGGCAAGACCTATTTGTGTTATATGCAGACCACGACCTATGATTACCCTAAAAATGTGATCTTCCAAACCTTAAGGCATCTTGCCTCTAAATATTTATCCTAGGGTGGTATGGACTAAGGGAACTACCCTATGAATTCTCATAATTTTTCTCGGCCAATTAGTCCTTTAATTAAATCTTTTAATTTAAACACTAGGTCATTTTACACATGAAGTAGTATGATTAAGTATCCACTGACCTAGGAAATTTTTCCTGAGATGTATGTTGACAAAATATTGCTGCCTACAGAGTTTCATAATTTTCCTTAAACTATTTATTCTCATTTTCTATTTAATATCAATTCCACACAAATTCCATTTTCCAAATGAAGTATAGGCATTATGTACTCAAAAATTCCAGGAACATTACAGAACTTTTATGATACTAATTTATGACTATTGGCAGAGTATCATCAACATTTATTGTGAAATGGCCTATAAAATTCCATTATAAGATATTTACCAAAATGCCATTGTATTAATTTAACAACAAACAATGCATCCATTAATTTTGAGAAATTTATGCAAACCTAATAATAACATTTTAAAGCAGTAGAATAAATTCCAAATTTTTCAGAGGTATATATCCATCATTTCAAGAATTAACAAGATAAGGGTAAAATGGGGAATTTAGGGTATCTACTCCAAACGTTCTTCAAAACAGAGAAATCATATTTTTTCTAAGTCAAATGTGACATTATCTATGCCTTAGAAAATTTGTTTGGATTTGTACTTGAAGAAATCCTATTTTCCAATTTTATTTCCAAAATAGCTATATTTAAAATAAATTCCAATAAATGGAATTTTGATTCCAAAAATTCCATTATTAATTTGAGGGATGAAATTTACCCTAATGAACCACTGTAAATCATTCCATGACCTTTGCATGTCACCATTGGGCTAAATACACCAATTTGCATTTTTGCTATTTGCACACCAAGGCTTAACATAGGCTAGCACATGCAAGTGGATTCTCCAACATGCAGTGAACCCAAGGTGCTGAAAATTTTATCATGCACCAAGGATGTCCTCACTGACCTACCACCAAAATTTGGGGCCATGGGGAGGAGTAGAGCTCCTTATATTTCATTTATTTATATTTTGCTATTTTAGCAAAAACTATAGGAAAATTTTCTCAAAAAAATTCCTACATTTTGGCAGGAGCTAAGTATGCCCTAATCATGCATGTGACCAAAATTTGGGGCCATGGTGACTATTATTTTAACCTATGCAACCAATTTAATTTCTGCCCTACTCTAGGACCAGTCCTAGGAGAAATGTCCTACAGGACTGTACACTACACCAAATTATATGTTTAGGGTGGCATATTAAAGGTAAGACCCTTGGCTACATTTTTCATTAGGGAGCTAAGTTCTGGAAATGCCTCTAAGATGCCTATATTTAACATGCAAAGTGACTGAAAAAGTGTGACAGAAATCATACTATTCAACACATTAATTTAATTCATATTAATAATCACGCACGAATCTTAAAGCATAACCGACGGAATCCGGTCATCGTCTACCTCCAGCCAACGGCTGAGATCGAGCCGACCTGGAGCAACTTTGCTGGCAGTTTCCGGCCAACTGAGACGGCGCCACCTCCGGCCAACGGTGCCATCACCTTCACGGTGGTGGTGGCTATCCTTTCCCGGCGGTGGGGCGGCGGGAGACGGCGGCGACGGCGATCCCGAGCGGTTTCAAAAGCTTGTAAATTTCTCGTTTTTCTCACATGGCATCGGGCTCAGTTGAGCCCGATATCTCTCCTATTTGATCTAAGATGCTAGTACGGGTAGAGGTGAAGTGAAACGCACCTGAATCGAAGCTTGGCTGCGGGTCAGGCGGCGGTTTCCCGTGGTGGTGGTGCGCCGGCGAGCTCCACCCCGAAAACTCAAATCTCCACCATTCTCCATGATTAAGCAGTCGAATTCCACTCCTTTCTGCCTCCTGAAACTGTTGGTGAGGTCTATTTGGACTGAGGTGGGCTATATGTGGAGTTAACTCCAATGTTAGCTCGGTTTTGAGCTTTGGAGGTTTCACCCAGCTGCCATGTGGCTCACAGCCCTGGTTTTCTGCTGGAAATGAAGAGGGGAGGTCGGCCACCTGGTTTTGGGCAGCCAAAACCAACTGATGTGGTGGCCATATGGCCACCATTTTCTTCATTCCCCTTTCTCTCTCCTCTTCTCCTAAAAATCACAATTTTACCCCCTTGCATGTATTCTCTCTCCTGATTTAGAGGGGTAGGACTGGTCTTGTTCACTTGGGCTGACTATGGGCCAATTTTAGTGGGCTTGGTCCAAGGGGAAATGGCTTGGCCTTCATTTTCTCTCTTTAAGTCAAATTGTTGACCAAATTGACTTTTAGGGTTGACTGGTCAACCATGGTGGGTGGACTGACCCCACTTGGTGGAAATGGGTCTAGTGGCACCACCCAACTTAGTTTGGGTCAAGGGGGTGCCCCACTTAGGTTAATTAGGCCTATGGGTGTGGGTTTGACCAAATTAAGCCCAAGGTTGACCTTGGTCAACTGGGGTCAAAATGTTGACCCAGTGACATACCCTAGGGTCCACTTAGATTGTCTTTAGGGTTAGGGCAATGTGGTGGGGTCATGGTGTGGCTAGGGTCCCTAATTAGGCTAGTTTGACCTAGTTTGACTTGGTCCTATAGTGGGCTCCACATGGCTACCACCCACTACCTAGGGTCAAACCTAGTTAATCTCCTTAAGTCTCACCTCATGCCTAACCCAATCTAAGTTGAGGGGTCCAGAAGTAACATGGGATGTTACACCACGTGTCTTTCTCTTTATGAATCATTTAAGTCTAATCTTCTTGTCTCCTGTAAAAGATCTTGTCAAACTGACGAACCCTAAGTTTTCAAAAAGAAAATTATTCTAAGTTTTGCAGCCATCTCTTTCCAAAAGAATTCTGTCTCCTCTCTCTCTACAAGATCCGGAAACTCGCCGTCGCCGCCATCTCTAATTTCCGACCGGCTAGGGTTTATTCTTTTCAGAGGATTCAGATTAAGAAGACTCTACAGATCGAGATCTCCGCTCAACGCTTCATCTACTATTTCGATCGTGTAAAGTCAAGAAGTTCCAGATCTGATCTTGCCAAAATTCTTCTTCAATATTCTGATAAAGTCGCATGCCTAGAAGAAGGATTTTCTGATTTTTTGTTACAGATATGAACCAGATATTTTACTGTTTGTATTTTTGTACTGTTGTATTTCATTATTTTAGGAGAAGATTTCTCTGAGTGTAGGAGTGCTCAACTCCGAGATTGTAGGAAGTTTTGTCTTCCGAGTGTAGATCCATTTGTGGATCGAGTTTGTAGGAACCTTGTTCCGAGGGTATGATTGTTTTCCAATCCGAGATAGTGGAGTAGCTGAGTCTAGTTTCTTGCTAGATCGGTGAGGGAAAGTGGATGTACCCAAGGTTGGGGAACCACTATAAATCTTGCCTCGTCTGTGTTTGCTTGTTTGGTAGATAGATCTGTGCTTTGGTTGAGATTTTTTTTCCACAAAAAGACGCACAACTCACCTATTCACCCTCATCTAGGTGATTTAGGTTGGTAACTATTATCTTTCAATTGGTATCAGAGGGAGGTTGATCGTTAAAAGGTTAACACCTTGATTAGATCCTTAAATAGTTGTCAGTTGAGATCTACCAAACGGACAAGGCTAAAGATTTTGCCAAGCTTCTTTTGTGCAACAAAAATAATTTCCCTATGTGGAAAGAAAGAATCAAGTTCTTCATGGAAGCTGTGGATCCAAGGATCTTCATGATAGTTGAAGAAGGTCCTTATATTCCCATGACTGTCTCCACTATAGATCCTACTAAGAAAGTTCCCAAGAAACTAATGGATCTAGACAAGGATGAGATTGCACTTGTCTCATTGGACAAAAAGGCAAAAAATATCATAGTAAGTGCAGTCGATGATTCAATGCTGCAAAATCTGATTCACTGCCAGTCTGCAAAGGAGATGTGGCAGTCATTAGTTACCTTGATGGAAGGTACCGAGGAAGTGAGGGACGATAGAAGATCCCTACTTAATCAAAAGTATGAGGCTTTCCGACAAGGAAACAAAGAAACCATTGCTGACACGTCTGAAAACTTCTTCAAGATAGTGAATGGGCTAAGGGTATACATCAGAGTCTGCACTAATGGAGAGCTAAATGATAAGTTCTCGAGATCTCTGACTAAGGAATGGGATAACAAGGTCTGTGCTATCAGGGAGTTTGGAAAACTGGCCGAGACAGGTCCTCAGAATCTCTTCGGGAAGCTGATGTCCTATGAGCTCCAACTCAACACCAGGAAGGCTGAAGAAGAGAAAAACAGGTCTGCATTCAAAGAGAAGTCTGTCGCTTTAAAGGCAGACACCTCTAAGAAGTCCAAGGCTATTCCTCCCACTCCAGCACCAGAAGTTAGTGAAGAAGAAACCTCAGAACCAAGCACCTCAGGCTTTGAACTATCAGAAGGAGAGTTCTCACTACTCTCTCGGCAGTTCAAGAAATTCTTGAACAAGAAGAAGCAATGGAAAGGCAAGGATGCCTCTTATAGAAGATCACGACGCGATGGTGATCGGCAAAGAAAAGGCTAAAGCAGCCATGACAGGTATAATACTAAACAGAACAAACATATTTTGACTGACATTATTTGCTACTGTTGTAATAAGCCAGGATACGTCATCGCTGACTGCCCTGACAAGAAGAAGGAGGGTGGTAAGAGAGGAAAAGAAGTCCTCGTACAACAAGAAGAGGACAGAGAAGAGCTTGATGGCCAAAAAGGGCAAGACTCTTAGTGACTCTGACTCATCTGAGTCGAGTGAAGAAGAAGAAGCCTATTTTGGACTCATGACTCAAACTGATGATGAACAAGAGCCCCAGTTCACTAGGAAGGTAAACTCTCACACTCCTCTCTCTGATTCTGAAGTCTCTTAACATGATTGTGATGATAGCTCTTCTGACAATGAGTCGGAACTCATGACCCAATATAAAGAGTTAATCATGGCTTACGATAAATGTCGCCGAGTCGTGAAAACTCAGGCTAAGGAGATAAAATCTCTCAAAGCTGAAGAGAGCATCTTGAGAGAGAAAGTTGCAAAGACTGACTCCCTCGAAGAAAACTTCAATAATGCTATTGAAGAATATAACAAGCCTCTTGAGCACCTTGACCTCAAAGAGAAAATCATCAAGGAATTGGAAGCCCAACTTGCAGCTGAAAAGAAACTAGTTGAAAGTTTCTCGAAGTCCAAGACAGTTCTTCCATTCGTTGTTGAATTCTCAGCCAAGGCCAAGGGTGCTGGATTAGGCCATGAAGAAGCTCCTAGTAAATCCTCTAGGAGAAATAAGGCTCAATGAAAGAATAAGGCCGCCAAAAAGGCCTTAGCCAAAGAGAATGGGAAAGCCCCTCAAGATCAGACCACGTTCAAGAAGGTTATATTTCCTTCAAATGAGTTTGATTTTGACTCATCCTACGGGCACTTTGCTAAGCCTACCTATGTAGAGCCAAAGTCCCATTATCAAGGATGGACTCGACCCAGAAACTTTGGCGAAAGTGTCTTTAAGGCACCTTATGAAGAAGTCATTTTTCAGAGCTATGACCCTTTCAATCATGGGCATAACTTCAAGAAGGCACCAAAGACAAAGCCTGTTGTAGAAAAGCCTGTAAAGGAGAAGAAGCCATGTGATTGCCATCATCATGAGGCATCTCCCTCTAAGAATGCTGCCCCTACTAGACTACAATTCCAAAAGGTCAAGCAGGAGAACTTAAGGCGAAGATACAATAGATTTGATTGTTGGTGTTGTGGCAGAATTGGTCACTTTGCCATTGATTGTTGGTTTAATCCTAGAAATGTTGCAACCCCACATGCTGGCAATATGAGGAAGACCACTCCTAATGCTAATACTCGTAGGGGGGTTTTCTAACCCGGGACCAAGGACCCAAACGTATTTGGGTTCCTAAGGCTAACTGATTGTGATTGCAGGAATGTCCAAAGGCCAACAAAATGCCAATCTGATATTTGGACAGTGGATGCTCTCGGCATATGACCGAGACCAGAAGCCTTTTCAGAACTTTACTCTAGTTGTGAACGGACCGAAGGTCATCTTTGGAGGTTCAGACCATGGAATTACTAGAGGCTATGGTATAATTACTAACGGTAATGTATCCTTCTCAGATGTGGCTTACGTTGAAGGTTTGGAACATAACCTTATAAGCATAAGCCAACTCTGCGATAAATGATACATAGTTGAGTTTCACGCTGACAAGTGCTTGATAAAATCTGTTGACAATATGGAAACGATTCTATCTGGCACTCGAAGCAGAAACATCTTCTGTTTGAATTTCATTTGTATAGATTCTTCAACACCAGTGTGCCTTTTAGCAAAAGATAGTGCGTCTCTTGGCGACCAATGACACAAGAGATTAGCACATATTAATTCCAAAACTATAAATAAATTATTTTCAATGAACTTAGTACGTGATGCCCCAAATGTCAAGTACGTCAAAGATAGATCTTGTGATGCATGTGTAAAAGTCAAGCAAACAAGGGCTACCTTTAAAAGCGTTATTGGCAAGAATTCTAATAGATGTCTTCATCTACTACACATGGACTTGTTTGGTCGACTGCAAATTAGAAGTTTGGGAGGTAAGGATTATACGTTGGTAATTGTTGATGATTACTCGCGCTTTGCGTGGGTGTTATTTCTGAAACACAAGTCAGATACCTTCGACATCTTTACTAATTTTGTCAGGCAAGTCCAGAATGAGTACAACTGCTCCATAGTCAAAATCAGAAGTGACAATGGAACAGAGTTCAAGTCTGGGGCCATGACAGAATTTTGTGAAAGCTTAGGTATCTTTCATGAGTTTTCCTCTCCTCGCACTCCTCAACAAAACGGAGTGGCCGAGAGAAGGAATAGAACACTCATAGAGGCCTGTAGGACCATGTTGAGTGATGCTTCACTTTCGGAATATTTCTAGGCTGAAGTCGTCAACACTGCATGCCATGTGCAAAATCGAGCCCTCATAAACAAAAACCACGATAAGACACCTTACGAACTTCTGAAAGGCAGGAAACCAACAGTGTCATATTTTAGAATTTTTGATTGTAAATGCTTCGTGCTAAACAATGGCAAGTATCACACTACTAAGTTTAGCGAAAAGAGTTTTGAAGGTATTTTCGTAGGTTATAGTAGCCATAGTAAGACATATAGGATTTTTAATAGAAAAACCCTGGTGGTAGAAGAATCAATACATGTTGTATTTGATGAGACGAGTTTGCTACAAAGCAACTCTTCTAGTGTGCCTATTGAAGATGCAGGTGCAAAGCTGAAAGAAATTAGCTTGGATGAACCGTCCGAAGACAAAGGTGAAAAGTTCATCAAGATCACCACTCCAACCCCTATTGGAGAGGCTGATGATCAAGATGAAGAAGTCATCCAAGATGAAGAAGCCACTCCGGTGATAGAATACAATCCACATGTAAGAACTCTAGAGATCAGACATTTGAAGGATCATCCCATGGACCAGATCATAGGAGATCCCCGAGATGGTGTCAGAACTCGTAGAGGTACAACTAATGAGAATCTATATTTAAGTTTTCTTTCGCAGGTTGAACCAAAGAAGTTTGAGGAAGCAAACTCTGATACATCGTGGATAATGGCAATGGAAGAAGAACTGAACCAGTTTAAGCGCTGCAAAATATGGAAGCTTGTTCCAAGACCCAAAGGTAAGAACGTCATTGGGATAAAATGGGTCTACATTAACAAGATGGACGAGGATGGAACGATAGTAAAGAATAAGGCCAGACTTGTCGCCAAAGGTTATCGTCAAGAAGAAGGAATCGACTTCGACCAAACATACGCTTCAGTGGCAAGACTGGAGGCTATAAGGTTATTCCTAGCATATGTTGCACTTAAAGGCTTCACCGTCTACCAGATGGACGTGAAGTCTGTCTTCCTTAATGGTGACATAAAGGAAGAGGTGTATGTGGAACAACCTCCAGGTTTCGTTGATCCTAACTTTCCTGATTACATTTATTTACTGCATAAAGCATTATATGGTCTGAAACAAGCTCCTCGAGCTTGGTATGAGACGTTGTCTAGCTTTTTACTTGAGAACAAGTTCACAAGGGGAAAGATAGACAAGACATTATTTCTTAGGTAAATTAAGGGCAAGATTTTACTAGTGCAGATCTATATGGACGACATTATCTTTGGCTCTACTGATGACAACCTCTGCAAGAAGTTTTCAAAACTTATGCAAGGGAAGTTTGAAATGAGCAGTATGGGTGAGCTGAAGTATTTCTTAGGGCTTCAAGTAATACAGTCTGAAGATGGAATTTTCATCTCGCAGACTAAGTTTACCAAAGAGCTGATTAAGAAATTTGGAATGGAGAACGCAACCTCAATGAGGACTCCAATGGGCTCAACAATGTCTCTGGACAACGATGAAAAAGGGAAACCCTTTGATGAAACCAAGTACAGAAGCATTATTGGATCCTTGCTCTACCTTACTCCAAGTAGACCTGTCATAATGTTCTCAACATGTGTCTGTGCTAGATTTCAGGTGAACTCTAAGGAATCTCACTACGCTGCTGCAAAGCGGATTTTGAGATACCTTAAAGGTACACCAAATCTTGGCTTATGGTACCCAAGAAGTAATGATAGCAAACTGATAGGTTTTTCAGATGCAGATTTTGCAGGTAGCAAAGACGACATGAAAAGCACTTCAGGGACTTGCCAATTCTTTGGAAGAAGGCTTATCTCCTGGAGTAGCAAGAAGCAAAACTGTGTGGCAATCTCAACGGCCGAGTCAGAGTACATCTCTGTAGGCAGTTACTGTGCACAGTTACTTTGGATAAAGAATCAGTTCGAAGACTACAACATGAAGTTTGCAAAGATTCCACTGTTTTGCAACTCCTCCAGCGCAATAGCAATAGCCAACAACCCAGTCTCGCACAGCCGGACAAAGCATATAGAGCTAAGGTATCATTTCATCCGAGAGCATATGGAGCATGGGGACATAGACCTACAATACGTCCCTACAGATAGGCAAATTGCAGATATTTTCACGAAGCCGCTGGACAAGACCAAGTTCTCGTTCTTCAAAATAGAACTTGGGATGCTCAACAAGGAAGACTAGAAGAGGCTGGACTTTCAAGAAGGCTCAAGGATCAGAGGTTAGTCAAAAGTTGGATTTTTCCAAAAGTCTAAGTATTTGACTCGAGTAAGTAACAGCATACTCGAGTAAGTGTATGACCTACTCGAGTAGTAGAATGACATACTCGAGTAATCGACTCGACCTACTCGAGTAGCAAACTGACATACTCGAGTCGTCAACTCCAGTTACTCGAGTACCTCATTGACCTACTCGAGTACTTCCATACATCTACTCGAGTACTTCTGTATTCTTACCCGAGTACCCCAGACTGATCTACTCGAGATATTCTCCTCACTCGTGTATATGCTGAGTCTTCTCTTATTCAAATTTTCTTATGCGCAAACCAAAGACTTATGTCGTCTATTCTATGGTTTACTTCAGCTTTAATTTTCAAATAATTAGACCTAAACCTAGGGTTATATAAATAAGAAAATCCGGAAATTTCATCTACACGAAATCATTCCCATCTCTCGAGTACCCGGCTGCCTCTTTGCCTTCCTCCATCAGTTGCAGAGTCGCACCCCTTCCGTCTTCCCGTCGACGCTCTCTAGAATTTCGCCATCCCCACGACTTCTGAATCATGGCTGCCTCATCTAAGATCGGTGTTGGTTCAGAATTAGTCGTCGCAGGGATTGCAGACCTATCCAACGATTTCCATAATCTTCTGATCTTGCTCGACACCGTCGGATTAACATTCGTTCTTCAAGAACCATGTCGTATCTCTTCCCCGAAGTTGTAGAGTTTTTCAAGAATGTCAAGGTCAAGCGGAATGGCACCGTCCTCAAATCCAAAGTCAAAGGCATAAGATCAAACTCACCAAAACGACTGTGGCCAAACTTCTTCGAATGCCAACCATGGATTAAGAAGATGATCTAGGGCCTGGAGATTCTGACAGAACAAGTCTCTTCTGTGGTTTGGACCATGAGAAACATTACATCAATAGGTCTGACATGAATGCAGAAGGCAAATTCTTGGTGGATGTCATTGGTAAGATTCTTCTCTGCAAAACCCACTCCATCCGGGCCATACCTCTTTTCTTCTTCGACATCATGCAAGCTATCATCTGCCGAAAGAGCTTCCAGTTTGGAATGCTAATCTTGGACAAGATTAAGGAGAGTATAAAGTCCTCAAACTATGCAAGGATAATTTCCTTGCTTCTCCATGAGATCAATCTAGAGGTTTTCAGTTTCTCCAAAGGAAGTATCATTCACCACATGAAGAAGGTCTCCATCTCCTCCATCCAGAGATGAGAGTTAAAGTTGCAAAATCCCTCACAAGCTGCCAAAATTACTGAAGTTGCAGACACAGAGGATAGGACTCCATCTCAGGTCCCCAGCTCCTCTGGTGCACCTATTGAGGGGGAGCCTGCTCCTACTGTTTAGGTCAGGCCACCTACTCCTCCTCCAGTCACTCCAGAAGATTTCCTCTCAGATCAACAGGTTCAAGCAGCACTCCTTTCTACTGATGCTGCCATAAATGAAATGATATAAGAGTTAACTGCAGATGTACCTCCTCCTCCTCTATCTCCTCCAGCTCCATCCTCTGAAATTCCCAAGGACCCAACTCCTGGACAATCTCCAGACACTTCTCCAGCGAGGACACCAACAAACTCTCCTGATGCCCCCAAAGAACAGCAAGAAACAATTCTCATTTCTGATGAGCTCTCATCTAAGCCAGCTGAAGCTCCTCTCAGAAATTTAGATTTTACTATCCCTCAGATTATGAATGAAGAGGATGCCATGATACCCACTACAAGAGCTCAGAGCTCAGTCACTCTCTCTGAAATAGCTCCATGGGTGGCTCCTCCCATTCCTTCCGCTCCTCCTGCTGCTCCAGCTCCTGCTTCCACAGATTTGATGAATCAGATTGCACTTATTCTTCAAAACCAGAAAACATACTTTGATACTTGTATCAAGACTATCACAGACAAAGTTACTGCTCTAGAAACTGAGATGAGCAGAGGATTTGATGAGATCCAGCACAACACTGATCAGCTCAAACATCTCTTCCAGATTGGTGGCAAAGCTTTAGATCACACCATCACCAGTATTGGATAGGTTATGAAGCAAGGCCTGACTCTTGCCAACAATCAAATGGAACTGGACAAAAGGGCTGAAATAACCATGATAAAGATTTGTGAGGAAGTTGGACTTTTCAAAGAAGATGTCTTCTCCCAGCTATCTGTTGAAGTCAGAAAGGGGAAGAAGTTGGTAAAAGAATATTTAGAAAAATCTGATGTCATCCAGAAAGAAGTATGGGAAGCCAAAGTTAAAGAGATTCATGATGATGTTCTAGCTCAGATACAGAGTGTCAAATTCCACACTTATGATACTGTTGTTTGGATGCACAACCAGATTCTGCCAGAATTTGCTGTTGATCCTAACATTATTCCTCATCACCTGAATCCACTAGCTGCTGCTGATGCTCCTGCTCCTGCTCCTCCTCTGCAACCCACATTTTCTCCAAGGCCTGGTGATTCTGTTGCTCCTCCAGATTCTTATGCTCAGGATTGGGAAGATGATCCTGCTGATATCTTTCTCAAAGCCCCTCCTGAGATACTGACTTTCAAGAAGAAAATAAAATATGGTGAAGGTCCTTCTGCTAGCAAGTCTGTTCTGCTAAAGCTCCTGAACATGCTGAGGTCCAGTCTCCTACTTCCAAGTCTCTCATCCTAGAAACTCTTAAGTTAGTTCTGGACTTCCATGAAAGCAGAAACATTCACTACAGTTCCAATGAATGGGAGTTGTATGAGAAGTCTGTGACCAAAAGGAGAATCTATGACAGAGAATATGGAAGAAATAATCCAGTTGCTCCTCCCAGACCACCCAAGTATTATCCTAAACCATACAGCTATCAGAGAAGACAGCAAGAGAAACAAGACATGCAACATCACCAGAGCTAGCCCAATAGACTCATGAGCTATGGAAATGGATTTTAGTTGTTTATGATATTTCTGGATAATCCTATTTATAAAATTCAAAGTTTTGGATCTTATTATCTTTTTCATAGTTCCTTGTTTGCTTACACTACTTAATTACTTAGCATTCTTTTTATGTCTATAATTCACCTTAGTGTAAAGGGTTCTGACTTCTACAAATAGGGGGATATTGTTGGGTATTGTATCCACACTAACCCAGATTTGATGAAGTCACCCTTGAACTAAGATGAATTAAGTTGTATTTGATGCTTGGTTTGAGTTATGTGTTTGCAGGATTCCAATGGGAAGTGTGGACCAATGTCAGTCTACAATGGGTCACCAAACACAGGATCATACAATGTAATCCCTCATTGTGTGTTCCAAAGTGTTGACTCATGTGTAGCCTCTCTATTGGAATACACTTCATATTCAAGCTCTAGGACTATGATAAAAGACTTGATGCTGATTTCCCTTAGAAGAAGAAAATCTGTCAGAAAGATTTTTCCTAAGTAAAGTACTCGAGTACCTTCTTGTTTACTCGAGTAAGTTACTGAGTCTATACTCGAGTGGTAATTCACTTACTCGAGTAGTTAACATGTACTCGAGTAATCCAATTATGGCTCTCGAGTAATTCATCTTGTATACTCGAGTAATTTCCTTTTATATCTCGAGTTTCCAGATTCTCTCTTCTCAAATTTTATCTAAGTGAAATACTCGAGTAGTATTATATATATACTCGAGTAGTTATATCTTCTATCTCGAGTTAATGGTATTCTAACTCTCGTGTAGTTCCTAGTTACTCGAGTAGTCTAACTCATATACTCGAGTAGTTCATCTACTACTCGAGTCGTCAAATACTTTTACTCATGTAATCCGGAATTCTATTCAGAAAAATTTCACTAAGTGAATTACTCGAGTAGTTCAGGTTATATACTCGAGTAGATCATTCTGTCTCGAGTAGTCCATGTTACATACTCGAGTAGTTCAGTTTTTCCTGTTCCAGAATTTTTCTAAGTGTTTGTCTCGAGTTGTTTCTGATATACTCGAGTAGTTCATCTTTATATACTCGAGTAGTACTTCTTGAACTCGAGTAATATACTCCACCGCTCGTGTAAGTACTTAAGTACTCGAGTAAGTCATTTTTGTTACTCGAGTAACTGAGTCCCTCTCATTCTTATTTACTCGAGTAGTTGACTCCATGTACTCGAGTAATGATTTCTTTTTCTCCTGAGTAATTTTTCTCAATTACTCGAGTAGTCCCTTCTACCTACTCGAGTAGTGCTGCATATACTCGAGTAGTTATGCTTGACTCGAGTAATTTACTGTGGCCATTTTCAGAAATTCCTAAGTCCAGACCTAACGGTCTTATTCTTAAACTCTGACGTGATTGGTCCACGTGTCTTTCTCTTTATAAATCATTTAAGTCTAATCTTCTTGTCTCCTATAAAAGGTCTTGTCAAACCGACAAACCCTAAGTTTTCAAAAAGAAAATTATTCTAAGTTTTGCAACCGTCTCTTTCCAAAAGAATTCTGTCTCCTCTATCTCTCTGCAAGATCCGGAAACTCGCCGTCGCCGCCATCTCTAATTTCTGACCGGCTAGGGTTTCTTCTTTTCAGAGGATTCAGATTAAGAAGACTCTACAGATCGAGATCTCCGCTCAAAGCTTCATCTACTATTTCGATCGTGTAAAGTCAAGAAGTTCCAGATCTGATCTTGCCGAAATTCTTCTTCAATATTCTGATAAAGTCGCATGCCTAGAAGAAGGATTTTTTGATTTTCTATTGCAGATCTGAACCAGATATTTTACTGTTTGTATTTCTGTACTGCTGTATTTCATTATTGTAGGAGAAGATTTCTCTGAGTGTAGGAGTGTTCAACTCCGAGATTGTAGGAAGTTTTGTCTTCCGAGTGTAGATCCGTTTGTGGATCGAGTTTGTAGAAACCTTGTTCCGAGGGTAGGATTGTTTTCCAATCCGAAATAGTGGAGTAGCCGAGTCTAGTATATTGCTAGATCGGTGAGGTAAAGTGGATGTACCCAAGCTTGGGGAACCACTATAAATCTTGCCTCGTCTGTGTTTGCTTGTTTGGAAGATATATATGTGCTTTGGTTGAGATTTTTTTCCGCAAAAAGACGCACAACTCACCTATTCACCCCCCTCTAGGTGATTTAGGTTGGAAGCTATTATCTTTCAGTTATGCTGACACCAACTCTTGTCTCAGCGGTTTTGCTGAAACCAACTCCTATCTCAGCAGTTCTGCTGAGACCAACTCTTGTCTCAGCAGTTCTGTCTAAGCGGTTTTTGCTTCACAGCTGAGACAATCTTCTGTCTCAACAGTTTTCCTCTTAACTGTCTCAGCGCTTCCTTCTTCATTAGAAGCATTGAGTGATCTTGTTTCACTCAATGCTTCTGGACTTAGAGAAATCCAGCAAGTTTTGTCTCAGCGGTTAAACTGACACAATCTTCTCAGTTGTCTCAGCTGTCTCAACCATTTCTTCTCAGCAGTCTCAATGCTTTTTGCCTTTAACAATTTTTCTGGTTAGCTCGATAAGTGTTGAGTTGCATTCAATGATCTGTAAGCTAAGCTCGATGAACTGCAAACTGAGCTCGATGAATTTCAAGCTAAGCTCGACGAACTTATCCCAAGGAAAGTTGAGCTGAACTCGACGAATGCTGAACTCAGTTTGACGAATTCTCTTAACTTAGTTCGACGAATTCTGAACTTAGATCGACGAATTTTCTGAACTGAGTTCGACGAATTCTGAACTTAGATCGACGAATTTTGAATTTCGACTGAGTTCAACTCACAACCTTTTTGCTATGATCTTAGCTCGATGAATGGTGAGCTCAGCTCGACGATCTCTGAACTCAGTTTGACGATTTCTCTGAACTGAGTTCGACTAACTCAGAGTCTCAAACTCTGAACTCAGCTGGACGAATGGTGAGTTCTACTCGACGAACTCTGAACTCAGTTCGACAAATTCCTGAACTGAGTTCTACTCATAGCCTTTTGTTGTATGGCATTGAGTGTGTCTTCATCCCTCAACGACTGTGGACTTAGACAGATTTCTGTTAGCCCACAACATAGGTAAGAGTTTACCTATCTTGGCCATTTAGCCTACTTCTTGTCTTTCCAACAACTTCACTTTGTGACCACCTGTCATATCACTCAGACCACCTGTCTAGACTTGTTCACTGGAACATCCTGCACATGATGAGCTTAAACAATATCAAATACAACTATGCTCTTAGTGTTGATGGGGATGCCTCTTCAAATCCAATCTGGGGAACATTGTATGCAATGGACCCAACAAAATGTCTATGACCTTACTGGTGCAGATGAAGATGACACCAACTATCTTGTTGTTGAAGATGGAGATGTAAACAACTAACTTTTGTTGAGCTTTTAAATCCGTTGATTTGAACTCGGTTCTTCAGCCTTTGCAACAATGGCGAGGAAGAAGATGAGGGCTACATTTGTCGTGTATTGTAGCTTTCCCGCAATAAATTTGAATTTTGTTGATTTGTTGACTTTGCTGACATCACCATATGTGGACTTAGCCAAAATCAAGCATCATCAGTATAGGTGTTGAGTGAGTAAGCATCACTCAATGCCAAAACACTTAGACAAAATTCTGTCTATCTCAGGCATTGAGTGAACAAGCTTCACATAACACTTTTGGCCTTAGCCAATCATTCTATCACTGGGCATTGAGTGAGAAGCCATCACTCAACGCCAAAACACTTAGAAACGTTTTCTGTCATTAGGTGTTGAGTGAGTAAGCTTCACTCAACTCCAAAATACTTTGAAAAATATTTCTTTATCTAGGCATTGAGAGTGTTGAGTCCACTCAACACTTTTTGTCTCTAGGTGTTGAGAGTGTTGAGTCTACTCAACGCTTTTTGCCTTGGAAAATATTCCTGCTTCTCTGGCGTTGAGAGTGTTGAGTCCACTCAACATTTTTTGCCTTGGCGTTGAGAGCGTTGGGTGTGTCTTCATTACTCAATGCTTTTTGCCTGAGCCAACTTTCTGTTACTAGGCATTGAGTGAGCCTTCATCACTCAACACCGTAATACTTAATAGATATTCTTCTATTTTCTAGTGTTGAGTGAGTAAGCTACACTCAAAGTATTTGGACTTAGCTAAATTTCTGTGAAATCACACTCTCTGACTGACAAAGGTTCAGTGAATGCTTTTTATCACATAGCGTTGAGTGAGTAAGTGTAACGCCCCAAATCTCAGTGGTGACTGGGCTGAGAAGGGTGGGCAACACGGCCTGGGATACGGGCGTGTCCCAAGCCGTGTACTACTTTTTATGAGGCGCCACGGCCGGGGACATGGGCGTGTCCATGGTCGTGTCCTGCACTCGAGTGCTGGCAGGATGTTCTCGAGTGAGTTCGACGAAATACAGTCGACGATCCTCGAGTTGGGTACACGGCTTATGACACGGGCGTGTCTAGGGCCATGTCCTGCTATGCGCTCGACATTCTCTCGAGTGAGCTCGACGAAATATGCTTGACGATCCTCGAGTGGGGCACATGGCCTGTGACACGGGCATGTTAAGGGTCGTGTCCTTCTCTGTGCTTGGGCAAACTGATGAATACAGGCTGGACACGGGTGTGTCCGAAGTCATGTCTGGCACACGGCCTGTGACACGGGCGTGTCACACGGCCGTATCCTGGTCTAGTTAAGTCGGTTTCTTTGTTGCTTAAGGTACATGGCCTGTGACACGGGCATGTCACAAGCCGTGTTCAGCCTAGGAAAGTGATTTTCAGGGCTTTTTGTGGCCGTTCATTCCTTTCAACTAGGATCTAACGGTCCTGAGATCTCTCTATTATTATAAGGCTATGAGTTGAGGATAAACTCTCTCATTAGCAAAGGCTTCTCTCTCTTTCTATATAGGTAGAGAGTAGGGAGAGCAAAGGAGAAGGAGGAGGAATCCGGCTGCCGTTGGAGCTTCAGAGCCCCGAATCGCATGTCGAGGCCAGATTCGTGGAGGCAAGGCCATTGCGGTGCTTTTCATCTAGCTAGTTTTTCATGGCTCCAAAGCAATCATCAATGGTAATGATCTTTCTTCATTGGACATGTGAATTCCTTAATTTGGCATGTGCATGGGTTTTCCCCCACCTAAAGGTGGATTGTTGAGAGATTCCCCTTGGGTTGATCTTGGATATCCCTAAGATGTCTTGCATGTAGATCCGGAAATGTGAAGTACGTAATAGGCATACTGTGTGAATCTCATCTGGACAGGTTGGTCTGGATTGGTGATGTTTTATTTTACACACCGGAGAAGACTCCGCGTATAAATGAATATGTTTGCGTATTTAGTGTGTTGTGCCTGTGAAGGGTAGTAGCGGGAAGCACTGGTGTAAAAGTCCAGGAAAATACCCGCAAAGTGCTTGTGTTGTATGCTATGAAAGACCAGTGTTTCTGGTACTGCAGATGGTTGCAGGGATTGCTGGATGGTTGATCCAGATAAGGTTAGTGCTAGGGATGGAAAGTGAGTTTTGTCGCTAACGCTGGGCGAGAGTGAGTGTCACTGGCGATGGCTCCTAGCTAACTTGTGATTGTGAAGCCAGTCCTTCGGGGACCGTGTGGCTATTTGTGAGCTTTGTGAGCTCTTGAAACGTGCTGAATGGACAAGGGGATGCTGACCTGCGTTAGTCTACTCATTGAACTAACGATTTGAGCAACGAGCAAGGGCTGAACTGTATCCGCATTATGGTTGTCCGTCATGAGTGCCTGGGCGATTGACATTTGGCAGAAACACATAATGAGAGTCTTAGACCTGCGCGCCATCCAGTAGCGACGCCATGGGGGGCTATGGGCCAAATCTCGGGTCGTTATAATAAGACGAGAGGCTTAGGCCTGCGCGCCATTCGGTAGCGATGCCATGGGGGGCTACGGGCCAAATCCCGGGTCGTTACACTAAGACTAAAGTCTCCGGCTGAAGGCCGTGGAGTGAAATGCTCAAGTTTGTTGTTGGTCTTTAGGCCTTGAATGGCGGTGGGACCCTGGTATTTCTGGTATACCAAGAATGTGCCCTGAGTACACAGAGCATCAAGTCGTATGGGCAACATTTGTGACATATTGATTGTGCGTGAGTGCACATTGTGTGATATATATTTACTTGTGAAATGCTATGCCTATAGGGAAGGAATACCACTGCTCCGGGTAAGGGGTACGGTCATTATAAATTAGTCAGCTGAACGCTGACCATTGCCTTGGTTATCACCGTGCGGTGGATTGTCCCGTGCAGGTGCAGGAGAGCCGAGCGGGAAATAGGGGGCTGAAGCCCCCGTTGTTGCTGCTACTGCTGCTACTATGCTGGCTTTTGAAGGCCAAAGAAGTTACTTTCATGTGTAGCCGGCCTGCGTGCCGATGTATGAAATCCATATGTTTAAAGCTTAACTGTAAGGACATAAGGCCAGACTTGCTGTGTATTTGGAGAGCATTCCTTCGTGATGATATATATAAATGCTGGTTTATATATTGTGGACATTCAGATGAGTTGAGTTCAATCAACTTAAAAACTTCCGCTAGAATTCTCTGAGTTAGGATGCGCAACTATGATACTCACACGTAACTTCGCCGCCTATTTGTGGCATATGGTGTGGGTCCCTGGCCGGATCTTCTATTATATGTCATGCAATAGATGGAGGTGTTACATTTTGGTATCAGCTTGTCTCGGTCTTCCTCTTTCGACTTCATGGTCGACTTCTTTCTTGGGGTGGCGAGCACGTGTAAGTGCGACCCACTATAACATTAATGAAGTCAAGAATGTCCACTAAGGAATGCAAATACACCTGTTTGAGGAACCTGTGTATTCCTATATTGTTATTATTACTTGTGCAAGGTCGCTAATGTGTGTCTTGTCCACCTATAGGTGACTCATAGTGTTGCTGGGCAGTCTAAGCCCCACCGTTCTGATGAGAGTGCGACACCAGCTGAGGTGCCTACACCTCCTTCTGCGGAAACAGTACGCTTAGTTGCTGAGGCGCTGTTTGCAATGATTCTTGCATAGCCTACTAGGCAGGCGCAACTGGCATTGGTGCCAGAACGGGTTGGTGTAAGTCCAGAACCTGTTGAGACTGTTGATCCTCGGGCAGCTGAATGATAGTTGAAGCAGTTTATGAGCTCCAACCCTCCTACGTTTATGGGTGTGGGATCCCCAACGCAGGCAGAAGATTGGTTGTCGCGCGTCAAGCGAATATTGACCGTGATAAGGATGGAGGAAAATCAGAAGGTCACCTTGGCCACCTTCTTATTGGAAGGAGAGGCTCGGCTATGGTGGGATGAGATAGAGTTACACCACTTAGCGGGCAGGTAACTAACAGAAGTCTCGATTGAGGAGTTTTCGCAACTATTCTTGGCAAAACACTTGCCAGCGTCTCAACGCATCGCTATGGAAAATGAGTTCCAGCGTCTAACTCAGGGCGAGAGTATTGTCGATACCTACTTACATGAGTTTACGTGATTGGGACGCTATGTAGGGTCTATCTTCGCTGATGAACAAAGAAAAACCAATCGGTTCTACGAAGGATTGCCGGATGAGTTGAGATTCCTACTATAAAGTTCAGTGAACCAAGGGTTTCAGGCATTGGTGGATACATCATGTGCGTTGGAGAAGGATATGAAGCGGGTGCAAGGAAAAAGGGACTTGACAGTGACAAAGTCCGAGTTCAAGGTACCGCACCCGGGGAAATCAACGTACCGAAGGAAATGGGGTAAGAGATTCAAGTCTTCTTCACAGGCTCCCTCGAGTGTTACATCAGGGGAAACTTTGAGGCAGGATTCTCGGGCCTGCTATACATGTGGTAAAGTGGGTCATATAGCCCGTCACTGTAGGAGTGGTCCACCAAAGGTTGAGAAGAAGACAGGAGCGTCATATGCTGAAAAGGGAAAGGCAGTGGTGGAGTCTACTGCATCCCAGGCGCAACCCCGAGTGTATAATCTTGGCCAGCAGGAGGCCATAAAGCAAAGTGACATTGTCACAGGTATGCGGTAACATATTTTATTGCTGCTTTTGCTATTTCATACCTTGATTGTAGCTTGTGTATGATGTGTTTGTATTAGGCTTTGTCCTGATTTGAGATTGTCCGGCGAGAGCACTGTTTGATACTGGTGCTTCTCATTCATTTTTATCTGTGGACTTCGTGTCACGGATCGGTGTATCGATTCGTATGGTGGCAGATAGTGTGAAGGTTTTATTACCAAATGGATGTGTAATGCATGTGGATAGGTCTTGTTTTGTGGTGGTACGAACATGAAGTCGACATTTCGGATTGGAAGCATCGGTGCTGCCGATATCGAAGTTTGATGTGATCTTTGGTATGGACTGGCTCTCGGAGCAACGTGCCTATATAGATTTTAAATCAAAGGAAGTCACAATGCTGATCTGGTTAATAACTGACATCTGATAGTTCTGACAGTTCTGACAGTTGTCAGACCCTCTGAATTGATTTTTGTACTTAGGAAACAAAACTGCTTGAAGTGTTGAAACTTGACTATTTAATGTGTCGACACCAGTCCCGGGTGTCGACACTACACTTGTAGTGGTGTCGACATACTTTTGAATATGTCGACACAGCCTTCACCTTATCTCGACATAGCTGATGTAGAATGTGTCGACACTAGTCCTGAGTGTCGACACTGCTTGCTTACAGTCTTGACTCGGCCTGTGAAGTGTGTCGACACACCTCTTGAGTGTCGACACAGTTGTCTTCAGTCTCGACACTGCTTGTATAGAGTGTGTCAACACATGTCCTTAGTGTCGACACAACATCTCTCTGTCTCGACACAACTTGTGCAGTTTGTGTAGACACTAGTCCTGAGTGTCGACACAGTTGTTTTCTTGTATCATAGTGTCGACCCAAGTCCTGGGTGTCGACACAACTTCCTCCTTGACTCAACACTCCTTGTTTGAGTGTGTCGACACTAGTCATGAATGTCGACACAATTTTATCCTTGTCTCAGCACATCCTTGACATAGGTGTCGACACATGTCTAGTATCTTGACACTTTTGTACTTAGCTTTATTTGACTGCACACATGAACTTAACATTCATCAAATACAACTATGTGTATATCATTAAACTGAAAGGGCTTCTTCAAATCAAGTACATTGTGACCAATGTATCCAACAATCTCCCCCTATTTAGAGAAGCCATAACCCCAATTCAATGATATACAACATGATACCAAAAATATATTATGATTAAAACATTTAAAAGTACAGTGCAGTACAATACACAGATAAATACAGATATCTAAAATTAATAATGTTGAATCAAAAAATAAGACAAACAATTTCATTCCTAATTAATAACACATGAAATGTTCAGTAAACCAAAATTTTCATTGAATGTTCACCACAAGGTTTACAGTTACAAGTTTTGGTAATACAATAGTTACATAATAAGTTTTTTATGAAATCCAAAACTAAAAACATTATATGGCTGCTTTGGCTCTTTAATGACTATACATTTTCCATATTGAATCTTTGTCTTCACCTCTGGCACCTTGTCAACAGCAACCTTCTTCCTTTTGTTATCCTTAGATTTGGCTTTTGCAATAGCTTCTTCTTTCAGTCTTTGTCTTTGAAAATAATGATATGGCTTTGGAAAGTATTTACTTGGCTCAATTGACTTAGCAGGTAGCTTTCCTTTCTTCAGATCATGTCTAAACTTTTGGATAGCTTCTTGCTGCTTTAAATGTTTTGCCCATTCCTGTTCTGAATACCATTTGCTTCTATCTATCACATTTGCATTTTCTGCCTTCCATGCAGTGAGAATTATTGATCGAGAGGTTGGGCTCCACTGCTCAAAATCAGGCCTTGTCTCAGCTTGTTCCCTGAATCTTTTCTTTGAAAGTTGTGCCTTTTTTCTTTGAGCAGAATAGATCCAGGCATCTCCACTTTTTCACAGATAACATTTTGAGCTGATTGTAGAGGATTGTATATGTGAGAGATAGTTGCTTGGATAGTATCAAAGGTAGCTTGTGTTGTAGGATTGTATATGGTTTCCACCTCAGCATGAGTACCAGTGGCATGAGGTACTTCAAGGTGAGCTGGTTAACAACCAGATTCAGCAGTCTGATCTCCATCATACCAAAGGGGAGGAAAGCCTAAAGTGTCTCTGATATTATTTGATATCCAGGTAGCATGTTCAGGACCTATTCTTATCATTACCCTCTCCCCCGTTTATGACTTCTCTTTCAATATGATCTCTCAGATCATTCTTGTGAAATCTCACCTATCCATCTAAGTAATTGATACCTGAGGCGACAATATTCTTTACTTTCAGTTAATTGTTGTCCAAACTCTTGTCAGAAGCCTTTATATCATTAAGCAAGGAGGCTGAATGGTCTGACAGCTGAGTTTCTATGGCCTTTGTAGCAGCAACTAATTTGTTATCTAATTCAGTAGACTGCTCAGCCAATTTAACCATTGTCTCTGTATGTAGGGCTGTCATGTTTTCATCCAAAATTCTCTCATTTTCACGGACATAGCCTTGTTAGACAACCATCTCATCTGCAATTGACTCGGCCTCTTGCTGCTGTTTAGCAAGATATACTACAGCATTAGCTCATTTCTCAAAGAAATTAGTCATTTCAGATTTCAAAAGATTGACTTCAAATTTTATTGACTTAATATCCCGAGCCAATTGAAACTGCAACTCTTTAATGATGTCATCTACATACTTTTCTAGATCCTGCCTTTACTTATCCAGCATTATTTGAATTTGTACTAGTAGAGAGCTAGTGTCTTCTGTATGAGCAGCTGGTGTCCTAGATAGTAAAGATTGTTTGTAGCTTTTGCTCCTCTTCTTCATTTCAGAAAACTTCCTTTTCTTAAGTTGAGATTCTTCTGCATCATCTGATTCAGAAGAACTTACCTCTTCAACTTGAGGTGACTTTGTGGTTTTCGCAGTATCTGGGGCCAACTCCCCCTCAATTCTTGTATCTGTCTCATTTATATTGATATTCTCTAAGTTATTATCTGCATGCTGAATGTCAGCATCAGGAAGTGCAATCTGGGGAATTTCATCTATCTCCCCCTACAAGTTTGTTTCTTTAGAAAGAAGAACTTCTTCTGTCTCTTTTGGAATTTTTGCCTCCATCTCTTTCTCAGATATTTCTTGTTTATATATCCTTGAGTGGTCCAGTTCATGTACAACATCCATTATTATAGTTGTAGCAGTTTCCATTGGCAATTAACTGAGGTTCTCCCCCTCAATTTGATCTTTTTCAGGAATGTTCCCCCCTGCACCGACTCACTAGTTCCAGGTGAGAGTCTTGGAGATCTTCTTTGTTCTTCCTCAGCATCCTTATCTGAGCTAAACTGTACATGTTCTTAAGAATCACTTGTGGATTCTTCTTCTTCTATCACTGCTTTCTTTCCTTTTACCTCCTTTGTCTTTTTGGGTTCTGGAGTGTCCTTAGACAAGAATCTTTCCCATCTGGACAAAATTCTCATGTCCATTCTCCTCATATGATTTATCTTGGATCTAATCTTCTGATTGATACAATCTGGAATTGCTTTTACCAGATATATACTAACAATTCTGCCCAAATTGGGCTTCTGAATCCCCTCTGCTATTTTATCAAAGACTACCTTGTTCCAATCAGTCTTGATTCTGAAGATGATCCTAGTCATCAAGCTAAACATATGAGTTGAAATTCTGTCATGTGCTCCAGTCTTGCAGAGGAGCACCTTTCCAATTACTTCAGATAAAAATTTCCCTTATGAATTCATTCCCTTCCTGTTCAAAGAACTTACAAACCTAGTGGTTGGAGCCAGACCACAACACTCTAAAGCCTTTGCAGTCATGCTTGAGTCCCGTATATCTTCCTGAGCAGTACATGGAATCTGACAGACTTTAACCAGTCTTTTGGTTGTGACTTTTACTCCGACACCATTAACATTGGATTTGATCTTGCCTGACTTAGGGTTTAGTGAGGCATTGGAATATAATTCAGTCACTTCTTTCTTCCAAATTTTAGTGGGTTCTGAAAGTAGATATCAAGACGTGCCTTAGTGATAAGGTCAACCACTTTCCTTATTTCTTCTGGTGAGGAGACGAAGGCATTTCACACTAGTTCGTAACCCTCACTAATGTTGCCGTCCATCTTGGGTGTCATTCTAGTAGAAAGAGTTTGAGATGAGAGGTGTCGACTAAGAATTTCTAAGTCTCGACACACAACGATCACTCTCTCAAGATTTCATGTAAGCGTAGTTGACAATTCCTTTCTCCACATATTTATAGTAACTATCTATTGAAGGTGAAAAGGCACGATGCATTTAGTAATTTTCTCAATATAGGGAAATTTCTAGTATCGACATGGAAAACCTACTTTGTCAAGTTGTGTCAACTTAAGTCGACACAAGGTTCATGTCTCTCGACACAGACCTCAAGGTCTCGACACTAAATTTTAGTGTCTCGACACACTGTCGCTAATCAGTGTCGACACACTATCAGGTGTCTCGACACATGACAACTTATTGTGTCGACACATATTATGATTTCTCGACACAATACAGCCTAAAGTGTCGACACACGCTGTAGTGTCTCGACACAATTCTTTGACATAGACAAAAATTGTATTCTGAATATAATTTCTTGATTTAGTTGCAACTAATTTGAAAGGATCTATTCAATGTTCAACATGCCTAGTTCAAATTTAAAGTAATTGAACTTGCTTTCATCTAGGGGTTTTATAAAGATGTCAGCAATTTGTCTATCTGTTGGAGTATAATGTAGGCTAATATTTTCTTTTTCAACATTCTCTCTAAGAAAATGATATCTAATATCTATATGTTTAGTTCTACTATGTGAAACATGATTATTAGCAATAAAAATTACACTAGTAGAATCACAAAACATAACCGATTTATTTAACTGTACACTGTAGTCCAGTAGTTGATGTTGAATCCATAGCAACTGTGCGCAGCAGCTTCCAGCAGATATGTAGTTTAATTCTGCTATAGAAATTGCAACACTTGTTTGCTTCTTGCTACTCCAACTTATTAGTCTTTTTCCTAGAAATTGACAAGTTCCAGGATTACTTTTTCTATCCTCTTTACACCCTACAAAATCTTCATCTATGTAGCATGTAAGTTCAAAATCACCATCCCTAGGATACCAAAGCCTAAGATTGGGTGTGCCCTTAAGATATCTCAATATTCTCATCACAGCGGTATAATGAGAATCTTTGGGGCATGCTTGGTACCTTGCACAGACACATGTTGAAAACATAATATCTGGCCTACTAACAGTCAAATACAGGAGAGATCCAATGATGCATCTATACAAGGTTTCATTAACTGGTTTCCCAGATTCATCCTTGTGTAGTGACACAGTTGAACCCATTGGAGTTCTCATGGTAGAAGAATTCTCTATACCATATCTCTTAATCAATTCCTTGGTGAACTTAGATTGAGAGATGGATATACCATCCTCAGATTGTCTAACTTGGAATCCCAAGAAGAACTTTAGCTCACCCATGCTGCTCATTTCAAACTTACCTTCCATAAGCCTGACAAATTTTATACACAGCCTTTCATTAGTAGACCCAAAGATTATGTCATCTACATAAATCTAGACTAGGATGCTTGAACCTTTGATGTCTCTAAGGAATAGTGTCTTGTCTATCTTTCCTCTAGAGAACTTGTTCTCTATAAGAAAGGTAGACATGGTCTTATACCAGGCTCTAGGTGCCTGTTTTAACCCATACAAAGCTTTGTGCAATCTGAAGACATAGGAGTTGTGTTTAGGGTTGACAAAACCTGGTGGCTGCTCTACATAGACTTCCTCCTTCAGTGTACCATTAAGTAATGTTGACTTTATATCCATCTGGCAGACCATGTATCCTTTATATGTTGCATGAGCTAAAAACAATCTTATGGCTTCTATCTTAGCTACAGGTGCAAAGGTTTGATTAAAGTCTATCCCTTCCTCTTGTATATATCCTTTAGCCACTAATCTAGCTTTATTCCTAATAATAATCTCATGCTCATCTAGTTTATTCTTATAAATCAACTTAGTGCTTATGACATTGTGATCACTAGGTCTAGGAACTAGACTCCATACTTTGCATCTCTCAAATTGATTGAGCTCTTCTTACATAGCCATAATCTAGTTGGGATCTGAATAGGCTTCTTCAAAACTTTTAGGTTCTACCTGAGAGAGAAAACTATAGTATTGAAACTCATTGTGATGTATACTTTTAGTTGTTACTCCTAGCCTGACATCACCTATTATTTGGTCCATAGGACGATCTTTAAGATTCCTAACTACTACTGGTAGGTACCTACCATTACCTAGTTATGTATGAGGGTTAGGATGATTCTCTTCCTCCCCCTGGGCTATTATTGTATCTTCTATAGGAATTTCTACATTATCTCTAGTGTGTAACTCTAGATCCGATGAATCACCTATATTTAATTTTTTCATCCTAGAGTCTATATCGCCTAGACTAGAGTTGTTAGAGTTCTCATTATATAAAACAAAAGTTTCATCAAAAAATACATTAATTGATTCTTCTATAACTTGATGTTTCAAGTTGTAGATCCTGTATGCTTTGTTATGTTCACTATACCCTATAAAGATTCCTTCATAGGATTTTTCTGAGATCTTAGTTAGATAAGTTTTCCCATTGTCCAGAAAATAGCACTTACTACCAAAAATCTTGAAGTATGACAGATTTGATTTTCTGCCTTTCATTAGTTCATAGGGAGTCTTGTTGTGATTCTTGTTGATCAATGTTCTATTCTGAACATAGCATGCTATGTTTACATACTCAGCCTAGAAATATTCTAGAAGACATGTATCACTCAGCATTATTCTAGCTGTCTTAATGAGAGTTTTATTTTTCCTCTCAACAACTCCATTTTGCTATGGTGTTCTTGGTGAGGAGAACTCCTGAAAGATCCCTAGTTCCTTACAGAAATTTGTCATCTTTTCAAATTGAAATTATGTACCATGGTCACTTCTTAGTTTGACCACAGAACATCTCATCTCATTCTGGATTTGTTTGACAAAATTAGAAAGGATATCTAGTGTTTCAGTCTTTCTCCTTAAGAAGAATACTCAAGCAAACCTATACTGATCATCCACAATCACATAGTTATAGGACTTCCTACCCAAACTAAGAACTTGCATAAGATCAAATAGATCCATATGTAGTAAGTACAGACACCTCTCCGTGTCTTTGAATTGTATGCTCTTAAAGGAGACTTTTGTCTGCTTGCATTTTTGACAAGCAGAACATAAGCCTTCTTTGGACCATATTAGTTGTGTACTGTTTCTAACTAAGTCCATAAAGAATAGTTTGTTTATTGATTTATAGTTTAAATGAGCCAGCCTCTTGTGTCATTGCACACACAAAGAGTCTTTCTCACTAGCTACAAGGCATACAAGTGATTTCTCATTTATACTTAAAAAATTTAGAAAATAAATGTTCTCACTCCTAGTGCCTGACAAGATGATCTCTTGATCACTTGGACTCCTTATCAGACACTTATCATTATGGAAAACAATTTCATAACATATATCACAAAGCTGACTTATGCTTATCGGATTGTGGTTCAATCATTCAACATAGGCCACTTTGGTGATGGTAACTAGGCCATTAGAAATGTTACCATATCCCTTGGTGATTCCTTTCTCTGACCCTCCAAAGATGACTTTAGGTCCATTCCTTACTGGAGTATAATCCTTTATCAAACTCCTTGTTCCAGTCATGTGCCTGGAATAACCACTATCCAAGTACCATATTGGCCTTCCTGTGGTACTTGGTTCCTCCTGCAAACACAGAATTAATTTACCTTAGGCACCCAAATAGTTTTGGGGCCTTGGTTCTTGCTAGACTTTACTGTGTGAAACACAACATGCTTTCTGAACAAACCTGGTTGAGTGTTTTATGAAGGTGTTGTTGGATTATACCAACAATCTAGGTCAAAGTGCCCAATCTTTCCATAGAACCAACATTCAAATCGATTATATCTTTTCTTTGGTTGCATAGGTGTAGTTGTTATTTTGTGCAACTTGGATTTGACATCCAACTTCCAAGGTAGTGGCGCAAAGTTTACACCCTTACCTTTCAGGTTTTGGTGAGGTGCACTGGGACCAGCTCCAAGAATTCCTTGGCTTCTTGGATTGATCACCCTTTGTGGTGGTTTTTGGCCTGTAGATGTTTGTCCCTCCCAGCAAGGCTCTTTATTGACATTGCTGGGAGAGCACTCAGGAATCATGTGTCCAGGAACACATGATTTATTACATCTGTTAGAAGTCAGATGCTTGGGAGGTAACTTAACTGGATCCATTGGGTCTTTTCCCTTAGGATCATACCTCTTAATAGCCTTTTTATTTTTTCCAAATCCTACACCACTTCTAAATGGTGCATAAAATGTGTCTATAATAGGTAGAACAAACTTGGGTTTAGAGTACTGTGTTAGGAGCTGTCTTTCCTGGGAGAGCTTTGCTTCCAGGTCCTTGACAATCTTGACATGTTCTATTATTACTTCTGCATAGCTATCTATCTTGTTAGTTAGTTCTACAAGTTTCAGTTTTTGTAGGTCCAACTTTATGTTAGCCCTTTCCAACTGAAGAGATACTCCTCTCAAGGATTGGCCTGATTCTTAGCAAGCTCTTTGCTTGCAATCAAGGCCTTAAGTAACTTCCCATATATATTGATAAGGATGTTAAAATTAACTTCAGTGTCTGAATCATGTTCTCTATTATTAGAGGAGAGAGAACATGATTCATTTTTTGATTCAGAAAAAAAAACTGATGTAAAAATAGGAGGGCTTGGTTTTAACTTAGCAAGATTTGAATAATTTTGTCCTTCTTCTCCTGATTGAGTTTCTTCAACAACCATCAGACCCATAAGAGCCTCTCCCTCTTCTGATTCTGATAAATCAGACTCACTATTAGACAGTGTAGATTTTTACTTTGCCAAGAGACTTTTGTCAGCCTTCTTGTGCTGACCAATCTTCAAGTTTTCTGACTTTTTCTCCTTTCTTTTTGTTCGGCAATCAGCTATGACATGACCTTGCATGTTGCAGCAATAACACACAATATTAGTCTTAGTATATTTGTTCTGTGAAGAACCATACTTGTCCCCCAGAATTCTTCTTCATGGGTTTCTCTGGATGATTGATCTTTTTGTGAGAAGAGTCTCCAACTGAACCCTTTCAGTTGTCTTACCTTCTTCTCCTCAACATCTTCTTGAACTGTCTAGAGAAGAGAGACAGTTCCTCCTCAGTTAGGTATCCTCCTGATGAGGATGATTCTATACACTCAGAAGCTATTTCTTATTTCTCTGAGAGTGTTGATTTTTCTCCGACCTTCCTAGAAGTCCCAGCCTTTAGGGCCAAGGACTTCTCTCTATTGTGTGCTCTAGCTGAATCTTCTTCAGAATTTCTGAGGTTGAGCTGTAACTCATGGGAAAGCAGCTTACCAAAAAGAGCCTGAGGGTTTATATTGGCTAAATTGTCCATTTCTCTTATAGCACAGATCTTTATGTCTCATTCCTTGTTTAGGGACCTCAAGAACTTGTCATTAAGTTCATAGTTAGTAAATCTCCTTCCATAAGTCCTCAGGTTGTTCACAACTCTGAAAAATTTTTCATAACAGTCAGCCACTGAATCTTTTTTATCCTATCTGAAGGCTTCATATCGTTGGTTTAGCAGAGATTTTCTATCATCTCTGACCTCTTCAGTTCCTTCCATGTAAACTATCAGTGACTCCCACATTGCTTTTGATGTTTTGTAATGAATCAGATTTTGAAAAGTGGAATCATCTATTGCACTCACTATAATATTCTGAGCCCTCTTCTCCATAGAGGCCAGAATGATTTCATCCTTATCCATCTCCATATAAGTCTTGGGTGTCTTGATATTTGCATCAAGAACTGACACTTTCATGGGAATGAAAGGTCCTTCAATCACTATGATATAAATTCTTGGATCTGCTGCTTCCATAAATAATCTGACTCTCTACTTTCATATTCCAATATTTTCTTTAGAGCAGACAGGGAGCTTGATGGAATTATTTTCCCTCTGAGCCATGATAAATCTTTCTTTCCAATCCTCAGGATTCTCACTAGGCTATTATGCCTTTTTCAATGAACCTGGCTCTGATACCATTTGTAAATATTTGTTTAAGGATTGAGAGTGGCCTAGAGAGGGGGGTGAATAGGTCCAATTTGAATCTTGACTACCCCTTTTTAGTTTAGAGATATATTTTCTTTAAGTTAAATATCACAGTCAAATAAACATGATAATTTTATCAGTAATCTAGAATTATTACAGCATATCAAAGATAGCATACACAACACACACAGTTTTATAGTGGTTCTCCAATTTATGGGTACATCCACTTTCCCCTTCGCCTATCTAGCAATGAACTAGATTCAGCCAAACTCCTTCTTCTTCCTTTTCTCAGATCCACAGATCTTACAGCTCAGAGCCCAGCTGACTCCTACAACTCAGACTTTACAAGTCTTACCACTCAAATCACCAAGATTCTACACCTCAAGTTCTTCCCAAGAACTCTACCTCAGAATGTATCCACACTCCTACTTCTCAGGCAAATGTTGCTCTACAACTCAGAGAAATTTCCTCTTCTCCTACCTCAGGTAATCCCTGCCCTACCTCAGCCTTTATAACATAGGCTTACAATCTCAGAGAAAATGTTTCTCCTACACTCAGATCTACTGGTAGATCTTACAATTTAATAAAAGTAAAAGAAATTGATTAAGAACAAGTCACCTAATAAGAAAGGAATGGGTGATTGCTTCTTGATCTGATCCCGATCTGTTTGTTTCCTTTGATCTTGAAGTAATAGATTTGATACTGCCCTTCTTAGCTTTTTAAAGCTTCTTGAAGTTGAAATTAGGGTAGATTTAGGTTGGAGGATGTTGAAGACAATTCTTGATCCGGCTTCTCTCCACCTTTTGTATTCTAGAACATAACTTCTTAGATCTGGACTTGCCAAATTTTTCTCTCTTTTTTTTGAAGATTTTGATCCCTTTATATAGGCTCTGTCAAAGATAACTGACTGATCCTATTAATAACTGACATTTGAATGTTTTGATAGCTCTGACAGTTGTCAGACCCTCTGACTTGATTTTTGTACTTAGGAAACAAAACTTCTTGAAGTGTTGAAACTTAACTGTTGAATGTATTGACACCAGTCCTGGGTGTCGACAGTACTCCTGTAGTGGTGTCGACATACTTTTGAATGTGTCGACACAATCTTCACCTTGTCTCGACACAGCTGATATAGAATGTGTCGACACTAGTCCTGAGTGTTAACACTGCTTGCTTCCAGTCTTGACTCAGATTGTGAAGTGTGTTGACACATCTCCTGAGTTTCGACACAGTTGTCTTCAGTCTCGACACTGTTTGTATAGTGTGTGTCGACACTAGTCTTGAGTGACGACACAGTTGTTTTCTTGTATCATAGTGTTGACACAAGTCTTGGGTGTCGACACAACTTCCTCCTTGACTCAGTACTTCTTGTTTGAGTGTGTAGACACTAGTCTCGAGTGTCGACAAAACTTTCTCCTTGTCTCAGCACATCCTTGACAAAGGTGTCGACACATGTCTAGTATCTTGACACTTTTATACTGAGCTTTATTTTCCTGCACACATGAACTTAACATTCATCAAATACAACTATGTGTATATCATTGAACTGAAAGGGCTTCTTCAAATCAAGTACATTGTGACCAATGTACCCAACACTTCTTCTAAGCTAAGCATAAGTGCTCATAACCATTTCAATTCGCAAGTTGTTGAAATCATGCTCCTATACTCAACTTTAGCACTTGACCTTGAAACCACCGAGAGCTTTTTTGCTTTTCCAGCTAACAAGATTTTCTCCTACAAAGGTAAAAAAACTGATGTAGACTTCCGATCTTCTTTATCATCAACATAGCTGGCATCAGAATACACTTCAATCTTCAAATGATTACGCTTCTGAAATAACAGGCCCTTTCCTGGAAACCCTTTCACATACTCCAGAATTTTCATGGCAGAATGCAGATCACACTCTATAGGAGTTTGCATAAATTGCCTGAACTTCCCAATAACGTAACAAATATCTGGTCTGGTAACAGTCCGATAGATGAGTTTTCCTACATGTCGCATGTATACAGTACAATCTGGGAGAAGAGGAGAATCTTCAGTCCACCCCTTATCATCACCAACAGCCACCGGATAATGAGCAGGACTTGTACTAAGAAGAAAAGTTTCCTTTAAGAGATCTAGCGCATACTTTCGCTGCGAAAGAACCATAGTGTTGCGCTTTTGTGAAATCTCAATTCCCAGAAAGCACTTTGGAGTTCGCATATCCTTAGTAGCAAAATGTTGTCGAAGATGTTATTTTCCCAGATTAATACATTTCTTATCATTATCAGTAAGAAGGATATCATCAATATAGATATCAAGAACCACAAGGCTTTTAGTAGTCTTGCGTATAAATAGAGAATGATCAACATAACTTCGATTGAACCTAATAAGAGAAATAACTCCACTAAACTTGTCAAACCAAGCTCGTGGACTCTGCTTTAAACCATAAATCACCTTCTGAAGCTTGCATACCTGAGACTCCCCCGGAGCAACATACCCAGGAGGTGGCTCCATGTAAACTACCTCCTACAAATCACCATAGAGGAAGACATTTTTCACATCTAACTGAGGCATCTATCAGTATTTATTAGCAGCGATAGATTAAAGAACATGTATAGTGCTGATGTGAGCAACGGGGGAAAAATATCAAAGAAGTCTACCTCGTACGTTTGAGTAAATCCTTTGGCAACAAGCCTCGCCTTAGAGCGGTCGATAGAACCAGCTAGAAAATACTCAGCAACGAAGACCCATCAATAACCAACCGCATCTGGGCCCAGAGGTGTGGGAATAAGTGCCCAAGTACCTCGCTCAGTTAATGTTTGCATTTCTTTATCCATAGCGGCTTTCCACTACAGAATGGCAAGAGACTCTTGATACGTAGCTAGGATGACAGTATAAGATATAACAAGAGCAAAATGTTTGCCAACCGGGGAAAGCTAAGCATATGAGGTAACAACATCAATTGGATGCCTAGTTCATTGTCAGACTCCCTTCCACAGGGAAATGGAAAGATCAAGATCACTCTTGTACAGAGGATAAGATCCACTGTCAAAAGAGAGAAGAGGCCCAGGAATAGGCACAGAAGGCTCCAAGGACAAAGAATCAGTCTCGAGAGAAGGAGATAAAGCAACAGGAGCAGATGTGGAAAGAGCCGGTGGCGGCAGAGGTGCTAAGATAATGGGCATTGAAGAGGAAGTATCAGAGGGCAAGAGAGAAGAAGGAGGAGAAAATATGGTGTATTCTCAAAAAGGTGACATCATCAGAAATGTACTGTTTGCAAAGAAGAGGATCAAAACAACGATATCCCTTCTGAGTCGGACAAAAACCAAGGAATATGCATTTTCCAAAAAGGGGAGAAAGTTTATCACAACCAGGAGAAGGTATGTGAACAAATGTCATACATCCAAAAACTCTAAGAGGTAAAGAAAACGGCTCAGTCTCGGGCTACAAAATGGAAAATAGAGTCTTTCCCTGAAGAATGGACGGGGGAATACGATTTATGAGATAGTAAGAGAGAAGAACAACATGACGATTCTTTTGTAAGATAAGACTGCGAGCAACATCCAGGAGATGACGATTCTTGCATTCAACAACGTCATGTTGTTGAGAGGTATAGGGACAAGTAGTTTGATGAACCAAACCGTGGCTCACACAAAAATCAAAAAACTGACGGCTGACATATTCTTTGGCATTATCAGTGCGAAAAACCTGAATAAACACATTAAACTATATGGAGATCTCATTATAAAAGGCGGTAAACACAGAGTAAAAGTCAAAATGCTCTTTCAAGAGATACAACCAAGTACAACTAGAGAAATCATCAATGAATGTAACAAAGTACAAGCTATATCTACCAACAGTGGCAGTAGGAGAGGGACCCTAGATGTCAGAGTGAACTAGCTCAAAAGGGCATGAAGAACTACGTCCCGTTCGAGCTGGAAAAGAAGAGAGATGATGTTTATCATGCTAACATGCTTCGTAATTTAAAAGGGAATCCTCTAGAGGAAGATTTGGGAGAAGTTGGTGGATGAGGCGAGAAGGAGGATGATCAAGACGACGATGACATTTCTGAAGGGAAGAAGAAGCAAAAAGAGCAACAACATTATCAAGAAATAAGAGGTCACCACTCGCAGTCCCAGTAGCAATCGTAGCCTTTGATACAGAATCCCACGAAGAACAAGTAGTGGCAGTAAAAGTAACTGTGCAGTGTAATTGTGTGCAAAAAGCATGAACGGACAATAAATTGCACAGAAATGTGGGAACATAGAGAGTGTACTCAAGCCCAAAGACGGAGTGGTATGCACAGTGCCAACACCATGCACAGGAGAAGAAGTCTCATTTGCAATAACGATAGGAGATACCCATTTCTGCTTTTTCAAGCAAGAGAACAAACGAGAATTGTCGGTCATTTGACAAGTGGCAATAGAGTCAATAAGTCACTTATCGGAAGAGTCCAAAAGAGCACGAGCTGTAGAGGAGACAAGAGAAACTGACCTCATGGAGAAAGAAACCAAATATTAAAAACTAACCGCATGGTTAGACACAAGACGACGAAAGAGGCAAAGAGATTGCATGAACAAATAAACTGTGTGATTAAGGGGTTAAGAAAAGAAACTACAAAAGGCACCAAGAAGAGTGCAAGATGAAAAAGAACTGGTTGTAAAAAGAACAAACTGACTAACAAGTCGTGGAAAGAATACGGCCAAGAAAATAAGGCCGATAGAGACTCAAACCGCATGGTTGAGTGAGAAGACAGAAAAGAACAGATTGTAGAAAGACAACCCACCACCAAAAAGGAGCAAATAGAGAAGTGGGAGAGGAAGAGAGCGCACGAGTAGAGAAAACAAACTGCGCGAGAGGAAAACAAAATATGTGAGAAGAAAACAACCCGCAGTAGCACATGAGCAAGAAGCGCAAACACCGGCGAAGCCGAGCGAATAGAATAAAACACAAAGAAAGAACAAGCCAAAGGAGAAATGACAAGCAATGAATGGAAGGGTAGGAAGATGACCAGACGCGGTTAGAAAAATAAATCGTGAGTAAATTGGAGCAAAGGATCAGTTAGCTCTGATACCATATAAAAGAGGTAAATAAAAGACATTGTATTGCTCCAAAAAGATAAACAATACATAGGTATGCCCCCTTATAGAAAATGGGGGAGATGAGAGAATACAACAAGAGATGTGGGACTCAATATAATCTGTGCGGCCTATGCGGTTTGACATTGTCAAACCGCAACACTGTACAAAGAACAGTTGAAGAAGATCACCCAGTGGCAATAGAGGAAAGCCACCAGACCGCCACTGTAGACCTCTAGACCGCCGCTGCAGGCCGCCTGACCATAAATACGGGTAGCTACCAGACCACAGTTACAGACTCCCACCACTACTGCTGTAGAAAGTAATCAGACCGCAATTGTTGGTAACTCTCAGACCGCATCTGCAAGAAGTCCTCGGAGATTGGAAAGCCCTGCAGGAAGCCGACTACAAAATCGCTTAGCCCTCCTGAATAGCCAGACCGCCAATCTGCCAAGACAAGCCGCCAGATATAACTGTTACCACCTATCAAACCGTAACACAACCAGACTGCTTGGACAAACCGCCAAACTCTAACACTGCCGTCTGAGGTTGAGGAGATCCCACCTCCCGCGGGCTCCAAGGGCCAGTCGCGAGTTGTCGACAAAGACGAATCCTCGCAGAAGAAGCTAGACAAGGGGAAGGAGAAATTCAAGTCCCCTGACCATGCGAGGAAGCGCGCGAGGATCTCCCACGAGCTCTTTGATGTGAAGGAGTAACTGGTCGATGTCGGGGCACCCTAATTCCACCCGAACTACAAACTTGGGTGTGGCGGCAAGGATATTTTTGGATTCTTGCTGGTGTCTTAGGCTAAAGGAGAGCATAAGTTTATTCTAAGCACCAACTTGCCTGCCTGTTCGGAAGATTGGGAGGTCAAGGGGAGGCTTATGATGTCGCCTTTGCGCTATACGGGCAAGCTGACGCCGATTCGATGCAAGATCTCAGCCCGGAGGTGCTCTGTAACGCCCCTGATTTTTCGATGTTTATTTTAAATTTCTTTAGTGACGTAATAATGATGATACGGCATTATGCTGATGTGTAGTTAGCGGACGTCGTTGTTGGAGCGTGATTTTGCTGATCGGAATCAGAGATTTTGACTCGGTGGATTTTAGTAGGTTGATGTTGGGTTTGACTTCGGGGAATTTTAACCCGAGTTTGGCTTGTCGAATTTTAATTTCGACTTCGATGTTTGTTTTGTAGCACCGGTATTTAGCCTTGGTGCGATTTTCGTGGAAATCCGAGGTGAATTGGGTTTTTCGGTTGTTTGGGCGTATAGCTAATTATAATAATAATATAATATTAGATATATATATAAGTTTGTACATTTTATCGATACCCTATTCATCATTTCTCCCAAGCCGTCGGGGAGATTTGTGGGAGAAGGTAGGCGACAGACATCGTGAGGTCTTTGGTTGCTGCCTGTAGGAGTTCCGATGCGCGAAATCGTCATCGGAGGGTAGATTCGGAAAGCTCTCGCCGAGATATACGCGTGTACAGTAAGTTTTTCCCATTTCGTGGATTTTTGGAGTTAGGATTTTTGACTTGACTCTCGTTTGCCCCGAAAAGTTTGAGGAATCGTTGCCTAAGAGTTCTTGCGGCCGATCCTTGGAGTGGAGCGCTCGTGAGGCCAGATTTCTGAAGATCTTGAGGCAAGTGGTGATTTCTTCCCCTTGTTATGTTCTCGTTCATTTTACATTTCTTTCCTTCTTCTTACTTCCTCCTTAGAAGATGGGAGTAGTGTAGGGTTCAGCTCGATCAAGTACGTTGGATAGTGAAGGGATTGACTATGTTAAATTCGTCGAATATCAGTTTAAGGTCAACCTTTTCCGCCGAGTATCTCAAATTACTGAGTCTAACTAAAATTCGTCAATTATTCCTCAGAGGTTAAGTATTTTTTGGTCAAATATCGATGAGTTAAGTCAAAGTCGTCGAGTGAATATCCTTAGGCATCGAGTGCGTCGAGTGATTATGCCTTGGCGTCGAGTTTGTTGAGTGAAACTGGTTTGGAGTCAAATTCGTCGAGTGATTATATTTTGGCATCGAGTGCATCGAGTGTTTAGCCTTTGGCGTCGAGAGCGTCGAGTGTTTAGCCTTTGGCGTCGAGAACGTCGAGTATTTATAAGAAGTTAAGTCTTTTTCTCCGAGTAATGTCTTTAGCGTCGAGTGATTTTAGTACAGCTGTCTTGGCATCGAGTGCGTCAAGTGTAACTTCTTTGGCGTCGAGTGCTTTGAGTGTTGCTTCTTTGGCATCGAGTGCTTTGAGTATAACTTCTTTGGCGTCGAGTGATTTGAGTATAGCTATATTGGTGTCGAATGCGTTGAGTGAACTCAGATAGACTTTGAGTGAAGTAAATTCATTGAGTACAAGTCTTTTTTGCCGAGTTTCGCCTCGAGGTAAGGGAGATTCTGTTGGTATTACCATGGTGATTTGTAAGTGATCAAATATGTAGCCTTGCTGCCAACGCAATATGAGCCTATGGGATCGTACATATGACACTTGCTCATATGTGATATGAGTGAAGGACCAAGCCTATGACGTTCTGGATGTGGAGGAATTTCATTCTATGACTTGTATTGTGAATATGGGTCATCAGGTGAGTTGTCAGAAGATAGCTAAGGGAAATTCGTTGAGTACAGACGAGAGGTTTCGACGAATGGTCTAGACTCGTCGAGTATCGTCGAGATAAGTCAACGATTCGTCAAGTATCGTCGAGACAAATCAATGATTCATCGTGTATCGTCATGATAGATTCGACGAGTTAAACCTCGATTCTTTATATATTGCCTTGGTACCCGGATGATTTGCCTTGTGTCATTTTGTCGAATATTCACGTGTTATTTTGACGAATATTTTCTGATTCGTCGAATATCGACGTGATGCTCGACGAATTCTATTTCGACCGGTTTATTTCCTTTAAGTCCGGTTCGGCGGGTTTGCTGGTGTTAATTGGTTCGGTTTAACATATATATATGATATTACTGTTGAACCGATAAGTAACTGTTCATTTCCTTCGACCTAATCGAGCAACGGCTTCTCCTCCCCGATGACGGAAGCGTTCCGCAAAGTCGCGCAAGCCGCTCAGCGCCGCCGACCTGCTACCGTCGCTGGAAAACATTTCATGTGCTTTGGGTTCATCTCTACCACCTCTCCTTGAACGGATCTAGTAGTCTGTGGAGACATTGAGGGCAAACCGAATTCTGACCTAGATCTTGTACGACAAGAGTCTAGGGTTCTCCGTGATCATGTGGATATCCTTAGAGGCATAGACATTATTCTACACTCGGAACTCAAGTCATTGTCATTCGTTGGAATCATCTAGAGCACCTTGGTTAAGTATTGACTCAATCCCTCAACGGTAAATTTTATTTACATCACTTTACTTCTTGATTAATGTTCATCGTAAGATCCGAACTCTTTTGGGTTTTTCTTGTTCTTCCTTTTCCGTTGCGCGCACAAGAGTTGTGCCCTTCTAGCAAAACCCAACATATTCGTCGAGTATTCTCGATAAATTCCTTGTGGACTTAGAAGATTGTGTGTCGATTCGTTGAGTATCGAGGTACGGTAAGTCGATTCGTCGGGTATACTCGACGAATGGCTGTGGACTTAGAATTTTTCTCGCCAAATGAGGTAAATTCGTTGAGTATTGACCTTAGGGTAAATTTTTCGGGTTTTTTTCCCTCCTCTTTATTGTTGAGGAATCTTGGGGTTATACTTGGGTTTTATTGGTGCTCTGGATGTATGTTTGTGGCGAAGTTGGTAGTGGATAAAGGACCACCAACATGATGCCGGTTTGTGAATCATTACACATGGTGGTTGGTGATTTTTGTTTTAGACTGTTGGGTTGTGTTGGATAATGTGGTCACCGCTCCTGTGCTGTTTTGAGATGTTTTGTACTGTTTGGTTGTGTTGGACAATGTGGCCACTATAACACCCCCATCCATCATCAGGGATATAACATAAGTTCCGGCCGGAGCCCCACGCAATATTCCACGGACAGTTGGTGGAGTTACATATTAATACCAAATTACTATGATACAACTTCTAATCCTAACACAGAGCATTCTAGCAGAAGCTTTTAAATAAGTTGGAAAAACTCATCACAAAACATGAATTTCCACTAGAGATCAAAATAGGAATGAAGGTACAAATACACAGAGAAGGCCTTGGACTTAATGCCATACAATATTCAACTTGAATTAAAGTGTTATACAGACTTCGGCATGCAGGCCGGCCACACATGAACATAGTAAAGGAAAACCTTCGCATTGGCCTTCAAGGGCCTGTACAGAATCAAGGGCTTTAGCCTGCTACTTGCCACATGCCTCACCTGTTCCTTCATAAGAACAATCCACCGAATGGTGGCAAAACAAGGCAACGGTCAGCTAAAGTTGACTAAATTATAACGAGCTCACCCCTTACTCAGGGTGGCGGTGCTCCTTCCCTGCAATATATTAGCAAAACCAAACATAGTAATGAAAGTACAATCTAAGCACACTTCACCACAGGCGTAGGCACGAACGACCACACACCCCGTGCTCTCAGGGAACATTCTCGGTGTCTGAACAAAAGCTATGGACTCACCACCGTTCACAAGACGACAACATACATAAGCATTTTGGTAGTCTGTACGGCCTGCAGAAGGCCTAAGACCCGTAACTATGACAGTGATAGGTAACACTACCCATGGACGCTCGACACAGCTACTGGGTAGGTTCAGCCTTTTCCCGTTGCTCACATCGCCGGGCATAAAAAGCCATAACGCAGGTCGGCCTTCCCATTCCCATTTCTCCAGACTTTACATAACCATATTATGATATACGGATGGCTCTCAGGCCACCAAGCTAGGCTCTCAAAGCTCTCAGCCCCACATCACAGGCCCAAGGTCTCAATGACACAGGCCTCAAACACTTGCCCCAGGTCTCCACGACACAGGCCTCAAATAAAGCTCTTAAGGAGCTACCGCCGGCGGTAGCACTATTGTCGCGCGGTACCTGGCAGAAATGCGATTCTACCCAGTTTTCTGGGTGCTCTTTGGAGTTAGTCCCCAAGGTTCCTTGTTGTAATCTACCGCGTAGAAACCCGAAAAAACAAACATCATGGATTCTTCTCCGGCCAAAACAAGCATAATGAAAAACATCATCAATCCATAACAACCTATCCGGATGAGCTTCACACACCATGCCTATGTTCGTACTTCGATTCCAAATTCTAAATGCCAAAACTATGGGGATACACCGTATCTACCCGAAGGAAGACCTCACGCTCACTGCACACTTGTGGGAGAGGGTTTCCTATGCAAAAGGAAAAGGACTTCACATGTACAAGTTGAGAATCATTACCCTTTGCGCTCTCTTCGGTGACATGCCAATGATCTAGACGGATGAACGCGGCCGCAATGATCTTGCCTCCACAGATCTTGTCTCATCTTGTGAATCGGAGCTTCGGAACTCCAACGACGGCGAGATCTCCCTTCCGGTATTGTTGCTCCTCCTCCAAGAAACCCAGTCCAAGTTCTCAACTCCAAAATAAATGAAGTAAAAATGACCGAACCAAGCTTTTATATGAATCTACCGCTGCGCGATAACTAGCTACCACCACGCGGTACCTTAATTCAATGCCTCGTTTTGAGCTCTATCTCCCAAACATTAATGTTGGGTCCGACGTTCCTTCACTTGACCTGTGGCGCTCTTCTACTTATTTAAGAAATTAAGTAGCACCCTTTCCAACAGTCCGGGATTTTGGAACAGTTGGTTATGCGCTTGATCCTTCAATTGGTATCAGAGCAGGTCACGGGTTCAAGACCGGGGGGGCGCTATTAAATCCTGATTTTTCCCTTCTACTTATGTGGGTCTGGTAGGTCAGGCAACCGTGGACATGTGGTAACCCCACCTCTGAGTCGTGCAACCGTGGACATGTGGTAACCCCACCTCTGAGCCATGAGGTAACCCCAACTCTGAGCCATGTGGGCCATGTGATAACTCCACCACTGAGCCGACGGGTTGTGTTGGGGGTCGGGTGGGGGATTGTTGGGTCCGGTGTTCCTTCACTTGACCCGTGGTGCTCTTCTACTTATTTAAGAAATTACGTAGCACCCTTTCCAACAGTCCGGGCTTTTAGAACAGTCGGTTATGCCTATGCGTGGTCACGCCGTAACAGATTCACTATCGCCATGTGATAGGATGCTAAACCCGTGCGGTAGCCGACGTCAGTTACGATACAACACCTACCTTTATCGCTGCGCACTAACTACTACCGCCACGCGGTAGAATCCTGAGACCTCCATCAATTAAATTGGCCCCACTATCGCCAGCGGTAACACTATTGTCGGGCGATAGCTTCCTGAGAACTCTACCAGCCTAATTCCCAAATACTGCCACACTATAACATCTTTCTGACATGTGGTAAGTCCAACATTGAGTCTACTCAATGCTCTCAACAATCTCGATGCAGTCGATGCTAACCCTGAGCTACCGCCACATCGTAAATAGCTACCGCCGAGCAATAACCCCCAGAGAAGCATTTTCCGACTTAAGAAATTTGGGGCATTACAAATCTCCCCCACTTAAAGAATTTAGTCCCGAAATTAAGTGATGCAGGAAACTAAGGAATTAAATCAACTTTAAACTGTGTACCTCAATTGAATAACTTGGGAAACTCCGACTTCATGGTTTGCTCACGCTTCCATGAAAGCTCCTCTCGACCACAATTGTCCCAAAGGACCTTGACCATTTTAATGGATTTGTTCCGCAGCTGCTTGACCTTTACGTCCTCGATCCGAATGGGCTTGACATTCATCATCAACCCACTATCGACCAGCACTTGATTCGCAGCAACCACTTGAGTAGGCTCTTGAATAGTCTTCCACTGCACTGAGATGTGAAATATGTCATGCAAACCGCTCAACTCCACAGAAAGAGCCAAACGATAGGCAGCTTCACCAACCCGCTCCAAGATCTAAAAAGGCCCAACATACCTCGGACTAAGCTTATTTAAGAGTCAAATCCTTGATACGCCCTTAAACGTCTTTATCTTGAGGTATACCCAATCGCCCACCACAAAATCCACGTCCAATGCTTGTCATTGTAGTACTTGGCATGCCTATCTTGAGCAATAAGTAGCCATTTTCGAATCAACTGTATCGTTGATGAAGCATCTTCAAAGTCCCTTCGCTTGTACAGCTTCGATTCGCCCGTTTCTACCCAAACCAACGAAGTATGACACCACCTTCCATACAGAGCCTCAAAAGGCATCATCTGAATGCTGGCTTGGTAGCTGTTATTATATGCGAACTCAATCATAAAAAGATGGTCCTCCCACCTTTTCCCAAAATTCCAAAGCACACATACGAAGCATATCTTCCATCGTTCTGTTCACCCTTTCAGTCCGACCATCTGTCTGTGGGTGAAAAGTCGTGCTGAAATTCAACTTGGCACCCAACAACTAATGAATGAGCCTTCAATCGTTTGATGTGAACCAACCATCTTAGTCACTAACGATGCTCCGGGGTATGCCGTATAAACGGACTATGATGTCCACATAAAGCTTTGTCAGCTTCTCCACTGAATCATCCTTCCTATTGTGTATGAAATGTGATATCTTTGTTAAACAATCAACGACCACCCAGTTGGCGTCGTTCCCCTTGAGCGATCTCGGCAAACCGTGTATGGAAATCCATGGAGATGCCATCAAATTTCCACTCTGGTATAGGCAAGGACTTCAAGAATCCGCCAGGCTTCTGGCACTCCGCCTTCTCCAAGGCGCACGCTTGACACTTCGCCACATAAAGTGTTGTCTTTCTTCTGTCTCGGCCACCAGAATAGCTTTTTCATAAATCTGCACACCATTGTGCTCGTCGGGTCAATCGAGTACTTGGTGTAATGAGCCTCGTACATCAACTCCTCTCATATTTTACCCACTTTTGGGATGCCTGTCTGCCCACATTAACACATCATCGACAGTAAATTGGGCATTTGACCCATCCAAAGCCTCAGCCATGAATCGCTTCATGTTGTCATCCAACACCGAAGCCTTCCGAATCCGTTCAGCCAGGTCATACAGCAGTTCCGTCCAGTTCAATCGTGCTTCAGCACCAGACATCTTATCAACACAAGAGATCTTTAAGGCCTCTAAATATCAAACGAGACGCTCAACATGAATCGTTAACCAATTGACCTGCGTGGGAGCTCTGCGACTTAACACATCCCCAACTGCATTACCTTTCACCGATACATAGTCTATCTTGAAGGTATAGTCCCCAAGGAACTCCATGCACCTTTGCTGATGCATATTCAAATCCTTTTGATCCAATAGGTACTTCAAGCTCTTATGGTCTATGTAACTGTCGACCTTCACACCATATAGGTAGCACCACCAAAACTTCAGCGCGAATATCATGGATGCAAACTCCAAATCATGGGTCGGATATTGGGTACATTAGAATATGTATACCAGATTTGGAGAATCCTCACCTAACTCAATGATATTCATTAAGGTGTATTTGATGTGGTGTTGAGTTTCCATGTGCAGGTTAAGGAAATGAAAGAAAATTTTCTGAGTACAAGTGTCGACACTTAAGAAGAATTGTGTCGACACATGGGAAAGGCTGTGTCGACACCAGGAGCCAGCTTGTGTCGACACACAGAACTTGTGTCGACATACAGAGATTTGTCGACAAAGACTGTGTCGACATCAGGAGCCAGTTTGTGTCGACACACGGGACTTGTGTCGACACACAGAGATTCTGTCGATAACAACTGTGTCGACACACAGGACTTGTGTTGACACACAGAAATCTCAGTCAACAACAACTGTGTCGACACACAGGACTTGTGTCGACACACAACAGAATTTTTGTTGAAGTCAACTATGTTAAGACAAGAAGTGATTGTGTCGACACACATGACTTGTGTCGACACATTCTGCAGAAGCTATGTCAAGAAGATAGAGAAGTGATGTGTCGACATTATGCAAGCTGTGTCGACATCACCACGGATTGTGTCGACATATGAACTATTTGTGTAGACACATTTGCAGTATTGTCTCGACACTTTGCTGCTGAGCTGAAGTTCATTGAAGTATCAAATATAATGACTGGAGACTTGACAGCTGTCATGATCAACGCAGCTGTTGCTTCTGTCAGAGCTGTTAGAAGGTCGTTATGAATCGGATCAGCCGGTAATCTCGGATGAAGTCTATATAAAGATGTGTTCTGTCATCAGATAGAAGAAGTCTAGTGCTCGAAGAATCCAAGGAGAGAAAAAGCCAACAACAAGGAGAGAAGTCTTCATCCAGAGAGGGCAGATCCTGAACAATCTGCAAGAAGAAATCAGAACCACATCTGATTAAGAAGAAGCTGGATTGAGGATCATCTCCAACTTCAAGAAGATCAACCTTAATTTGTTCAGATTCAAGAAGCTTTGAAGAAGCTAAGACAGGTTGACTCTAGAGTGGTCAGATCTATCAAGAACTTATCAAGAAGCCTTCACCCTTTCTCTCTCTATCTGGATGAAAGAATTATTCTCTTTATTTTCAATTTTTGTAGGATCTTTTACAGATCTGAGTGTAGGAGGTTTATTCCTCTGAGTTGTAAGCCTAAATTTATAAAGGCTGAGGTAGGGCTTAGTGCCTGAGGTAGGAGATTAAGTTCTCTGAGTTATAGGCCTGGGAAGAGGCTGAGGTAGGGCATAATTTCCTGAGCTGTAGGAGTGTGGACTCACTCTGAGGTAGGATTCTCGGGGAGGATCTGAGTTGTAGGACTTGCTGAAGTCTGAGCTATAGGGACCTTTCAAGGTTTTGAGTTGTAAGATCTGCAGATCTGAGAAGGAAGAAGGAAGTTAGGCCAAATCTAGTACACTGCCAGATAGGCGAAGGGGGAAAGTGGATGTACCCATCACTTGGGGAACCACTATAAAACTGTGTGTCTTCTATGTTGTTGTGTTGTTTATTCTGTGTTGTAAACTGTGCTGTGCGACATCAAGGAGGTGACGGTTTTTGCGTTCCGCCACCCCATTTTGTTGTGAGGTGTAGACACAACTTGTTTGACGAATAACACCATGGTGAATACAAAAGGAGGAGAAGTCGTGGCTAAGATACTCCTTAGCATTGTCAGAACGAAGGAGTTTAATAGACGTATCAAACTGAGTCTTAACCATAGAATAAAAGGAGGTCCAAACAGAGAACTGCTCGGAGCGATCTTTAAGAAGATATACCTAGGTACATCGAGAGAAATCATCAATGAAGGTGACAAAATAGGAACTACCCCGACCGATGGTGAGGTTAGGAGCGGGACCCCATATGTCAGAGTGAACCAGGTCGAACGGACGGGAAGAGCCCCGACTTTGCGTTGGTGGGAAGGATGAGCGGTGATGTTTGCCAAGTTGACATGCATCACAGTTTAGAGGAGGATGATGAGGAGGGAGGTGCGGCAGGAGCTGTCGTAGAATTCGGGGAGGAGCATGTCCAAGGCGAAGATGCCATTGGAGAAGATCTGTAGAGGAGGAGGAGAAGGCGGATAGAGCAGAAACGTTGTCGAGGAAGTAGAGGCCACCACTCTCAGTCCTGGTAGCAATCGTCCGTTGGGAGTCCGGATCCTGAAAAGCACAAGAGGTAGGGGTGAATATGACAGAACACCGTAGTTGCTTGCATAAAGAAGTAACTGATAATAAATTGCACGGAAACTTGGGCACATAGAGGGTATCAGCCAGGCAGAGAGATGGAGTGACTTGAACCATGCCCATCCCATGGACCGGGGAGGGAGATCCATCAGCAACAATGACCGGGGGCAACTGAGCATGTGTGTCAAGAAGAGAGAAACATTGAGGATTGCCTGTCATATGATTTGTTGCACCAGAGTCGATTAGCCATCTTCCGCGAGTAACAACATGAGCACTACCAGAAGAGGTGACCACGGAGGCGGACAGGCTGGAGGACGGGAAAGCCATGGAAGCAAGAGAGGATCAAACCGCGACGATAAGAACAAGCTGCGAGAAGAGAAAAGAGCACCAAGCCGGGCGAACAGAAAACAGGTCGCGCGGCTAGGAAGGCCGCTACCAAGAAGCAGAGCAAAGCAGAGGGAAATAAGTCGCACGGCTTGAAAAAGTCGGGCGAACAGAGGAGAACAGGTCGCACGGCAAAAGATGAGGCCGGGGCGACTAGCAAGCAGGAGCGGGTAGAAGGCAACAACAAGTAGAGCGCGGCGAATAGAGGAGATCGCGAAAACGGTTCGCGAAAAAGGAAGGGGCAAGCCGCGCGGACAGGTCGCGCGGGCAGACGGAGAGTCAAGCCGCGAAAGCAGACTATAGAACCCAGCAAGAAACCGCAGTGGATATAAAAAGGAAGAAGCCTCGCGAACAGAAGCAGCTAGAAAGCAGTCAAAGGCACAGCGGGGAAGAGGTCGCGCGGACTGAGAAGGCCGAGCGAACAGAAGAGAAGAGGAGGCAAGAAGTAGCGACTACAACAAGTCGCAGACCGGGCGAACAGAAACAGGCCGCAACAGCTAGGAAGTCGGAGAGGAGAAAACAAGCCGCGAGAATCAGAGAGCGCACACAATCAGGAGGAAACGACCGTGTCCTCTGATACCATATAGAAAACGAACAGAAAACAAACCGAAATGGTTTTAACTGAAATTTTATTATCCGAAAAAAGGTATCTATTACAAAGGTATGCCCTCCCTTATATAGAATGGAGGAGAGATGAGAGAATACAAATAAGAGATGTGGGACTAAAACTTTACAGGACTAAGCGGACTATACAAAACAAACCGCACAAGCCGCGCGGTTAGACAGCAGGGCTGACCGCACGGCTACCACCAGAGAGGAAAAGAGACTGCCAGGGTAGACCGCCAGACCGCCCGGTCTCCAAGCCGGCTGAGACAAACCGTCAGACCGCCCGGTCACCAACTTCAACACTGAATAATCTGTGATCTAACAGTAAAAATATTATCTGCCTTAAGAAAAAGAATTGAACCTATTCAACCCCCCCCCCCCCACCCCTCTAGGTGTTTAGGACATCTTGAAATCAATTCTTTCAAGTGGTATCAGAGCGAGGTTGCTCAAGATTTGACTTAATAGTCTGAGTTGATCTAAAAGGCAGTTAACATTTATACATAATGGGTTCAGGAGAAAATCACAAGGAACTTGGATCCATGAAATTACCTATCTGTAGGAAAGAAATTTTTGGTATTTGGAAAGAGAGAGTCAGGTTGTTTATGGAAGCATCTGACCCAAGAATCTATATTACAGTTAAAGAAGGGTCATTCATTCCTATGAAAATCTCAGTTCTTGATGCAAATCTCAGGACTCCAAAAGATTATTCTGAAATGACAAAGGATGACATCATCTTGGCTACTATGGATAAGAGAGCACATAATATAATAGTTAGTGTTATAGATGACTCAACATTCCAAAACTTGATTCACTGCAAAACCTCCAAGGAGATGTGGGACACCTTGATTGTCTACATGGAGGGATCAGAAGAAGTGAGAGAGGACAGGAAGTTTATGCTTAATCAGGAATATGAAAGTTTTAGACAAGCCAAAACAGACAGCATAACTGAGTGCTACAAGAAGTTTTTCAGAATAGTCAATGAGCTAATGTCATATGGAAGGGTTTTTAGCACATATGAGCTCAATGATAAGTTTCTTAGATCTCTAACCAAGGACTGGGATACTAAAATATGTTCCATCAGAGAGGTGGTCAGGCTTGTAGATACACCTCCACCAACTCTATTTGGAAAACTATTATCCTATGAGATGCAGCTTACTGCTAGAAAAGAGGAGGAGAAAAGCAATAAGTCTGAATACAGAGAGAAGTCAGTTGCCTTCAAGGTTGAAGCCACAAAGAAGGATAGGAGGACGTCTCCATCTCCTCCTAAGAAAGCTGCTGAAGTCATCTCAGAAGATTCTGACAATCACACATCAGACAGCCTTAATTCTGATGAAGACTTTGCTGCTTTCACAAGGCAATTTCAAAGATTCTTAAAGAAAAAATAGTGGAGATCCAAGCCATCCTCCTCACAGTCCAAGGATGATTATTATCAGAAAAGGAAATCTTCAAGAAAGGACGGGTATGACACTAAACCTAGTAAATTATCTTCTACTAAGATTGTTTGCTATTGTTGTAACAGGCCTGGACATGTAGTTTGAAAGTGTGAGTTAGATCTGATATACTCTAGAGGGGGGTGAATAGAGTATGGTGCTTGCTAAAAACTTTTTACAACAGTTGTTGTATTCTTATGTGAACAGGGAAGCAAATAATAAAGAGTAAATCTAATCACAGAAACTATCTAATCACAGAGCAACCTAGTCACAAACCACATCCAGAAATAAAAAGAAAGACAAGCAACCAGAAGACACATGGAGCTATAGTGGTTCCCCAATCAACCTGGGTACATCCACTCTTCTACCACCCTAGGTAGTAATCCACTACAGGATGAGTTGATCAGGTGTCCTGGGCACCAATGAGCTTTTGATAAGGTGCTCAAAAACCAAACCAGATTTTTTGATCAGGTGTCTTGCCACCACTGAGTGTTGATAAGGTCTCAGAAACCAAACACAAACTTTTGAAGGGAGTTTGAAAAACCCTTTACAGCAGAAAGAGAGAGAGGGAAAGAGATGATCTTCTCTGTCAATAGTCAGAGAGAAGATTGTGGATGTTGTCAAAACTCCCTCTGAGATCTGTAGTTGTTCAGGAAGTGAAGCTTTGCAGTAGGGTGATAGGCATTCAGAAAATTGATCTCCAGCAAATGATGATTTCAGCAACAACTGAAATGTGAGGTGTCTGGAGTCTTGAATGATGATGGCCTTGAACACTTGAATCAAAAGAGATCTGAAGATTTCAGTTTGTTGATCTCCTTTGGTGATGTGTGTTCTTGTGTGAATCTTTGAGACTAAGGATGTCTGCAACTCTTTCTATTTCTCTTGTGTGTTTGTTGTTGTAAGAGTTGTTACAGAAGAAGTTTTGCAGAGAATGAATATTACAGAATATGTGTCTCTCCTTGTTCTTCTTTTTCTGCTCTGAAAAATCTAATCTTTTATTCTCTTTTTCTGAATAGAAATGATCCACTGTCAAGATAGTCGTTGGTCTGTCATTAAATGACTTCCTTAATTGCAATTGTCTTCTAGAGGAAAGTCCAATAAAACATTCCTTGAAAATCCCTTGAAACTTGCTCCAGAATAAATGAAAAACGGCTACAAGATCTCTGAATTGAATGCTGACAGTAATTCCACAGCTGTCCAAATTTGAATTTTGAAAAACATTGAACTCTTCAGAAAAACGTCGAACTGAGCTCCACTATCGTCGAACTGAGCTCAGAGATTTGGACTTGGACAGAAGCAGAGATCGTCGATCTGAGCTCAATTATCGTCGAACTGAGCTCAGAGATAGAGGATCAAACTGGAGTCAAGATCGTCGATCTGAGCTCGAAGATCGTCAAATGGAGTTCGACGACTTGTTGAAGTTGAGCTCAGCGATCGTCGAATGGAGTTCGACGACTCGTCGAAGTTGAGCTCAACGATCGTCGAATGGAGTTCGACGATTCGTCGAAGTGAGCTCAACGATCGTCGAATGGAGTTCGACGATCCGTCGTACTGAGCTCAATGAAATGACTTAGTTTCCAAACTGAAAAACCTTGGTCTTGAGGGCAGCTTCCAAACCTAAGTAATAACCCTTAGACTCAATTCTACTTGACCTTTAGATCTATACAATGAGGTCAAAACAAGTTTCCTAAGAGACATAGTGATCCTGACCCAAATTAGTAATAGGGTGTTCCAACAATCTCCCCATATTTGGGTTAGGATTACTATTTATAGATATTGAAAAATTAAGAACATACACAGCAACAATATAACAACAAAACAATGCAGAAACACAGACATAATCTCAGATAGATCAGAAAACAGAATATATTGTCACCTTACAGAATTACTCCTTTTCTTTGCTCTTTATAAGTTTTATTTCCTTGTTTGGATTAAGAGCTTCCTTCTTAGATCTTCTGTCATTAGCTGCACCTAGAGATATTTGTTGTTTTGGCCTTGGTACTACAGCTTCAGGGTGGAGCTTCATGTAGCTTTCAGAATCAAAGAACTTGCTGGAGGAGTATTTTTCCAGTTCCTTTTTCCTTTGTTCAGATAAAGTAGTGATGCTGGAGGTGTCTTTGTCTTGCTATCTGGCTTTCTTAATCTGGTCCAAAGCAGCTAATTCCTTCATCCTAGCTGTCCAGGAAGTTGGATTGTTCTCTGGATCCTCAAAGTTAACTGGAGGCTCATATCTATTGGAGGAATTATCAGGAGGAGCTCTAGAGGAGACTAATTCTTTAAGCTTGTAGGGAAAGGGACCTGAAGTAGTATCAGATGAACCTGGTCCTTCCCTTGAGTATGGGTGTTACCTGGAATAACCTTTGGAATAAACTTGAAGTTCTCTTTGGTTTCCTCTATAGCTTCCTCTCCTTGATTGATAGCCTCTGGATTGGCTTCCCCTATGTTGAGATCTTCCTTGAGGCTGATAAGGGGTTTGACTTCTGGCAGAGGGTTGAACAGCAGAGCTACCACTTGCACCTGCACCAGGTGAAGGAGGAGGAGGAGGAGGATGATGGAACTGAGAGGAACCTTTGTCATACTTTCTCTTCTTTTTCATAGCCTTTAATTGATTCTTGGAGTATTACATCCAATGTTCTGTTATAGGGCAGTCATGCAGAATGTAGTAAGGTATGTCATTTGTATCTTTGACTTTAGCTGGAGGAACCATTTTCATTGCCTTGCTTCTGGCCTTTCTTTTCCTTGCTATAGTAGTAGAAGAATCATCTGAATCAGTTCTGAACTGATCACTTTCTGTGCTTTGTTCATTATATAAAGCATCAATCCTTTTAAGGTAGTCTTTTTGTTGTTGTGATTGAGCAGGAGAAACAGTAGTGACAGCAACAGTAGTAACAGCAGGAGGAGGAGTAGAAGCAATACTGGCAGAAGAGGTCATGGCAGCAGTAGTAGATACAGCAGTAACTGGGGCAGCAGATTCAGATATAACACTTTCAGATACAATAGTTTCAGCATCAGCAATAACATCAGCAATAACAGTAGGCTCAAATTCAAATATCTCTGTCTGCATATCCTCAGAAACTAAAACATCAACCAAATAAGAACTAACAGGAACAGCAACATTTGCAGTAGTAGGAGCAGCATCAGTACTTTCAACAGAGACTGAAGGAGCAGCAGCAACAGAAAGGGACTGTACAAAAGAATTAATGAGACTGGTGTCACAGCTGGAAAAGGGCATAATGGCCTTGGAGAGATCCTCAGATTACTGGACTGCAGTGCTCTCTGGAAGACAGCTGAAATATATATAATCAAAATCTGATAAAAGTGACCTGAGGTCCACTGAGAAAACTGCAACCTGTGGTGTTGAGGCTTGAGCTTGGGCTGAGGTAACAGCAGCAGCAGCAGGCAATCCAACCACTTCATGAGGCATCTCCCCCTGCCTAGATTCAGTCAGGACTGGATCAAGGCACCCAGATGAAGGGATTGCCTGAGGAGGAATGAGGGAGGAGAGCCTGGCAGACAGGTCTGCAACTGACTTTAAAAGTGGAGCCAAGGAGGTCTCCACCAAGAGGGATAGCCTGGGAGCTATCAGCTCATAAAGTCTGTCTGCTAAGGCTGGAATATCTACATGCTCAATAGTGATTTGAGCAGAGGTAGGGACTGCAGCTGGAGATGTTGGTGGAGAGCTGGTGTATGGGGGAAAGGAAGGTTGAGATGTGGGGATTGTTGAAATGGAAGATAGTGGAATGGAAATAGAAGGTGTGAAGGAGGGTTGAGCAATGATATCTTGAAGCAATTGTTGATATGATGTGGATGAAGAGGGTAGATCAGGAGGGGAAGAAGGGGAATCATCCATAAAGGAATCATCCAGAAGTGTGAAAGATGGAAGTTGAGATGATGAATCAATTTCCTGATGTGGGTAGTGATGTAAAGGATGGAAGAGTTCTTCTGTTAGAGGTGGAGGTGGAGAAAGTGAAGTTGGAGATGGGGTGGAAATAATGATTGTGGAGGAAATTTGAATGGTGGAGGTGACTGGTGGAGATGAAATAAGAGGTGGAGGAGGAGGAGAAGCAGCAGGCAAGTCTTCTGCAGGGGCAGAGACTTGAGGGGAAGAGACTGTAACAGTCCTTGTGCCTGAAGTTGCAGCTACAGAGGGCCTGCTGGGCTTCACAATTTGTCTGTCCCACTTGCCAAACAGGGCACAGGAGAGCCTCTTGGAGGCATTGATGTGCATCCCATTTGATACTAGCAGAGCAGGGCATCTGTTTTGAAGAAACAGCCTTAGTATCCTTCCATAATTCACAAAATTCTTATTTATCTTCTTCTTAATCAGATCAAAGAAAATCTCTCCCCATTTTAATTGTTTCTTATCTACAATAGCATCCATCAAACATAGTTGATACCTGGAGATGGTATCATGGGCTGAATGCTTGGCCAACAGAACTTTTCCTGCAACATCAGCCAAAAATCTGTATTCTACAGATAAATTCTTTTTCAGCAGCTTGCTAGGGTTTGCATCAGAATGACCTATTCTATCAAGTATAGTAGAAAATTCTTCTCCAGACATTTCAGCAGAATCTCTTCCAGAATTTAATCCAAAAATCTCTGTCAGAATGGTAGGTGTCAGAGGTACCTGGGTTCCAGAAATTTAGCCAACAACTATATTTTGATCCTGGTTGTGGGCAGTATATACCCATTCCTTTATTTCATCTACAGGCAATTTAATTATGATGGACATTATAGTAACTAGCTTTTGTTCCTTGAACAGTTCTAAAATGTCTCTGAAAATCTGATCACTGTTGTTGAACGAATCCATATCAATATCGAATCCTGCATCAAATTTCATGGCGGCCAGAACGGCGACGGAGACGGTCATTGCTTCCTGCAAAACTCAACAAACAAACGACCAAGTGTAGAGATGTTTGGAGGGAAAAGAAAATTTGCAGAGAGAACGAAGGCGCAAAGAGAGAACGACGGCCGAAAAAAAAAAGTTTTATATTAGGGTTCGACGCAGAAAAGGAAAGATCGTTGAACTCAGTTCGACGATCGGGGCTTCTAAAGGAATATGAAAGGTCTTCAATATCGTCGATCTCCGTTCGACGATATTGGAGAGCGTCGAGCTCCGTTCGACGATAGTTCAGAGAACAAAATCGTCGAGCTTCGTTCGACTATCGCTAACCTGGAGAGATAGTTGAACACTATCTGAGAAGCGCTGAACTCTGGTCGAAGATTTCGGAAAGCGTCGATCTCCGTTCGACGATCTGGGGGAAAATCGTCGAGCGCAATTCAGAGACCAGAAACATTCTTATACACTAGAAAAATTGAGAAGTTTGCCTAGTCTTGGTCATTTTTAGAGTTTTAAAATCTTGGACATTATTTTAAACTTCCTCCATCTAACATTCCTAACTGATTTAGGAAAAAGTGTGTTTCTTTTCATCCAAGGGTTTGGTGAAAATATCTCCCCTTTGCAAATCAGTTGGGATATATTGAAGTTCAATTTTATTTTTCTCAACATTATCCCTTAAAAAGTGATGCCTAATTTCTTTGTGTTTTGTCCTATTATGGAGGACTGGATTTTGAGCTATAGAAATAGCACTGGTATTATCACAAAAGATTTTAGACTTCTCTAAGTTGTAGCCATAGTCTAGGAGTTGGTTTTGAATCCACAAGATTTGTGAACAACAACTACCTGCAGCCATATATTCAGCTTCAGCAGTTGAAGTTGACACAGAAGTTTGTTTCTTACAAAACCAAGAGACAAGTCTGTCACCAAGAAACTGACAAGTTCCACTGGTGCTTTTCCTGTCAATTCTGCATCCAGCATAATCAGCATCAGAGAATCCAGTTAAATCAAATGTTGAATCTTTTGGATACCAGAGACCTAGATTTGGAAAACTTTTTACATACCTGAGAATCCTTTTTACTAATGTTAGGTGTGACTCTCTAGGGCTCACTTGGAATCTAGCACAGATGCATGTGGCAAACATTATGTCAGGTCTACTAGCTGTAAGGTATAATAAAGAGCCAATCATTGCTCTATAAGTTGTCTGATCAACAGGTTTCCCATGTTCATCAGCATCTAATACAGCATTAGTAGGCATAGGTGTTTTCATACAAGATGCTTCAGACATACCAAATTTTTTAACCAATTCTTTTGCATACTTGGTTTGAGAAATAAATATGCCTTCAGCATGTTGTTTGACTTGCAATCCTAGGAAGAAGGATAGCTCTCCCATGCTACTAATTTGAATGCATTAGATTGGAGAACCTTCTGCACAAATTTGAATCAGTAGAACCAAAAATAATATCATCTACATAGATTTGTACTAGTAGGGTATGGGACTTATGGGTTCTAATAAAAAGAGTTTGGTCTACTCTACCCCTTATAAACTCATTTTTTAGGAGAAAGCATGCTAGGGTCTCATACCATGCTCTAGGAGCTTGCTTGAGACCATATAATGCTTTATTCAATTTAAAAACATGATCAGGATGAGATGAAGAGATAAAACCTGGAGGTTTTCTGACATAGACTTCTTCTTTGATGTCTCCATTTTGAAAAGCACTCTTTACATCCATCTAGTATACTTTGAAACCTTTGTGTGCTGCATATGCTAAGAAGATTCTAATAGCCTCCAACCTTGCAACTGGTGCAAAAGTCTGGTCATAATCTATGCCTTCTTCTTGAGAGTACCCTTGAGCAACTAGCCTTGCCTTGTTCCTTACAATTACTCCTTGATCATCCAATTTGTTTCTGAACACCCACTTTGTTCCAACAATGGAGTGATCCTTAGGCCTTGGTACTAGTTCCCAAACTTTGTTCCTTTCAAATTGATGCAACTCTTCTTTCATTGCCATGATCCAGTGTGGATCTTGCTCTGCATCTTAAATGGATTGAGGTTCAATTTGAGATAGGAAGCAAGTGTGCAACAGGTTTTGGTTGACCTGATTTCTAGTTTGCACACCAGCTGAGATGTCTCCAATTACTTGGGAAATTGGATGGTCTCTTGATGTTACTAAATCAATAGGGGGTGTTGATTGTTCACCAACCTGTGTTGTTGTTTCCTCTTGTGGTACAACAACTGGCTCTTCAAGAAGTTTCTCTTCAAGGTGTTGATTGTCTTCTTCATCTTCACTGCTTTCCTCTTTTTGAATGATTTGTAATCTGTCCAAGTCTTTAGCAAGAGAATGTACCTGCAAAGGTTCTATGGTAGAAGTGTTCTTCTCCTTGAAGGACATGTTAGTTTCATCAAAAGATATGTGAATAGATTCTTCAATTTTAAGAGTTGATTTATTATATACCCTATAAGCCTTACTGATCATGGAGTATCCCAGAAACACTCCTTCATCAGTTTTAGCTTGAAATTTTGCTAAATATTTCTTGTCATTATTATGTATATAGCAAATACAACAAAAAATTCTAAAATAATCTATTTTAGGTTTCTCCCCTTTGAGTAATTCATAGGGAGTCTTGCCCTTCAGTTTATGTATTAAACTTCTGTTCAGCACATAATTGGAGGTGTTCACTGCCTCTGCCTAAAAGGATAGAGGAAGGTGAGTATATGACAACAATGTAGTGGCAGATTCAATAAGGGTTCTATTTTTCCTTTCAGCTACCCCATTTTGTTGAGGAGTTCTAGGAGCTGAGAAAGTGTGCCTGATCCCTTCACTCTGACAGAACTCTTGCATAAGAAGAGAATCAAACTCTGTCCCATGATCACTTCTGATCAGGGCAATGTGAGTATTGAACTCAATCTGTATGTATTTGAGAAACTCTGTCAAACACTTAAAGTTATCAGACTTCTTCCTCAGAAAGAACACCCATGTGAATCTAGAGAAGTCATCTACAACTACTAAAGTGTAAGATTTCCCTCCTAAGCTTTGTACTGTAATGGGTCCAAAAATATCCATGTGTAACAGATACAAAATCCTAGGTGAATCACTCTTATTAAGTGACTTGAAACTATTTTTAGTTTGCTTGCCTAATTGACAAGCCCTGCAGAGTCCTTCCTTCTTGTAGGGGCCAGAAGGTAGTCCTCTAACAAGGTTGTCCTTGGATAGCCTAGCAATGGTTCTAAGGTTTATATGTCCTAATCTCTTATGTCATAATACATTAGGTCTACTAACAGAGTTAAACAGGCAAATATCTACTTTAGTTGAAAGAAAGTCTACTAAATAGATGTTACCTTTCATTTTACATGTCAACACAGTTGTGTTGTCCTCTGACTTGATCTTGCATAAGGCTTTGCTGAAAGTCACCTGGTAGCCTTCATCACATAGCTGACTGATACTGATCAAATTGTGTCTCAGTCCTTCCACATAGGCTACCTTCTTGAATGTGACTGTGTCAATCTGGACTGCACCATATCCTTTAGTTTGTCCAAAGTTTGAGTCACCAAATATGACTTTGGGTCCAAGCTTGGCTTTAAAGGATGTGAGGTTGTCCATGTTTCCTGTCATGTACTTTGAGCACCCACTATCCAAATACCATTGTTGGTTTGGTGTTGGATAGGTCTTCACATGCACATAAAATAATTCACTTGTTTTTGACCCAGTTTACCTTGGGCCTAGGTTGATAACCTTTAAATTCAGAAATAAATGACATCCCTGGTTGTCTCTTATAACCTTCAGGATGATATCTCCTTGGAGGTATTATCCATTCAGTATAAGGGTTAAATCTTTGGGATGAAGAACCCCTAGGATTGGATTTTGATTTACCCTTGAAAGAATTTCCAAAGCTCTGATCTCTGTTTGACGATCGTTGAGCTGCGTTCGACGATCTTGGGTCAGATCGTCGAGCTCCGTTCGACGGTCAACTGTGGCAGAGTTCAGGAATTAGAGATCGTCGACCTGAGTTCGACGATTTTACCTGAGATCGTCGATCTCCGTTCGGCGATCGTCGAGCTCCGTTCGACGATTTCTGCTGGATCTTGGTTTTCTTAGGCAGATCAGAATTTTTCCTAGCTACCTCTACAACTCCCTTCCCTTTATCAGAAATAAACTTAATTGGGGTTGTTAGAACTATAGGTTGGCTGGATGAAGCACCCAAGCCCAGTGTACTATTGAATCTAGAGTTCACTGTGCTTGTGATGTCCATTAGCTTGATACTTCTCCCATTGAGGGATTCTTCAAGCTTCTTGGCCTCTGATAGTTCACTTTTCAGTGAAGCTACCTGCTCCCTACAGCACTCCAACTCCTCAGAGAGTTTGATGTTTTCTGATTTTAAGGTACTATGTTCAGACAATTGATTTCTGAGAGAGATAATTTCCTTCTCAGATTTTAATAGGTCTAAACACAGTGCTTTAAATTCATACTTAAAGTCCTCAGAATTGAAATCAAAAGAACTAATTATCTGGTCTTCTTCAAATTGAGTTTCTGAGTCTGACTCTGACTCTTGTGCATCAGAATTGTGTTGAGAGGCATTGATTGCCATCATGCAGAACTCCTTCTCTTCAGCATCATCTTCAGCATCACTGGAGCTGGATGAAGCTTCTGATTCTTCTTCTGTTTCACTGCAAGATTCAGCAACAAATCCCTTCCTTGTGTGTTTGTTCTTGCTGGAGGAGGGTTTGCCATTGTCATTCTTCTTGAAGTCTTTTTCTGTTCTCCTTTCTTTCCTGTCCTTTCTGTCCTTGTTCTTATTTTCTGGACAGTCAGGCACAATGTGGCCTGGTTTCCTACAATCAAAGCAAATAATATCTTTATTATTTGACTTATCATACCTTGGCTTGTCATGCTCTTTGTATGATCTCTTCCTGAAATCCTTTCTGGCCATCTTGTAAAATCTTTTGGCCAGTAGACTAAGCAGCTCATCATTTCCTGTGACCTTGTCTTCAGGATGATCTTCAGTGGCTTTGAAAGCTATTGTCTTTTCCTTTCTTGTGGCTGGTGAGGCAGCCTTCTGCTCTTCTTCTCTATTTTTGATGAGCAATTCATAAGACTTGAGCTTGCCCAAGAGAGCTTCTGTTGTGATCTCATTGAGACTTCTGGCATCCTTGATTGGCCAGATCCTTGAGTCCCAAGTGCTTGGGAAGCACATTAGGATTTTATCATTTAGCTCAGTCAATGTTATCTCCTTATCCAAAGTTTTCAGCTCATTGACTATAAGACTGAGTCTGTTGTACATATCTCCTACTGACTCAGCTTCTCCTTTCTTGAAATTCTCATATTGGGATATGAGGTGGGATCTCCTGTCCTTTCTTTCATCAGCTGATCCTGAGACTATTTCAGATAGCTTGTCCCAGATCTCCTTTGCTGAGTTGCATTCAGCTACCTTTTGGAAGATGTCATCAGACATAGTCTGTGCTAAGATGTTCATAGCCTTTGCATCTGCTACCTTCCACTTCTTGATCTCTGCATCTGTTCCTGAGGGAGGTGGAACAGCATTTGTGCTTGTGTTCTCTGGAGGTCTTGGACACACTGTCAAAACAGAATTGAAGATGTCCTCATCAATAGAATTCATGTAGAGTCTAATCCTTACCTTCCAAAGTGCAAACTTGGATAGATTGCACACTGGAGGTCTGGTGCTAGCATAATCTTTGTTTTGGGCCATGATTTGTGAAGAAATATTCTAATAACAAAATCTACAACAAGCAGATCTAACTATAGGAATCTTTGGGTTCAGGTGTTAGCCTGTGCAACCACCAGGGTGTGGTATTTTTAACCAACCTGGCTCTGATACCAATTGAAAGTGTGAGTTAGATCTGATATACTCTAGAGGGGGGGTGAATAGAGTATGGTGCTTGCTAAAAACTTTTTACAACAGTTGTTGTATTCTTATGTGAACAGGGAAGCAAATAATAAAGAGTAAATCTAATCACAGAAACTATCTAATCACAGAGCAACCTAGTCACAAACCACAGCCAGAAACAAAAAGAAAGACAAGAAACCAGAAGACACAAGGAGCTATAGTGGTTCCCCAATCAACCTGGGTACATCCACTCTTCTACCACCCTAGGTAGGAATCCACTGCAAGATGAGTTGATCAGGTGTCCTGGGCACCAATGAGCTTTTGATAAGGTGCTCAAAACCCAAACCAGATTTTTTTGATCAGGTGTCTTGCCACCACTGAGTGTTGATAAGGTCTCAGAAACCAAACACAAACTTTTGAAGGGAGTTTGAAAAACCCTTTACAGCAGAGAGAGAGAGAGAGGGAAAGAGATGATCTTCTCTGTCAACAGTCAGAGAGAAGATTGTGGATGTTGTCAAAGCTCCCCCTGAGATCTGTAGTTGTTCAGGAAGTGAAGCTTTATAGTACGGTGATAGGCCTTCAGAAAATTGATCTCCAGCAAATGATGATTTCAGCAACAACTGAAATGTGAGGTGTCTGGATTCTTGAATGATGATGGCCTTGAACACTTTAATCAAAAGAGATCTGAAGATTTCAGTTTGTTGATCTCCTTTGGTGATGTGTGTTCTTGTGTGAATCTTTGAGACTAAGGATGTCTGCAATGCTTTCTCTTTCTCTTGTGTGTTTGTTGTTGTAAGAGTTGTTGCAGAAGAAGTTTTGCAGAGAATGAATATTGCAGAATATGTGTCTCTCCTTGTTCTTTTTTTTCAGCTCTGAAAAATCTAATCTTTTATTCTCTTTTTCTGAATAGAAATGATCCACTGTCAAGATAGTCGTTGGCCTGTCATTAAATGACTTCTTTAACTGCAATTGTCTTCTGGAGGAAAGTCCAATAAAACATTCCTTGAAAATCCCTTGAAACTTGCTCCAGAGTAAATGAAAAACGGCTACAAGATCTCTGAATTGAATGCTGACAGTAATTCCACAGCTGTCCAAATTTGAATTTTGAAAAACATTGAACTCTTCAGAAAAACGTCGAACTGAGCTCCACTATCGTCGAACTGAGCTCAGAGATTTGGACTTGGACAGAAACAGAGATCGTCGATCTGAGCTCAACTATCGTCGAACTGAGCTCAGAGATAGAGGATCAAACTGGAGTCAAGATCGTCGATCTGAGCTCGAAGATCGTCGAATGGAGTTGGATGACTTGTTGAAGTTGAGCTCAGCGATCGTCGAATGGAGTTTGACGACTCGTCGAAGTTGAGCTCAACGATCGTCGAATGGAGTTCGACGATTCGTCGAAGTGAGCTCAACGATCATCGAATGGAGTTCGACGATCCGTCGTACTGAGCTCGACGAAATGACTTAGTTTCCAAACTGAAAAACCTTGGTCTTGAGGACAGCTTCCAAACCTAAGTACTAACCCTTAGACTCAATTCTACTTGACCTTTAGATCTATACAATGAGGTCAAAACAAGTTTCCTAAGAGACATAGTGATCCTGACCCAAATTAGTAATAGGGTGTTCCAACATAGTTGTTGACTGTCCTAACAAAAGAAAGGAATCAAATGACAAGAAGAAACTGCAAAACAAGGGAAAGAAGGAGAGATCCTTTGTTGCAAATAAGGAGAAAAGCTGGACTGATTCCTCATCATCAGATTCTGAAGCTGAGACTGAAGTTGAAGCCTATATTGGACTGTTTACAACTAAAGAGGATTTAGAAGAGATAGAATTCTTGCAAATGCTGGATTCTATCAATGGGATTGATCTTCATTGTAAAGGGCTGATGGCTATATCTGAAGAAGATCAGTGCCAAGATCAGTCTGGTCCCAGTAAGGTAAACAACCTTTCATCAGTTTCTGACTATTATACTGGATCAGAATCAGAAGCATCTGCATCAAGAGATGTGGATGTTTTAGAATCTGAAGGAGATGTTCATCAACTTATTGATGAATATGGTGATCTATTGAATGCACTTAAGAGAAGCAGAAACCTTGTCAAAAACCAGGCTAAGGAAATTGCTGCTCTTAAGTTGGCTGTATCTGATTTAGAAAAATTGCTGGATCAGAAGATGAATGAAGTTGCCAAGCTGAAGAATATAACTTTTATTCAGATGGGAACAATTACATTCAAAAATGATCAGATCAAGGGTTTGGAAGTCAGACTACAAAGAGAAAAGGAACTTGTGGCTAATTTCTCAAAGCCAAATTATGTCTTATAATTGATTGATGACTTCATTCACCAAAAGGGTAAGACAGGTCTAGGTTTTAAGAGAAGAACTAGGGCAGCAAATTCTAAAAGAAAAGGCAAAGCTCCGGTTCAGCCACAAGCCTTCAAACCCCATATTGCTTTTAGGAAAGTGGTGCAGCCTACTAACAGGTTTGACCATGACATTATACATGGTCACTGTAAGGCTGGTATTCTGAATGACAAGGGTGCAACTGTCAATAGGGCAGCCCATGTACACACTCACCATGTTCTTCAGGAATCATTGGTATTTGATGGACCAGCCCCAGCACTAAACAAAAGGACAACTGACAGCAAGGCTGTTAAGACTGTATCTAAAAGAAGATATAATAGATATGAGTGTTGGTGCTGTGGCAAGGTTGGGCATTATGCCATAGATTGTTGGCACAACACTAGTGTCAGGAAAAATGTCAGCTTACCTATTAGAAAGACTACAGGGAAATTAGTCAAGTTTCAGACTAACCTGAACCTAGAACCCAATACTTATTGGGGTTCTAAGGTTAAGTAATTATATTTGATGCAGTGAGTCCAAGTGGCCATACCCCAATATGGTACTTGGATAGTGGTTGTTCCAGGCACATGACTGGAATAAGAAGGATGTTGAAGGATTACACTCTAATAGTGAATGGACCCAAAGTGATCTTTGGTGGATCTGAAAAGGGGATCATCAAAGGGTTTGGTAACATTTCTAATGGCTCAACTACTATCACCCAAGTGGCTTATGTGAAAGGTTTGAAACACAACCTAATAATCATAAGCCAACTGAGTGATCTTGGTTATGACACTTCATTTATTAAGAATGGGTGTCAGATTAGAAGGACAAGTGATCAAGAGGTCATCTTGTCAGGTTATAGAAAGGTGAATGTTTACTGTCTCAGTTTTGATTGTGAGAATAAGAACTCTCCTATATGTTTAGTTGCAGATGAGAAAGTATCTGAATGTGTCAAATGGCACAAAAGGCTAGCTCATCTTAACTATAAGACTATAGGCCAACTCTATAGCATGGATTTAGTGAGGAATGGTCCTCAATTCAAGTGCATAAAAGAGGATGTATGTTCAGCTTGCCAAAAGGGCAAACAGACCAAGACCACTTTTCATGGACATGATACCAAAGATTCTGTGAGGTGTTTGTACCTCCTGCATATGGATCTATATGGTCCTATACCAGTTCATAGTCTAGGTAGGAAATTCTATACACTTGTAATTGTGGATGACTATTCTAGATTTACTTGGATTTTCTTCCTGAGGCAGAAATCTGAAACCTCTACTGTCTTCCAAAATTTTGTTAGGCAAATTCAGAATGAACTTAACAGTTCAGTGGTCAAAATCAGAAGTGACCATGGGACTGAATTTCAGTCTGAATGCATGACAAGATTTTGTGAAGAACTAGGGATTCATCAAGAGTTCTCCTCACCTAGAACTCCTCAGTAAAATGGTATTGCTGAAAGAAAGAATAGGACTCTTATTGAGGCTAGTAGAACACTACTAAGTGACACTTCTCTCCCAGAATATTTCTGGGCTGAGGCAATGAACACTGCATGTCATGTTCTCAATAGAGCATCCATCACTAAAAGTCATAAAAAGACACCCTATGAGATTATGAAAGGCAGAAAACCAAACATATCCTATTTTAGGATCATTGGTAGCAAGTGTTATGTACTTAATTATGACAAGTCTTATTTAACTAAGTTTGCTACCAAATCCCAAGAAGGGATATTTGTTGGGTACAACAATAATAGTAGAGCTTACAGGGTTTATAACTTGACTACTCAAGTTGTAGAAGAATCTGTTCATATAGTCTTTAATGAAACTGAACTAATCAACTGTGAGCAGTCTAGTGTATCTTGTAGCTCTACAGGTTTGAAAGAAAAGTTGGACAAGCTTACCATTAATGAAGACCAACCTGCAAGGCATGATGAAGAAATTGATGGGTGTTGTCTAGGGGGAGTACAAGACCCTCTAGCTGTTGAAGAGGACAATGAAGTACAGCATGTTGAAAAGATTGGAGAAAATCTAGGTGTAGATAGATTGCCTCCAGTAACAAGGCATCTAAAGGATCATCCAGCACACCAAATTATTGGTGATGCAAGACATGGTGTCTAGACAAGGAGCAGGAACATGAACACAGTTCTTTGCTCAAGTTTCCTGTCCCAGATGGAACCCAAGAAATTTTAAGAAGCCATAGAAGACCCAAACTGGATTGATGTCATGCAGGAGGAGCTGAATCAATTCAGAAGGTGTAAAGTCTGGGAGCTGGTTCCTAAACCAAATGATCATAATGTCATAGGGACTAAGTGGATCTACAGGAACAAGCTAGATGAAAATGGCATCATAGTCAAAAACAAAGCAAGACTGGTAGCTAAAGGCTACAAACAGGAAGAGGGAATAGACTTTGATCAGACATTTGCTCCAGCGGGAAGGTTGGAAGCAATAAGGCTATTCCTTGCCTATGCAGCATACCAAGGGATCAAGGTATTCCAAATGGATGTCGAGTTATCATTTTTAAATGGTGACTTAAAAGAGAAAGTCTATGTTGAACAGCCCTCAGGTTTTGTAGATTCTCTCTATCCTAATTATGTTTATAGGCTTAAGAAAGCACTATATGGTTTGAAACAAGCCCCTAGGGCTTGGTATGAAACTCTGTCTACATTCCTCATTGAGAACAAATTTTCAAGGGGGAAAATAGACAAAACTCTATTCCTTAGGGAATCAAAAGGCAAGATGATCCTGGTTCAGATATATGTTGATGGCATTATCTTTGGATCAACAGAAAACAACCTTCGTAGAAAGTTTGTCAAACTTATGCAAGGGAAGTTTGAGATAAGCAGTATGGGTGAGCTTAAATTCTTCTTGGGACTCCAAGTTAGATAGACTAATGATGGTTTGTCCATATCCCAGTCTAAGTTCACCAAGAAGTTGATTAAGAAGTATGGCATGGAGTCAGCCTCCACCATGAGAACTCCAATGGGGTCAAGTATGCCTATAGGCAAAGATGATGCAGGGAAACCTGTAGATGAGTCTTTGTATAGAGGGATAATTGACTCCCTTTTATACTTAACTGCTAGTAGACCAGACATCATGTATGTTACATGTGTCTGTACTAGGTATCAAGTCTGTCCTAAAGAGTCTCATAATACTACAGTCAAAAGAATTTTGATATATCTTAAGGGAACACCAAATCTTGGCCTTTGGTACCCTGGGAATAGAGATTTTCTACTGATTGGGTATTCAGATGCAGACTTTGCAGGATGCAAAGAAGACGGGAAAAGTACTACTGACACATGTCAGTTTTTAGGTGGAAGATTGGTGTCTTGGAGCAGTAAAAAGCAGACAAGTGTGACTATTTCCACAGCTGAGTCTGAATATGTTGCTGCAGGCAGCTGCTGTGCTCAGTTATTATGGATTCAACATCAACTTGAAGATTATGGAATCCAGGTAAGTAGAACACCATTATTTTGTGATTCTACAAGTGTCATTTCTATTGCTAGAAATCCCGTTTCACATAGCAGAACTAAGCACATATAAATAAGATTTCATTTCATTAGAGATCATGTTGAAAATGAAGATATCAGTTTAGAATTTGTCAATACTAATTTTTAAATTACTGACATGTTCACCAAACCACTGGATGAAACTAAATTCAATTATTTTAAAATTGAATTAGGCATGATGAACATAGAATAAGAATGACAAATTTGACTAAGTAAATGTATGTCGGCACTTAAAGACAAAGGTGTCGACACTTAGTAGATGGTGTCGACACAAAAGAAAATTCTGTCGGCACATACAGTCGTCTGTGTCGACACGCAGAGAGTAGTGTAAGCTCTTAAGATTATTTGTGTTGACACATCGCAATTGGTGTCGACACATAGTATAGTAATTCTCTGTCGAGACTTTAGTAGACTGTGTCGACACAATCCCAACAGTGTCGACACAATAGGTTTATTTCAACCCGCCTTTTGACCTTCTTCATTTAGAAACATATAAATAGGTGGAAATAAACCCCTGTCGACTTCACTCTCAACATTCTCGAGACCTAATCCTTAGTGTCGACAGACCTTCATCTTTCTTCTTCTATCTCTCTCATCCCTCATGGCGCCAAAGCTGGAAGACAACATCAACGAAGGCTATGAACTAGTACGTGATGCCTTTGTGAGTGGATCTAGAGACATCAAAGCCGTGATTACCCTAATCACAGAAAATGGCTTAGAATACTTGATCTCAGAACCTACCAAGATTTGGAAAAAGGAGGTTCTTGAATTCTACACAGCAGCAACACTGGATTCAACAGGCCTGAAAATTAAGTCATACGTTCAAGGAACCAAGGTCAAACTTGTAACGCCCCCACCTGTCACATGACATATAACGGTGGGTCCGGCCGGGGCCCCACGCCATATAGCACAGATAAGCGAAGGAATTACGTGTGGAAATCAAACTCTACACGTATCCTTAACTCATTCATTCTAGCGCAGCATTTTTATGTTAGCATGAACTCAAACCAGAATGTCCACCAATATACATAAAACAACACCAGGAATGTATACAACTCACACACCCTGGCCTTATGGCCTTACAGGTTCCTCTTTTACACAGCAATAATTTCTTACATCGGCACGCAGGCCGGCCTCACATGAAATCCAAACACAACCCTTCGCATGGCCTTCAAGGGCCAACAGCAGCAAGCTAGCCATTCCACTTATTCATTTCAAGCCGCGGCACCTGCAATGAGACATCCACCAAAAAGCGGCAAAACAAAGTAACGGTCAGCATTTGGCTGACCCATTATAACGACTCTACCCCCTACCCGGGGTAGTGGTTCCTTCCCTGTATACAGTGATATCCTCTATCAGCAAGTATCATCAAGCATCATATGTATATCATTTGCTTTATCCCGCTAACAAACACATTCTATCACAAACGCTGGAATCCACCAGACGCTCCGTGCACTCAGGGCACCTTCTTGGCGTACCGGAATCCACCAGTCATACACCGCCGATCAGAGGTTTTAACTTGTTGGTTGACCGGACCTAGTCCACCAGTCTCGCAAGCTGGCGACATCCCGCCCAAACCACTCAGAGGTACAACCTCACAGCATCCAATAACAACCAGAGCAGATCGACCCACACTATGTGGTGTGGCAAGCCGGGTTTATCCAAGCTCCCCAGGCATTACCACCCATTGACCCCCCTCCTAATCCGATCGACCCACCCATGTGGTGCAGCAAGTCGGGTTTAACTCGGCTCCCCAAGCATTGCCACCAATCGATCCCTACCTAACTAGATCAACCCACTCTAGTGGTGTAACAGGCCGGGTTTATCTCGAGCTCCCCAGGCGTGCTACCAATTGATCATATCTTAACCAGGAGCTTTGTCAAAGCCTTCTCACATTCAGCATCACATCCATACATTCATCACAATAGAAATCCATTTACATCGTACCAAATCCACGGAGTCTTCTCCAGTTTACCCATGATCATCACCAATCCAGACTACCGGTCCAGATGGGCTTCACACAGTATGCCTCTGTCGTACTCCATATTTCCGGCTCTAAATGCAGAATCAACAAAGGAATCACTTCCGCAAATCCACCTCTTGGTGGAGGATTCCAAGCACATGCATAAAGGAAGGACTTCGATGTCCAAGAAGGAGCTCGTTACCCTTGAAGATCGCTTTGGCGCCATGAAGTAGCCGGATGGAAATCACTGCCTCGGCTCTGCCTTCACGAATCCGCTCTCGGATCTTCGCTCCGCACTCCGCAGCTCCTACAGCAGCTGGTAGACTCCTCCCTTCCCTCTTGCCTTAGGCCTTTATTCTTCCCTTTCTTGGAAGAACATGAAGAAGAAGAAGATGATGAAAAGAGGGATTAAATCCCCTTTTTCTCGGCCTTCACAATACCTGGACAGAGCCCAACCATTGGATCCAGGAAGAGGGGAACAAACGGCTCAGATTTGGCCAGAAAAGCTTGAACACGGCCTGACACGCCCTGTGACACGCCCGTGTCACAGGCCGTGTCCCCCTAAGCGGCAGACAACCGACTCAATCTAGCCAACACACGAACGTGTGACACGCCCGTGTCACGTGCCGTGTCCCCGACACGCCCTCAGACACGCCCGTGTCTGAGGCCGTGTGCCTCAATGAAAATAATCCCAAAACAACCCGAGACTTCACACGGCCTCGCACACGCCCGTGTTCCTGGCCGTGTGCACCTGGACACACCCGTGTCCCACAAACATGGCCTAGCTCGAAACATCGAGTTGAGTTCGACGACCACTGACACACCCTGTGACACTCCCGTGTCACAGGCCGTGTCCTCACTCGACACTCGACACTCGAAGATCGTCGAGCAAAATTCGTCGACATCAAGGCCGATCGTCGACACGGCCTCGACACGCCCTGCGACACGCCCGTGTCGCAGGCCGTGTCCACTGTGTCGACTCCAAATTTCGTCGACTTCACGACTCGACACAACCCAGGCCTGACACGCCCTGGGACACGCCCGTGTCCCAGGCCGTGTCACCCATGCCTGAACCCAAATTTGCTCAAAATGACCCGATTAACTTCGGGGTGTTACAAAACTCACCCTGAAGAGTTTGAGGAAGACACTACACTTACCAAGGGTTCAAGAAGACGATGAAATAGTATCTTTCATGACCAGAGAAGCTCTTCAATGGTGCGGACTGGATCCCACCACCAAGATTGGATCTTCTATGCTCAAAAAGGGAATGAACTCCCATGGAAAATTTCTTTCTGAAATTATAGGAAAAGTAATTCTATGTAAACCAGGAGGACATGAAAGGATATCTGCCTACATGTTCAATCTAATGACCAGATTCATCTTCAAGGTCAAAACCAACTGGTCTGTTGTGATCTTTGAAAAGATCAAGGAAAGTTTAAAGAAACCTAATCTAGGCAGAATTCTAAGTCTATATCTGGCTGAGAATATTCCTGAAGTAATGAATCAGATTGCAGGATCTAAGATCAATTATATGAGAAGAATGAATTTGAGAATACTATCCTGATGGGAAAGGGTCCTGACCAAGGATGTTTCTATACCACAGAAACAAACAAAACAGATACAGCCAAAGAACAAACCAACCCACAAGACAGCTGAATCTTCCAGTGATTCAGAAGAAGAGGTGGTCTTTAGCTCAGATGAAGAAAGACCAGAGCATGCTAGGACATCACCTGCTCCAGAGATTGTAGATGGTGGTCAGGAGCAGGGGGAGCAGATTCCAGAAAGCAACATCCAACTGGATCAAGTACAGGAAGAGCCTCATCTAGTGGGAGCCAATGAGCTTTCTCCAGCTTTAGCTCAACAAGAGGCATTACCTTCAGGAGTTGCTCATGAGAAAGAGCAAGCTGCTTTAGAGAGTGAAACAGCCACTCAAACTATCCTTGAGGTAATACATGATATTAATCAAGCTACACTAGATACTGAGCCAGATACACTAATTGTGCATCTGCTTGATGTTGAACAGACTAACCAAAATAATGTCCCAGCACAAGACATTACAATGGAGGACACATCTGCATTTGATGACACTCCATCTACTGCGCAAGAGCAAGATATTCCTCCTGTTCAAATGCAGCAAGAGTTCACTCTAGAAGAATTATTTCCTAACATACAAGAAGCAAGGACTGAGGGGGAGCTGCCAAGGACTAAGGAGGAGCTGCTAAGCACTGAGAATAATCAGCCAATCATTGACCCTACTCCAAAAGACACTGTGTATATAGTAAGTTCCTCAGAAACTTCAGAAGATGAAACAGCCTCTAGGGCCAAGAAGAGAAAGCTTATGGAACTCAGGAAGAGGAGCTCTGGCTATAGGAAAGCCTTGCAAGCTGTTCCACAAACTCCAACACATGCAGTAGACTTCAGTTCCCTTCTAGTGCAACTGCAAGTTAAGATGGATGAGCAAAGAGCAGCTCTTGAGAAATATGTAGATGAAAGTCATAAGGAACTCCAATTTACTTTGGCTCAAGATATCAAATCTATCAGATTTGAAGTAAATCAGCATAAAAAAGAGATGACAGATTGCTTCCATAAGGGAGGTAATGATGTAGTTTATTTAGCCAAACAACAAGTGGAAGCCAAAACACAGATAGATGATATAGCAATCAAACAAGGCTATGTTTTGGAAAATCAAATAAGAATGAATGACAATCTAAAAGAATCTCACAATGTGATTGTCACAGAACTTAAGAATACAGCAACTGCTTTCACTGCAAACATTGCTAAAGAAAAGTCTGAGTTTGATAAACAACTCCAAGCAAAATTGACAGATGTTAGCACTGCTATCCAAGAATCTCAAAAGGTAATTTCTGATCAGCTGCTGAAGTTCAGAGCATTCTACAAGGAAGGAACAAATTATCTAGCTAATCAGATAAGGTTCCAAAAGGATGATCTAAGAGACCATGTTGAAAGAGAAGTCATAAAGGGGGAGAGAGTGTTAGTCAATACAAGCTCTGAACATGCTAAATGGATAACTAATACTATCAGAGCCACTCTTGGATATCCACCCCTGTATGATGATGACAACACAGCTGAGTCAGGCATTTAAGCTGCTTATAATAAAGGGGCTCAGCAGGAAGTGGCTCAAATTATTTATCCACCTGCTGACTTTGAAAGAATTCAAGCTGTTGTTCAACAAATGTACAGTCCTCCACAGGAGGTTCAGAATGTGTTTATTGAGAAGGTTGAGATGTCTGAAGATGTCTTGAAAAGAGAGCAAGAAGCTCAACTTTCTAAGAAAAGGTTTAAAGAGCAGGCTGAACTAAAACCTGATTTTGAAAAATGGAGTCTCACTTCCAGGAATATAATTCTCACTGCCTGGCAAGCAGTTAAAGACAACATGCATGATAGGGGCAAGTGGTACTCAGAACAAGAATGGAGTAAGTATCAGAAGAGGTAAGATGTCATATTTCAGTTTAGAAGGGATCTAAAAGATGGAAAGATACCTGCTACTACTGTGGAGCAAAACAAATAATTTCTTAAGCCTTATCATTATTTTTAAAGGCAAAAGGTTAAGGCTGAAGAACTCACGAAGAAGGATCTTAAAGGAAAGAAGCCAGCTGAAGACACTGAAGCTAGTGTACAAGTAAGGATTCAGTCTGGGAAAGGCATTGTAATCAAGGAGCCAGATCAGCCCTAGATTGATTGACTAGATTTCAGAACTTTGTAATCTTTAGTTTTTAAAATCTATGTAATCTGTTGTTCAAAAACTTTTTGTAGTTAAAACAAAACATTGATTCATGATTCTTTATATGTTATCATATTTTATGATGATATAATATGCTTGTTTTGTTTATATATTAACCTGTCTGAATAATGCTCTTATACATCATAATCTTTGTTTTATTATAAGTGATGTATATCATTGACTAAGGGTTATGACTTCTCCAAATAGGGGGAGATTGTTGGGTACATTGGAATATGTGTACCAGATTTGGAGAAGCCTCACCTAACTCAATGATATTCATCAAGGTGTATTTGATGTGGTGTTGAGTTTCCGTGTGCAGGTTAAGGAAATGAAAGAAAATTTTCTAAGTACAAGTGTCGACACTTGAGAAAAATTGTGTCGACACATGGGAAAGGCTGTGTCGACACCAGGAGCCAGCTTGTGTCGACACACAGAACTTGTGTCGACACATAGAGATTTTGTCGACAAAGACTATGTCGACATCAGGAGCCAGTTTATGTCGACACACGGGACTTGTGTCGACACACAAAGATTCTGTCGACAACAACTGTGTCGACACACAGGACTTCTGTCGACACACAGAAAGCTCAGTCAACAACAACTGTGTCGACATACAGGACTTGTGTCGACACACACCAGAATTTTTGTTGAAGTCAACTATGTAAAGACAAGAAGTGATTGTGTCAACACACATGACTTGTGTCGACACATTCTGTAGAAGTTATGTGAAGAAGATAGAGAAATGTTGTGTCGACATTATGCAAGTTGTATCGACATCACCATGGATTGTGTCGACACATGAACTATTTGTGTCGGTACATTTGCAGTATTGTCTCGACATTTTGCTGCTGAACTGAAGTTCATTGAAGTATCAGATATAATGACTGGAGACTTGACAGTTGTCATGATCAATACAACTGTTGTTCTGTCAGAGATGTCAGATGGTCGTTATGAACCGGATCAGCCGGTAACCTCAGATGAAGCCTATATAAAGATGTGTTTTGTCATCAGATAGAAGAAGTCTAGTGCTGGAAGAATCCAAGGAGAGAAAAGCCAACAACAAGAAGAGAAGTCTTCATCCAGAGAGGGCAGATCCTGAACAATCTACAAGAAGAAATCAGAACCACATCTGATTAAGAAGAAGCTGGATTGAGGATCATCTCCAATTTCAAGAAGATCAACCTTATTTTGTTCAAATTCAAGAAGCTTTGAAGAAGCTAAGACAGGTTGATTCTAGAGTGGTCAGATATATCAAGAACTGATCAAGAAGCCTTCACCCTTTCTCTCTCTATCTGGGTGAAGGAATTATTCTCTTTATTTTCAATTTTTGTAGGATCTTTTACAGATCTGAGTGTAGGAAGATTATTCCTCTGAGTTGTAAGCCTAAATTTATAAAGGCTGAGGTAGGGCTGAGTGCCTGAGGTAGGAGATTAAGTTCTTTGAGTTGTAGGCCTGGGAAGAGGCTGAGGTAGGGCTGAGTGCCTGAGGTAGGAGATTAAGTTCTCTGAGTTGTAGGCCTGGGAAGAGGCTGAGGTAGGGCTTAATTACCTGAGTTGTAGGAGTGTGGACGCACTCTGAGGTAGGATTCTCTGGGAGGATCTGAGTTTTAGGACTTGCTGAAGTCTGAGCTGTAGGGACCTTTCAAGGTTCTGAGTTGTAAGATCTACAGATCTGAGAAGGAAGAAGGAAGTTAGGCCGAATTTAGTACACTACTAGATAGGCGAATGGGGAAAGTGGATGTACCCATCCCTTGGGGAACCACTATAAAACTGTGTGTCTTCTGTGTTGCTGTGTTGTTTATTATGTGATGTGAATTGTGTTGTGCTGAATAATCTGTGATCTAACAGTAAAAAGATTATTTGCCTTAAGAAAAAGAATTGAACCTATTCAACCCCCCCCCCAGGTGTTTAGGATATCTTGAAACCAATTCTTTCACCGGATAATTCCTTTCATGCACCTTCAGCTGGCGCGAGCCATAAGCTATTACTCTCACATGCTGTAACAAAACACAACCTAAGTCGTTGCCTGAAACGTCGTTGTATAACTTAAAGCCTTCCGTACCACATGGCGAACACAGGACAGGTGCCTTGGGCAGATGACTTTTCAATTCTTTGAAAGCTTGAGCACACGCTGATAACCATACAAATTTATGATCCTTCCTCGTTAGGGTCGTGAGAGGTAATGCTATCCGTAAGGAGTTCTCTACAAAATGCCTGTAGTATCCGGCAAGCCCCAGAAAACCCCAGACTTCTACTATAGAAAATAACACAGGTCACTCTCGAATTGCATCAACCTTTGCTGGATCCACCGCGATACCCTCACCACTGATAATATGACCAAGGAACGCTACAAAAGATAGCCAAAACTCACACTTAGGGAACTTGGTGTACAACTGATTACTTCTCAAGGTCTCCAGAATAATATGCAAGTGCTCCGCACAATCATCATAAGATTGGGAGTACACCAGGATATCATCGATGAACACTATTACGAACCGATCCCATTACTCCTTGAGCGTCAGGTTCATTAAGTCTATAAACACAGATGGCACATTCGTCAGCCAAATAGGCATGACTGTGAACTTATCATGTCCATATCGTGTACTAAATGTCATCTTGGGAATATCACTCTCCCTAATTCTTAGCTGATAGTAACCAGACTTCAAATCCAGCTTTGAATACACAATTGATCCAACTAGCGGGTCGAACAAATCATCGATCCTCAGAATCAGGTACTTGTTCTTCTCTGTCAACTTATTGAGTTCCCGATAATCAATTCACAGTCACAGACTACCGTACTTTTTCATGAAGAGGACCGGGGCACTCCAAGGTGATGAACTTGGATGCACATACCCCTGCTCTATCAATACTTGAAGTTGCGCTTTAAACTCAGCCACTTCTCTTAGTGTTAAGCGTAAGGAGACCGCGACACCGGCTTGGCACTAGGAACCAACTCAATGATGAACTCGATCTCTCTCTCTCTCTCTGAGGTGGGGCTCCAGGGAAATTTTCGGGGAAGGCATCGGCAAACTCTGACACTACTGAAACACTGACTAACCCGGGCTTGGGATTCTTGGTCTCATAGAGTTAATAACAACTCTACCCCGTAAAGAACTGCTAAATTAGTCTCGCATGCAGTGTTTTGCCCTGGTGTGACCCCTTAGGGTTGTAGCCAACCTATGCATGCCGCTCTGAGAGTCAGTCCATGCCTAAGATCAAACCACCTACGATCTTTAATGCCAGTGTTTCCGTTTGGTTTGAATACCCGCAATCGATACAACGAGAAGCACTAGGACGAACCACATGAAAACCTTGAGTGCTAAGGAGCGAGAAGTCCTGTAATGAACAGTACACTCCACCACCAAGAGTGAGACAAAGCCTACTTACACAAATCATAAGCCATTAACTATTCAAGTTATAGGTATAAAAGCTATAAGCTAAACCGTGTCTGTCATCTCGTCCCTTTGCTTATGGCCTTCTGCCTTTTCCTTTGTCTTCAGAAACTCACCCCAATAGTCACGGGCTATATGTCCCAGCTTGCCACAGTTATAATAGTGGATTGGGCCTCCTCGCACAAAGGTTTCTCTAGACCCAACCTCCTTTGCCACTGGAGTACCACACCGACATTTTCTGGCAATATGTCTTGTCTTACCACATGTATAACAAGTAAGTGGGACTCGCCCTGCTGCTTCTCCTAACTTATCTTTCTTTGTCTTTGGGGCATCAACACGACAATCGCGGGTAAGGTGTCCTGACTTTCCACAAGTATGGCAAGTATATGGAGCTTGACCAGTAAATGTTCTAGGCCTCTTATGCCACCTACCGTGGTATTCAGACTTTGCTGAAACTACAGAGTTCGGTACCCTGCGCACAGGTGTCTGGTGGACTTTTCACAAATCTACTTCCAATGATCTAGCCAACTCCACCAACGCTCGGAATCCCAATAACTTCGGTTCTACCAATAGAAGTCATAAATCATCGCGCAGACCGTTATAAATCCTATTAACTATAGTCTGCTCATCCTCCAACACAAACTCTGCATAGCGCCTTATCATGACAAACACATGTAAATACTCATCAACTAAGTGTGCTCCCTGCACTAGATGCATGTTCAATTGTTGATCAAAGGCTCTTCTTAATGCAGTTTGCTCCATAGTGCCAACTGACATTGACGTCATCCCCGGGACAAGGGGACGTACAAGTCTCACAAGATGGGTATTAAACATAGCGAACACCGCTTCCGCTACCATTCGTATGGTTTCATCTGAAGGAGGGGTCGCAAGCACGTCATTAAGCGCACTACTCTCTGCGAAGTGTTGTTGATGCGGCTGCCCCGCACCGCTCCTAGTCACCTATAGTTGTAAAAACACTTGATTAGGCGACAAACAGATTACCAAAAAGCAATCATTGGAACACTCAGGTTCCTCAAACATGTACATTTTCATTCCTAAGTGGACATTCATGGGTTCTTTTCATGTTATAACGATGACCCACATACATGTGCTCATTACCCCTTAAAAGAATTCGCCCACGAATTCATATAAGAAAGACTAACACCGTAGTCTAATACCAAATTGTAACACCCTCATCCATCATCAGGGATATAACAGAAGGTCCGGTCGGGGCCCCACGCCATATTCCACAGACAGTCAGTGGAGTTACATATTAATAACATATTACTATGATACAATTTTGAATCGTAACACAGAGCATTCTAGAGGAAGCTTTTAAATAAGTTGAAAGAACGCATCACAAAACATGAATGTCTACTGGAGATCAAAACAGGAATGAAGGTACAAATACACAGAGAAGGTCTTGGCCTTAAGGTCTTACAATATTCAACTTGAATTAAAGTGTTTTATAGACTTCGACACACAGACCGATCATACATGAACATAGTAAAGGAAAATACTTCACTTTGGCTTTCAAGGGCCAGCACAGCATCAAGGGCTTTAGCCCACTACTTGCCACATGGCTCACGTATTCCTACATAAGAATAATCCACCAAACGGTGGCAAAACAAGGCAATGGTTAGCTAAAGCTGGCCAAATTATAATGACCACACCCCTTACTTGGGGCGGCGGTGCTCCTTCCCTGCAATATATTAACAAAACCAAACATAGTAATGAAAGTGCAATCTAAGCACACTTCACCACAGGTGTAGGCACTAACGACCACACACCTCGCGTTCTCAGGGCACATTCTCGGTGTCCAAACAAAAGTCAGGAACTCACCACCGTTCACAAGATGACAACATACATGAGAATTTTGGTAGTCTTTACAGCCTATGCAATGCCTAAGACTCGTAACTATGACAGCGACAGGTAACACTGCCCGCGGACGCTCGGCACAGCTACTGGGTAGGTTCAGCCCTTTCCCGTTGCTCACATCGCTGGGCGTAAAAAGTCATGATGCGGGTCGACCTTCCCATTCCCATTTATCTAGACTTTACATAACCGCATTATGATATACGGATGGCTCTCAGGACACCAAACTGGGCTCTCAAAGCTCTCATCCCCACATCACAGGCCCCAGGTCTCCACAACACAGGCCTCGAATAGTGGCCCCAGGTCTCCACGACATAGGACTCAAACAAAGCTCTCAAGGAGCAATCGCCAGTGGTAGCACTACCGCCGTGCGGTACCTGATAGAAATGCGATTCTGCCCAATTTTTTGGATGCTCCTTGGAGTTAGTCCCCAAGGTTCCCTGCTGCAATCTGCCGCATAGAAACCCAAAAAAACAAACATCACAGAATCTTCTCCGGCCATAACAAGCATAATGAAAAACATCACCAATCCAGACCAACCTATCTAGATGGGATTCACACACCATGCCTATGTTCGTACTTCATGTCCGAACTCTAAATGCAAAACTACGGGAATACACCGTATCTACCCGAAGGAAGACCTCACGCTCACTGCACACTTGCGGGAGAGGGTTTCCTATGCAAAAGGAAAAGGATTTCACATGTCCAAGTTGAGAATCATTACCCTTTGCGCTCTCTTCGATGTCATGCCAAAGATCTAGACGGATGAATGCGACCGCAATGATCTTGCCTCCATAGATC
>CM077164.1:41611326-41751732 GCA_039583875.1 Platanthera guangdongensis | reverse complement strand
GGCTGAGTAGATAGATGAAGGCTGAGAAGAGTGAGATGTACCAACCTTGGGGACACTATCAATTATTGTGCAATCTGTGCTATATGTGATATTATTATTTTTGTGCTGTGATAACTGTAGAACTATCTATTTTTTTGTTAATTAACTGCATTAAAGTTCTGCCTTAGAAGAAAAAGGAATTACACATATTCACCCCCTCTAGGTGTTTAGGAACCAATTCTTTCAAGTGGTATCAGAGCCAGGTTTCCTCAAAGAAAGACTTAACAGTCTGAGTAAGATCTGTAAGGCAGAATTAAGTTAAAGAAGATGGGTTCAGGAGAAAACCATAAAGAGCTTGGTTCAATGAAGTTGCCTATCTGCAGGAGGAAATCTTTGGAATATGAAGGGAAAGGGTCAGACTATTTATGGAGGCATCTGATCCTAGAATTTATATAATAGTTTAGGAAGGACCATATATTCCAATGAAGGTTTCTGTTCTTGATGCTAATCAAAGGACTCCTAAGGATTTTTCAGAAATGATTAAGGATGAGATCATCTTGTCTACAATGGATAAAAGAGCACAAAATATTATAGTGAGTGTCATAGATGATTCAACATTCCAGAATCTAATTCACTGCAAAACCTCCAAGGAGATGTGGGACACATTGGTTGTCTACATGGAGGGTTCTGAAGAGGCTGGGGGAAGATAGAAAGTCTATGCTTAATCAAGAATATGAGAGTTTCAGACAGACCAAGTTTGATAGTATAACTGAATGTTATAAGAAGTTCTACAGAATTGTAAATGAACTGATGTCCTATGAAAGAATCTTCAGTACATATGAGCTGAATGACAAATTCCTTAGGTCTTTGACTAAGGATTGAGATACAAAGATCTGTGTCATAAGGGAAGTGCCAGACTGGCAGAAATTTCACCTCCAACACTGTTTGACAAATTATTGTCTTATGAAATGCAGCTGTTAGCTAGAAAGGAGGAAGAGAAAAATACAAAGGGTGACTATAGAGAAAAGTCAGTGGCCTTAAGGTAGAAGCCACAAGAAAGAATAGGAGGATGTCTCCAACTTCTCCTAAGAAAGATGTAAGAAGTGATCTCAGAAAATTCTGATAATCACAGCTCAGACAACAGTAGTTCAGATGAAGACTTTGCTGCTTTCACAAGACAGTTTCAGAGATTCTTAAAGAAGAAGCAGTGGAAATCTAAGCCATCCTCATCTCAGTCCAAGGATACTATTATTAGAAGAGGAAATCATCCAGGAAGGACATGAGTGGGACAAAGCCCAGCAAGTCAACTACATCAAAGATTATTTGCTATTGCTGCAACAGACCTGGACATGTTGTGGCTGACTGTCCATACAAAAGGAAGGAGTCTGCTGATAAAAAGAAGTCTCAGCAGAATAGCAAGAAGGAGAAATCTTTGGTACTAAGAAGAGAAAAGTTGGACAGACCAATCAACTTCAGAGTCTGAATCTGAGGTTGAGACCTATATTGGTTTGTTTTCAATAGAAGAAGAGGATGAGTTTTTCTACAATTACTGGACTCTATCTATGAGCAAGAAGGCCCATCGTGCAAAGGACTGATGGCTATGTCTGAAGAAGACCAGTGTCAGGATCAACCTGGCTCCAGTAAGGTAAAAAGTTTATCTGTAGATTCTGATTACTTCACTGGGTCAGAATCAGATGCATCTGCATCAAGAGATGTGGATGGGTCTATGAAGGAGATATTCATCAGCTTATAGATGAATATGGGGATTTGTTGCAGTCACTCAAGAGAAGCAAAAACCTGGCCAAAAATCAGGCTAAGGAAATTGCAGCTCTTAAGTTGGCTGCCTCGGATTCAGAGGACCTGCTGGATCAGAAGATAAATGAGATTGCCAGGCTGAAAAACATAACTGTTATTCAGATGGGTACAATCACATTCAAAAATGATCAGATCAAAAGTCTGAAGACAGACTTCAAAAAGAGAAGGAGATAGTGCTAGTTTCTCTAAGCCAAATCTGTCCTACCCCTAATTGATGACTTTATGTCTCAAAAGGTAAGACATGATTAGGCTTTAAGGGAACTGCATGGGCTGCACAGTCCAATAATAAAGGCAAAGGCCCAGCACAAAACAAAAGATGTACTACAAACAATACAACTAAGATTGTACCTAAAAAGAGTATAATAAGTATGAGTGCTGGAGCTGTGGCAAGATAGGCCATTATGCCTTAGACTATTGGCACAATACCAGTGTCAGGAAGGATAGCAGTCTACCTGTTAGAAGAGCTGCACACAGATTTGTCAAGTTTCAGGCTAACTTGAACCATGTACCCAAAATTTATTTGGGTTCTTAGGTTAAGTAGTCTTTGTTGAGGTGAGTCCAAGTTGTCATGCCCCTATATGGTACTTGGACAGTGGATGTTCACAGCACATGACCGAAACAAAGGATTGCTTGAAGGACTACTCACCAATACTGAATGGGCCTAAAGTAATCTTTGGTGGTTCCGAAAAAGGAGTCATCAAAGGTTTTGTAATTTCTAACAAACTTAATCACTATTACTCAAGTGGCTAATTTTGAAGGGTTGAAACACAACCTAATAGCATAAGCCAGCTGAGTGATCTTGGATATGACATTTCATTTGTCAATAATGGGTGTCATATCAAGAGGTCAAGTGATCAAAAAGTCATATTGACTGGCTATAGAAATAGAAATGTGTATTGCCTAAATTTTGAGTGTGAGAATAAAATTCTCCTATCTGTCTTGTGGCTGATGAGAAAGCCTCTCATTGTGTCAAATGGCACAAGAGGCTAGCTCATCTTAACTACAAGACTATTGGTCAACTATTTGTAAAGAGTTAGTGAGAATGATCCTCAAGTTAAGTGCTTTAAGCATGGGATATGCTCAGCTTGTCAAAAAGACAAACAGACCAGATCCTCCTTTCATAGCCTAGAAACCAAAGACTCAGTGAGGTTGCTTATACCTCTTGCATATGGATTTATTTGGTCCTATGCCAGTTCGTAGTCTAGGTAGGAAGGTCTACACTTTTGTGGTTGTAGATGACTATTCTAGATTTTTCATGGGTATTCTTTTTGAGGCAGAAATCTGAAACCCCAAATGTTTTCTGCAATTTTGGCAAACAAATTCAGAATGAATTAGATAGTTCAGTGGTCAAAATCAGAAGTGACCATGGAACTGAATCCCATCTGAAAGTATGACAATGTTGTGTGAAGAATTGGGATTCATCAGGAATTCTCCTCACCTATAACACCTCAACAAAATGGCATTGTTGAAAAGAAAGAAAGGACATTGATTGAAGCTAGAAGAACACTATTGAGTGACACTACTCTCCCAGATTATTTCTGGGCTGAGACAGTAAACACTGCATGCCATGTGCTCAATAGGCTTCCATCACCAAAAGCTACCAAAAGACACCCTATGAGGTTATGAAAGGCAAAAAAACCAAACTATCCTATTTTAGGATCTTTGGTTGCCAAGTGTTATGTGCTTAACAATGACAAATTTACCTAACTAAGTTTGCTGCCAAATCCCAAGATGAGATATTGTTGGGTTATAACAACAATAATAATGCTTATAGGTTCTACAATTTGGCTACTCAAGTTGTAGAACAGTCTGTTCATGTCATATTTGATGAATCTAGACTTATTAACAGTAAGTTTGCCTAGTAGTTCTTGTAGCTCCACAGGTATACTGCAGAAGATGGACCAGCTTACTATCAGAGAAGATCACAAGCAAAGCAGGATGAGGAAAATGGTAGTTGCTGTCCAGGGGGAGTACAAGACACTCAGAGGACAATGAAGACCACGAGGTGCAGCATAATGAAGTATTGAAGAAGGTCAAACTGTTGATAGATTACCTCCAGCCAGATAGACATTTAAAGGATCATCCTGCAACACCAGATCATTGGTGATCCAAGACATGGAGTACAAACAAGAAGCAGGAACTTAAATACAGTACTTTGCTCAAGCTTCTATCTCAACTGGAACCCAAGAGATTTGAAGAAGCTATACAAAACCCACACTGGATGATGCTATACAGGAGGAGTAAATCAATTCAAAAGGTGCAAGGTCTGGGAGTTTGTTCAAAAACCAAAGGGACACAATGTTATAGGGACAAAGGGATTTATAGAAACAAGCTTGATGAGAGTGGGATCATAGTGAAGAATAAGGCAAGACTAGTTGCCAAAGGATATAGGCAGGAAGAGGGCATAAACTTTGATCAGATTTTTGCTCAGTGGCAAGGTTAGGAAGCAATCAGGCTATTCCTAGCCTATGCAATATACAAGACTTCAAAGTGTTCCAAATGGATGTTAAGTCAGCATTCTTAAATGGAGACTTAAAAGAGGAGTCTATGTAGAACAACCCTCAGGTTTTGTTGATCCACTCAAACCTAATTATGTTTATAGACTTAGGAAAGCTTTATATGGGTTGAAACAAGCCCCAAGGGCTTGGTACGAAACCCTGTCTACTTTCCTCATTGAGAACAAATTCTCAAGGGGGAAAATAGACAAGACTCTATTCCTTAGAGAATCCAAAGGAAAGATCATCCTAGTTCAAATATATGTTGATGACATAATATTTGGTTCTACTGAAAACAACCTTGGTAGAAAGTTTGCAAAACTTATGCAAGAGAAGTTTGAGATGAGCAGCATGAGAGAACTTAAGTTCTTCTTGGGACTCCATATAAGATAGACTGATGATGGCCTGTCCATATCCCAGTCTAAGTTCACCCAGGAGTTAATTAAGAAATATGGTATGGAGTTATCCACTACCATGAGAACTCAATGGGACACAAGTATGTTCTCTAAGCAAGATGATGCAGGGAAACCTGTAGATGAGTCTTTGTAGAATAGAGGATAGTTGGCTCACTCCTTTATCTGACTGCTAGTAGACCTGACATCATATATGCTACAAGTGTTTGTGCTAGGTACCAATCCTGCCCTAAAGAATCTCATTATACTGCTGTCAAAAGGATTTTGAGATATCTCAAGGGCACACCTAATCTAGGCCTTTGGTATCCTAGGAATAGAGGTTTTCTTACTAATGAGTTATTCAGATGCAGACTTTGCAGGATGCAAAGTAGATAGGAAAAGGCACAACAGGCACATGTCAATTTCTAGGAGGAAAATTGGTGTCATGGAGCTGTAAGAATCAGACTAGTGTGGCAATTTCCACAGCTGAGTCTGAGTATGTTGCTGCAGGAAGTTGCTTGTGTACAGCTGTTGTGGATACAACATCAGTTAGAAGATTATGGTATTCAGGTAAGTAGAACTCCATTATTATGCGATTCTACTAGTGCTATTTTTATTGCTCAAATCTTGTTTCTCATAGTAGAACAAAGCATATAAAATAAGATATCATTTTCTTAGAGATCATGTAGAGAAAGAAGATTTCTTTAGAATTTGTTAATACAGATTTACAAATGCTGACATATTCACTAAGCATTAGACGAAACTAAATTCAATAATTTCAAAATTGAATTAGGAATGTTGAAATAAATTAGTTTAACAAATTTGGCTAAGTAAAATTGTGTCGACACAAAAAGTTGTCTGTGTCGACACATAGTAGTTGGTGTCGACATTCAAGGAAAGTGATGTCGTCACATCTAGAAAATCGGGTCGACACTCCAGGAAAGTGGGTGTCGACACATCTAGAAAAAAAAAGGTGTTGACTCTTCAGAGAAGTTATGTCGACACATCCAGAAAGTGGTGTCGACACTTAGAATCAACACACAGAATTCGTCGAGCGCAGAATCAACTGATCGTCGAGCGCAGAATCGACACATATCGTCGAATTCACGGGCTCTTCATCGAACTCAACAAGACAAATAGAATTGGTGTCGACACATAGAAGTCAACACTTCTGTCGAGACATTAAAAGTCTGTGTCGACACATTTAAACTGTGTCGACACATTAAGAGAATTTTGACGTGACTTTTGACCTTCAGTATTTAGAAGGGTATAAATAGGTCAACAACATATTCTGTCGACACACTCTCCATATTGTCGAGACAAAAACCTGTGTCGACAAATTCTCACTTCTCCATTCAAGATTTCTCTCAACCCTATGACGCCAAAGCTTGAAGATAACGTCAACGAAGGCTATGAGCTGGTTCACAATGCTTTTGATAATGCGAAACCCAAGAATTAAAACAGTAGTAACCCTAATTGCAAAAAATGGTTTGGAATTTCTAGTATCCAAACCTACAAAGATATGGAAGAAAGAAATACTGGAATTCTATGGCGCAGCTACTTTAGATTCGACTGGAACTTAAGATCAAATCTACAGTTCAGGGAGCTAAAGTTAAACTTACCTTGAAGAGCTTGAGGAAAACTCTTCAACTCCCAAGAACTTAAGAAGAAGAGAAGAAGTACCCTCTACTAAGACTAGGGGAGCACTTCAGTGGTGTGGATTGGATCCCACCATGAAGATGGATCTGCAATGAACAGAGAAAGGGATGAATCTGCAAGGAAAATTTCTTTCTGAAGTGGTTGGAAAGGTCATTCTCTGCAAGTCAGGGGGGACATGATAGGGTTTCAGCCTATATGTTTAGCTGATGACCAAGATTATCTTCAGATTGAACACCGATTGGTCTGCAGTAGTCTTTGAAAAGATAAAGGAAGGTATTAAGAAGCCAAATCTGGGAAGAATCGGGAGTCTATACTTGGCTTGGAACAATTCCAGAAGTAATGGAACAGACTGCTGGATCCAAGATTAATCATATGAGGAGAATGGATCTAAGGATAATCTCTAGATGGGACGAGTACTAACAAAGGACATGCCTGATGAAGAGAGGCCAGAGATTCCTGAAAAATCACCTGCTCAAGACATTACAGCTGGTACTCAGGTGCATAAGGGGGAGCCTCATCTTGAGAAGAGCCAACACACTTAGACAGTGAAATAGCTACACAAACTATTCTTGAGGGTAATCCATGAAGTAAATCAATCAATTTTCAATAATGAGGAGAATCACTAACTGTGCCTTTGGTTGATGTTAACCAGACCACTCAACTCAACACTCATGCACAAGATGTTATCATAGAGGATACATCTACAGCTGCTGATGCTCCAGAGTAAGAGTATCTCCAGTTTATACTCAATAAGAGTTTACCTAGAAGAGTATTCCCTGATATGGAGCAAGGGACTCAGGGGAGAAAGCAAGAACTGAGGGGGAGCAAGCTAACATTGAGGGGGAGCAACCTAGGACAGAAAAAGGAATTGCCTACTAGTCTTAAGGAAAGAGTTTGATATTGCAAGTACCCCAGCTTCTGAAGATGAAGCAGAAATACAAGCAAAAAGAGAAAGCTGATGGTTTTCAAAGGAGAAGCCAAAGCTATAAAAAGGGCATTGCAAACTGCTCCACAACCTGCTCCAGCCACAATTATAGCTCTTTGTTGGTATCCTTGCAAGTCAAGTTAGATGAACAAAGGATAGCCATGGAGAAATATATGGATGAGACCCATAAAGATCTGCAATTCTCCTTGGCTCAAGATATCAAATCCATAAGATTTGAAGTAAATCAGAACAAGAAGGAAATGACAGATTGTTTCACAAAGGTGGCAATGATGTAGTCTATCTTGCAAAACAAAACAAGTAGGCATAAAAGCTCAAGTTGATGATATAGCTGTAAGCAAGGCTATGTCCTAGAAAATCAACTAAGGATGAATGACAATCTGACTGAATCCACAAACGTGATTGTTACAGAATTAAAAAGAATACTGCGCTGCCCAGACTGAGGCAAGGGTTAAAGACAAGTCAGATTTTGATAAAAAAATTCCAGGAAGAATTAGCTGTTGTACAAACAGCTATTAAGACTTCACAAAAGATCATTTCTGATCAACTACTAAAATTAAGGTCATTTTATAAAGATGGTGTTAATTATCTAGATGAACAAGTAAGATTTAGAAAGATGACCTCAGAGATCAAATTGAAAGAGAAGTCATAGGGAGAGAGTATTAGTCAAAGCAGGCTCAGATCATGCTAAATGACATCTAATAGCATCAGAGCAGCAACCCCTTGGATATCCACCCCTCTGTGATGATGATAATGTAGCTGAGTTAGGTGTGTGTAACCTGCTTATTTTGAAGGTAATCAACCTGAAGTTGCTCAGGTCATTTACCCTCCAGCAGATTTTGATATGATTCAGCAAGAAGTACAGTCAATTTACATCCCTCCAAAGGGTACTAAAAATGTTATCCGTGAGAAGGTAGAAATGTCAGAAGCAGCTGTGAATAAGGAGCAAGAAGCTTCAACTTTCAAAGAAAAGATTCAGAGAACAGGCAAAGTGAAGCCTGATTTTGAGCAGTGGAGTCCTACTTCCGGAATATTATCTTGACTGCTGAAAAGCTGTAAAGGACAAGACTCATGATAGGGGCAAATAGTACATGAGCAAGAATGGAAAAAGCATGAAGCTAGACAGGAAGTCATTCTACAATATAGAAGAAAGGCAAAAAGCGGGGAAGCTACCTCCTAATGCTCAGGAGTCTCAGCAAGTATTTCACAAAGCCTTTTCACTATTTTGAAAGGCAAAGGATAAAGGGCTGAAGAACAAAAGAAAGAAAGATTTAAAGGGCAAGAAGCCAAATGAAGATACTGAAGCTCCAATACAAGCCAAGATCCAGTTAGGGAAAGACATAGTCATCAAGGAGCTGACCAGCCTTAGAAGAGATTAACTAGATGTTGCAACATTATAATCTTTAGTTTTTAAAAAAAAAACTATGAAAACTTTGTTAAGAAACTTTTGAAAGTTTGAACAAAACAAATGATTAATGCTCATCATGTTGGCATCATTATTCTGTGATGATATTTTACACAAGTATTGTTTATAAGTTACCCTGTCATGTAATGTTATTATACATCATAATGTGTGTTTATTATGAATGGTGTATATCATTGAGCCTAAGGTTATGACTTCTCCAAATAGGGGAAGATTGTTGGGTACATTGGAAAATGTGTACCAGATTTAAGAAGCCTCACCTTACTCAATGATATGCATCAAGATGTATTTGATGTTAGTTTTGAGTTATATGTGCAGGTTAAGAAATGCAGGAATGCAGAAAGTTTCCAAGTCCATGGTCGACACCAGAAAAGTTGTGTCGACACTTATGAAGGCTTGTGTCGACACTGGAGAAAAGTTGTGTCGATACCTGTAGTAAATTATGTCGACACTTGAAAGGCTGTGTCGACACCAGAAGAAACTGTGTCGACATACAGAGGCAGTGTTGACACACAAAAAAGATTAGTTAACACAACTGTGTCGACACACAGAGACAGTGTCGACACACAGAAGACTTTGTCAACATCAACTGTGTCGACACACAGGACTTGTGTCGATACATAGCAGAGTTTCAACAAAGTTTAATTTTTGTGAAGAGAAGAAGTGACTGTGTCGACACACAGAACTAGTGTCGACACATTCTAAAGAAGTTGTGTCGAGAAGCAGTGTCAACACTAAGGGAGATGTTCGACACCCACCAAGGCTTGTGTCGACACTTAGTCTACTTGTATCGAACACATGTTGAGTACAGTCTCGACACTTTGCTGACAGAGACAGAGTTTCAAGAAGTGACTGGGAGACTTGACAGCTGTCATAACCAACCGGTCTACTGCAACTGTCAGAGCTGTCAGATATTTGTTAGAAACCGGATCAACCGGTTACTATGGAGAAAGTCTATATAAAGACATTCTCTATCAACAGAAGTGATGTAACATACAGATAACAGATACATACACTTAAAAAACAGAAGTAGATTTTCAACAGAAGATCTAAGAAGACATTCTCAGGTGGTGATCTACTCAGAATTTTTCAAGGAAGTAAAAGAAGAATTCAGAAGAATCTTCAGAAGAATTTGGAGAGAGAGAGTTTCATCTATTCAAGTGAAGAAAGAGACTTACATCAACAAGTCTCTCAAGTGCAGATTCTGAACCAGTCTGCCAAGAAGGATTCAGATTGATTTCTGAATTTCAAGAAAGAAGCTGATTGAAGATCGACTTCAAAGGAGATCAACCCTACTGTGTTCAGATTCAAGAAGCTTTGAATAAAGCTAAGACAGGCTGATCTCTATCATCAGATTTGTTCAGAACTGATCAAGAAACCGTCCATCCTTTCTCTCTCAACCAGGGTGGTGGTAGATTTAAAATTAACATCTATTTTCTATAGGATCTTTTTAAGATCTGAGTTGTAAGTCTGATTTATAAAGGCTGAGTTGTAGGAGAATAAGTTCTCTGAGTGGCAGGCCTTGTTTGAAGGCTGAGGTAGGGCTGTGAGCCTGAGTTGTAGGAGATTTTGATCTCTGAGTTGTAGACCTTTTGAAGGCTGAGGTAGGGCGGATTGCCTGAGCTGTAGGAGTGGGACTCACTCTGTTGTAGGAGCCTTGTTTGGGTTCTGAGTTGTAAGATCTGAGGATCTGAGGAGAAGGAACAAAGTTAGGCCGAATCTAGCACACTGCTAGATAGACGAGGGGGAAAGTGGATGTACCCAAACCTTGGGGAACCACTATAAATCAGTGTGCAATCTGTAACTGTGTGTGGTATTATTATTTCTGTGATGTGATAGCTGTAGAACAATCTGTTTTTTTGTTAATTTAACTGCATTAAAGTTCTGCCTTAGAAGAAAAAGGAATTGCACCTATTCACCCCCCCCCTCTAGGTGTTTAGGAACCAATTCTTTCAATTAGTCCATACCATCCTAGGATAAATAACTAGGGGCAGGTGGCCCTAGGAATTGGAAGTTCCATTTCGGGGTGGTATTAGGTCATGGGTTGCGCATAGTGTAAGTAGGTCATGTTATAAGGACCACCGGGGGATAGATCAATAAATGAGTTAGAGACTTCAATGGAATATGACACTGGTGGATAGAGTTGTCTTAGTGACGAGAGTAAAGTGCAAGCCTTGGATAGCATCTGGAGTGGAGGCCGGCGGAAGACCGTCGTCCTTCGAAGAATACCTTAAGTCATTAGGATCACTCAAGAGTAATAATGAGAGCTGGGGGTGAATATTGGGTAGCCATCAACTAAAGTAAATATCCTTGAGAAAGGGAGCTTTGGGCGTAATCCCATCGTAGTTCCTAGTGCCCCTGAGAGCACTTCTACTGGGTATACCCTGGGCAGTTCTGGGATTAACCTTAAATCGCTAAGTATAATAATCTGTAGATAAGAGTAGTCTAATAGGTTAGGACATTGTGGTTCATTCTCGTCCGTGTAGGGTTGGAGGGATTGTGATAAATGCTCACCCGTGTAGGGTTTGAGGGATTCAGGACAGGTTGGTCCTGCGAGCTGGAGGCTCGGGATGAAATACTTGCATGTGCATAAATTTAGTGGCGGGGCATGCGGTACTGGCCGTTCGTCACACTGATGGCAGTATGGTGCACCAGGCGGGTGTGGGGGTTTGAGGGGCCAGTGGGTTGTTTTACACTGCGGTCTGGAGGACGATCCCCGATAACGCACACCCGACCCAATAAGACTGACAGGTTGTCAGCAAAGTACGTACACATAGACTCTAGAGTGCACATTGGACGTATACAGAGGCGCATGAGAGGGGTCTAAGGTTTGGTAGTGTGCATACCAGCCTAAAAGTGGAGATTCCCGCTCCGCTGCTGCCGTAGCCACATCGGTGGTACCCGAGAGTGAAGCTAGCTCTCAAAAAGTGGGAACTAAAGGTCTGTGATAACAGAGTCGTTGTGTGTGAGTTGCACTTGTGTGTGCATAAATTGCATCATAAACATTCATTCATATTAGGTCATACGCTTCATAGATCGTTATCATATAAATTAGTATGAGCTCTTTTATATGATAAGTTACATTTCCTGGTAACCTTAACTTATAAATTTGTATGGGCATTTTTATAAGTTAATGTACGATTTGTGATGATGGAGTAGTGGTAGCTTAGTTTACTTTCCTGCTCTTACCTTCTGTTCCTTTACTTACTTTACCGTACTGCACTTGTTCTACTTACTCAGTTTATACCTTACTTACTGTACTTGTTCTTCTTACATAGAACTGCTAGAGTAGAACTACTATTACTCCTCATTTACTTGTTAGCGTAGTGCCACTGCCACCTGTTTATACTTGATACCCCTTGTTTTCCTCCGCTTCGTCGTCCCACACGGTGCCTAGGAGTTGTGGGGCGAGGTGTGGAGGAAACGACTTAGTCTTTTTGACTAATGGTCGGTGACCAAACTATTTTTAGGAGCTCGAGGAGATGGAGTACCAGCACGACTAGCAGGACGGGATGGCAGGACGTGAGGAGCTGATGCCACCACCTACTACTACTATGGCTACAGAGTTACCTCAGGTGGGATGACTTGGTGATGATAGATATCTTCCGCTGTTAGTTTAAAGAGAGATTTGATTTGATGTACTGGGCATAAGCCCTTATTACTCTTCATTTTATTTTATGTACTCATTTGGACTGATGTCTTCTTTTCATATATTATATATATGTGATGTGACTGTGGACTAGCTGTGTTGAACTTTGCTATGTATTCTTCTTTTCTCATATTGGCCTACAGGTTTATGATCGTACTAGCCGACAGAATCGGCGTGTTGCGGTGTCGAGTAACCCGTGCGTTAGTGTCACCGTAAGACGGCGGTTCTGGGCATAAGACTCGGTAGCCACCTTGGTAGGGGGGGGGTCTTACAAACTGGTATCACTTGACAAATGATCATATGAGAAATAAGTCCACAACACTGGACCACCCCGCGCGAGCATTAGTTTGCGGACAAACTATGCAGCGGAAGTAGTGGTGTGCCCATGTGTAAATAGTCAAATAAACAGTCCATTAAGTACAATAAGTTAGGCCAGTTCTGCTTTAACCTTACCTTTATGAAACCTCCACAGGTCGCCGCGCCACAAAATATGGCTCCTACCCATCCAGCTGCCACTCCATTTCTACAGACGGAGATGGGGCAGACTTTGACGGCGTTCCTGGATGTCTTCAAAGCACAGCAAGTCCCGGCCCCGCAGCCAAATCCGGGGTCAAGCTGGCTAAGTGCCTTCAAAAGCCTGTCCCCACTGATGTACCATGGGACATAGGATGCTGTAAAGACGGAGGAATGGCTGGAGGTCATACACGAGATTTTGGCATGTATCAGCTGCCGGTCGGCCAGGCAGTACCTCTGTTAAATTTTCTCAACGTGGTCAACAAGATAGCCCAAACGCCAAATTAATATCTTCAGAACTACCCAGTTCTCACGTTGAACCAGCGGAAAACCCGAGGACCAAAGGTTAAACCCAACAAACAATGGAAGCACAAGCAGGTATTTTATACATTCACTTCTTTACATCACGAGGCATACATAGCGAGACATGATTTCGCTAGTATAACAGCTGTAAACAGAAAGCACCAAAGAAAACAAGCCGGGCGGACAGCACCGGAGTCCGCCGAGACCGCGAGGTCGCCGAGGTCGCCGAGTCCGCTGAGCACACCCAAGCTAAGCTGCAATCCGCCGAATAGCCACGGAGTCCGCCGAAGCCGCGGGGCCGCGCGGACACACCGTTATTCGTCTCCTCCTGAACCTGAACTGAGGAACACCCCTACCCGCCTGAAGTCGGCGGACAGGTTATTGAAGCTAGCAAAGATGAAACAGAACTGACAAGCCGCAGAGCGACCTCCTGCTGAGTCCGCAGAGACCGCACACTTCCAAGTACTTGACCGAAGTCACAGCCAAACTCCTGGCTTCTTGAAGCTATTCGCGCGACCTGCACACAGCAAACCGTCAGCCTGAAACAATCCGCGCGGACTGACAAACACAGACCGCAGCTCCTTGCCCAATCCAACTTACTGTTCACTCAAGTTACTTATGTTCCTGTAGATGGCCAGGGGGTCCTATTTATAGGCAAGGTGAGGAGTGTGGTCACCGCCCAAGAGATAGCGACACCGCCCCAGCCCGCGTGATTGCAAAACACCGTTCGCCGAGTCCGCAAGAACTTGGCCGGTTACCAAGGAAAACCGCCAGGAGCAAAGAAACCATTGACGAACCCTCTCTAGTCCGCCAAAGCTAAGCGGACAAGGCATCAGCCCGCAAAGCTCCAACCACTGCAGGACAGCAAACCCCCTTCAATGGCTGTCCGCACCAACCCGAGGCAGTCCGCAAGACTCACACCTCAATCCGCCACAAGTCCACGACCAAAGGCAGCTATCAACAGTCCGCCCGGTCACAGCGGACTTGGCGGATACGGCGGACACACTGAACTTGGCAAAAAGTGTGACCAAGCCCAAAACCATCAAAGTCCAATGCGAGCATGGCGGACGCAAACCCCTGTCTGCCAAAACACCAAAGCACAGACTGTCAGCTGTCTGCGAGCTCCTCGCACTCCTGCCCCATCGCAGCGGTCATATCCCAGACTCCAAAACCAGGCCGCCAAAACGATCTCCACAACAAACACCTGCTGTAACACCAGAGCTCGACAAGGCCTCAGCCAAGCTCTAAGCTCAGTCCGCAACAGCCAATGCCGCGGACACATCAGTCCGCAAGTTTCCCGCGGACACAAGCCAACCCGCATATCAGCACAGACTTGCACCACGACCACTGAGCAAAGCACCAGTCCGCAAGCCTCTCTATACACAGATACCAGGCCGCACAAACCGCAGACTCCATACAACAACCCGCTCAGAAAATAGCCGGCTTCCACAAGACTTTCCACCAGGCCGCACAAGGCAGTCCGCCCAGTCCGCCCAGTCCGCCAAAGCTGTCCGCCCAGGCCGCCCGGCCTGTCCCATCACCCACTTCCACTTCACAAATTTCAACAACCTCTAGCCACCTTTGCATTAGAGGCTCATGCGAAGAGATGGTGGAAGTCAGTACGAGAGTCTACATATGCTGATTGGGAGCTGTCAGACATTTCTTGGGAGGAGTTCGGCGATGCATTTTTGGATCACCTCGTCTCTACTACAGATAAAGATGCTTTGGAGGAGAGGTTTTTGGACCTCAAGCAGGGGAGCAGATCAGTGATTGAGTACCAGATGGAGTTCTTCCACCTTGCCAAGTTCGTAGGGATACAGACACAGACGATAGGAGGTATGCCAAAAGGTTCTACCGGGGCCTCAGAGACGACTTGAGGCAGGCTTTGTTGTTCATTTCTCACGGCACATCAGCCCAAATTATCGAGATGGAGAAGAAGCTGGAAGCTGACCATCTGATGGTGCAATGCAGAGGAAAGAGACTGTATGATTGGTCGACATCAGGAGAGCGCGGCAGGGGCTCTCAGAGAGGCAGGACTATTGGATACAAAAGGGTGTGGTGTAACGCCCCAAAAATTGTATTTGAGTTGGTCATGTAAAAAGAGTTTTTGGTGCCGATATAGAGGTACACGGCCTAGGACACGGGCGTATCCAAGACCGTGTCTGGCTGGTGTTTTGGTCGTTTTCATCCCGAGAAGGACACGGCTAGAAACACAGCTGAATGACACGGGCGTGTTATTTGACACGGGCGTGTGCCTAACCGTGTCTGTACCCGTATTCCCGAAAGCCGATTGAGTTCGACAAAAAGTGTTCGGGAGGAACACGCCAGGAGACACGGGCGTGTCGGGAGGGCGTGTACCCCTGCGTTCGACGATCGACGAATGACACTCGACGATTGTCGAGTGACCCTCCGCGTTCGACGATCGACGATTTTTGCTCGACGATTACCGAGTGACACGGGCGTGTTCATACCCGTGTCCCTACCTGCGTTCAGTTGGGTCGTGTCCGTTGCCGTGGTGGTTATATGTGACACGCCCCCTAGTCACGGGCGTGTCGAGGATCCGACACGGGCGTGTCAAGTTGAGATACTGGCGTGTCTTAGCCCGTGTGGTTTTCTGTGTTCGACCTTCGTGCCTGGATCGAGGCACACATCATGGAACATGGTCATGTGCGAGGCCGTGTTCGGCCCAGGTCTGGGGATTTTTATGCAGATCTGAGCCATTCATTTTCTTTAAGTAAGATCCAATGGCTCAGACGGTTTCCTGCTCTATTAAGGCCGAGAATGGGGGAGTTAACTCTTCATTTTCTCCATGCCATTCTCTTTCCAAGGAGTCAGAGAGTGGAGGAAGAAGGAGGAGGATTCCGGCCGCCGACGGAGCATCAGAGCACCATTTGGAGAACCGAGAGCGGATTCGTGGAAGAAATTCCGTTGCGAATACTTTTATCAGTGTAGTTTTTCCATGACGCAAAAGCGGACTACAAGGGTAACGATTCTCTACTTGAGCATGTGAATCTCTCTTCCTTTTTGCATAGGGAAACCCGCTCCCGCGAGTGTGCAGTGAGTGCGTGGTGTTCATTGGGGTTGATGTGAATAGTCCCCCTTGTGTTGCATATAGAGTCCGGAATCGAAGTACAGGCATAGGCATTGTGTGTGAAGCCTACCCAGACGTGTATTGTCTGGATCGGTGATATTGTATTTGATATGTTTTGCCAGAGAAGACTCCGTGCTTTGGGTTTTTTCGGGTTTCTACGCGGTAGATTGCAGCAGGGATCCTTTAGGATTAACTCCAAGGCGCACCCGAAAAACTGAGCGGAAACGTGTTCTGCTAACTTGGCGGTCAGGGAACCGGCCTTGAACATAACTAGGTTATGTGATTGTTTGGAAATGTTTTGGGATCCGAGAGAAGCTTGGCTCGTACGTACATCTTAAAGTGACTACGTGGTGTGAGCAACGGGCAAGTGGAATTGGACCTAGGCTATGTGGTTCGGTGCGAGAGACCCGAAAAGGGGACTGGCCATTGACATAGTCGGGAGCCTTAGACAGTGGTCAGAAAGGCTTAATGTTCACATGGTTTCCATATTTGGGATGGTGGTGAAGATGCTGAAGTGTCAGGATTCACCGTTAATGTGCCCTGAGTGCACGGGGTGTTTGGCCGTGCGAACCTACACATGTGGCATAGTATAATTGCGTTTTATTGTTTTACTGGGCTAATGATATGCAAGGAAAGAGCACCGCCGTCCCGAGTACGGGGCGGGGTCGTTATAATTTGGTCGGCTTTGGCTGACCGTTGCTTTGTTTGCCACCGTGCGGTGGAATGTTTCTTGCAGGTGCTGCAGAGCCGAGTGCTAGATAGCGGGCTGGATCCCATGTTGCTGTGCTGGCCCTCGAAGGCCGTAAAGAATAGTTGTTTTTATTTTATCATGTGTGGTCGTCCTACGAGCCGATGTATGTAAGACACTATTTTGTTAAGTGAACATTTGTAAGGCCATAAGGCCGTGTACCCTTTCAATGTATTTGGTTTTCATTCCAGTGGTGTGGTTGTGGATATTCATGATTATTGGATTTAAGTTTTGGGTTCTTTCAACTTTTAAAAGCTTCCGATAGAATGCTCTGTGTAGGACGAGTAGTCTTAATTGGATAGTTTGAATATTCTTATGTAACCCTTCCGACTGTCTGTGGTATATGGCGTCGGGTTCCAGCTGGACCTTCTGTTATATGCCATGCGACGGATGAGGGTGTTACAATTTGGTATCAGACTTCTGGTTACGGTCAGGCTTAACTGAATTCGTGGGCGAATTCGTTTAAGGGGTGGTGAGCACATGTGTGCGTCATCGTTATAGCATTAAAAAGAACCGATGAATGTCCACTTAGAAATGAAAAATACTCGTGTTTGAGGAACCTGCGCGTTCCTATAATTTCTTTTGCTATTTTGTTGGTCACTTATTGGTGTTTTGTACGACTATAGGTGACCGGGAGTGGCGCAGAGCCGACAGAACATCTGGTTTCTGAGGATTATAGTGCACCCAGTGGCATGCTTGAGACCCCTCCTTCGTTTGAAACCATAAGAAGGATCATTGAAGTGGTGCTCGCTACGACTAGTGCATAGCAGGGAAGCAATGTGCAACCCTTTGTCCCTGAGATGACTTCAATGTCGGGTGGTGTGTTGGATTAAGTGACATTTAGAAGGCCATCAGGTCAGACGTTGAACATGTGCTTGGTGCAGGGTACGCACTCAGTTGATGAGTATTTGCAGGCATTTCTTTTGATAAGCCGCTAGCCATGCTTTGAGTTGGAGAACGAGCGGTCTATAGTTGATAAATTCTATAGTGGTCGGCATGACGAACTGCGAATTCTACTTCTAGGACCAAAACTATTGGGATTCCGAGCCTTGGTGGAGTCGGCTAGATCTTTGGAAGTGGATATGGGAAACATTCACCAGATACCAGTGAGTAGGGTATCAAACTCTGCAAGTCCTATGAGGGGTGCATCTTGCAGAACGCTGAAGAAGAAGGTTAGATCATCGACCGCAAGGTTACTTACAACTGTCATACTTGTGGCAAGAAAGGGCACTTTGACCGAGATTGTCATAATGGCGCACAGAAGGTAAAGAAAGCTAAGACAGCAGCAACCATTGGGAGGAAGGCAACTACATGTTTTAACTGTGCGAAGTCTGAGAAGAAATCTGGAGATATCTACGAGGAGAAGGTCAAGGGGTCGGAGGCAACCGTATCGCACTATGCCCCAACCCAGCCAAAAGTGTACAACCTTGGCCAGCAGGAGGCCACAAAGCAGTTTGATGTGGTGACGGGTATGTATAGCAGGTTAGCTTTAAATATTTGTTTCCCTATGCATTTTAGCCTATGACTGATCGTGTTAGGCTTGTTTAGATTGTCGATTGTCCGGTGAGAGCACTGTTTCATGCGGAAGTTTCGCATCCTTTCTGTCCGAAGAGTTTCTATCACGCATCAGAGTATTTCCTTCGATGGCAAAGGTCAAATTTGATGGGCTGCTGCCAACGGGTGCCCTTTGCGTGCGGATAGAGCTTGTGGCGTTAGGGTAAGGCGTGGAAGTCACGTCGATGACTTGCGAGCGTCGCTATTGCTAGTAGTTGCATACGATGTGATCTTTGCTATGGGCTGGCTCTCGGAGCAGCAAGCGTGCATTTATCATACTTGCAAGGAGGTCAGTTGGGAGCTAGTCGTGAGATGGCATATGCGGGCGTGAAAGGGGTCGAGCAAGACGTAGAAGTCTACCCCTCAGGGGATCAAGGTAGTTCGGTCTGGGGCAGAGATGTTTGTCACTCTAGGGCAGACTTCGACGCCTAAGCCAAATCTTGATAATATCCCAATTATGTCCAAGTATCCAGATGTGTTCCCAGATGATCTCCCAGGAGCCCCTCCTCAACGGGAGATTGATTTCACTATTGAGCTGGTACCGGGTGCCATACCGGTGTCATGCTCCCTGTATCGGATAGGGCCAAGAGAGATGACAGAGTTAAAGGTGCTACTACAAGAGTTGCTGGAGCAAGGGTATGTGCGCCCAAGTTCGTCGCCTTGGAGCGCACTGGTCCTTTTCGTCAAGAAGAAAGATGGGAGTTTGCGACTTTGCATTGACTATCGGGAATTAAACAAGATTACAGAGAAGAACAAATATCTGATCCCCAGGATTGACGATCTATTTGATCAGTTGGTTGGGTCAACGGTATATGCGAAGTTAGATCTGAAATCCGGTTACTACCGGTTGAGGTTAAGGGAGAGCGATATCCCAAAGACAGCATTCAGTACGCGGTTTGGTCATTACGAGTTCACGGTCATGCCGTTTGGTTTGACCAATGGCCATCCCTATTTATGAATCTGATGAACAGGACATTCAGAGAGTACCTGGATCGTTTCGTGATAGTATTTATCGATGATCTGGTGTACTCGCAGTGCGAGGAGGATCACTACAATCATCTACACATGGTGTTGGAGACGTTGAGGAGGAACCAGTTGTATGCTAAGTTCTACAAGTGTGAATTCTGGTTATCCTCGATAGCGTTCCTTGGTCATGTTGTTAGTGGAGAAGGGATAGCTGTGGATCCGGCGAAGATAGTGGCGATACGGGAGTGGCCTGCATTGACTACAGTGGCAGAGGTCCGTAGTTTTCTGGGGCTTGCTGGCTACTACAGGCGCTTCCTAGAGAACTTCTTGCGGATAGCGCTACCACTCACGATGTTAACAAGGAAGGATCCGAAGTTTGTGTGGTCTCCGAAGTGCGAACAGGCTTTTGAGGAGTTGAAGAGGCGGTTGACCACGACGCCTATTTTATGTTCGCCAAGTGGAACCGAAGGATTCGAAATCTATAGTGATGCTTCAGGCAGTGGTTTGGGTTGTGTTCTGCTACAGCATGGGAGTGTGATAGCCTACGGTTCACGAAAATTGAAGGCTCACGAGAGGAATAATCTGGTTCACGACTGAGAATTAGCGGTCGTGATATTTGCTCTAAAGCTGTGGAGGCACTATCTGTACGGTGTGAAGGTATATATGTACACCGATCTTAAGCGCTTGAAGTACCTATTAGATCAAAAGGATCTAAACATGAGACGGCGGAGGTGGATGGAGTTCTTAGGGGACTACACCTTCAAGATTCATTATGTGTCTGGGAAAGGAAATGCAGTGGCGGATGCATTGAGTCGCAGGACTCCGTCGCAGGCCAACTGGTTATCGGTACATGATGAGAGATTGTTCCATGAGTTGGAGGCTCTGGAGATATCTTGCGTCGACAAGCAGTCTAGTACTGAGGTGAAACTGTTTTGGAACGAGGTATAGTGTGACCTAGCTGATAGAGTTCAGCGGGCTTTGATTCAGGATAACAGCATGAAGCGGATCTTGGATGAATCATTGGATGGGTCAAATTCCCAGTTTGCTGTTGAGGATGGGTTGCTAAGGAAGGACAGTCGCCTATGCGTTCCTAGTGCGGATAATCTTCGGGAGGAGTTGATGTACGAGGCTCATCATACCAAGTACTCGATCCACCCGGGAAACATGAAGATGTATAGAGACATGATGAAATTGTTTTGGTGGCCAGGATTGAAGAAAGATGTAGCACTCTATGTGGACAAGTGCCAAACTTGTGCCTTGGTTAAGGCGGAGTGCCAGAAGCCCGGAGGTTTCCTAAAGTCTTTGCCTATCCCGAAATGGAAATTTGACGACATATCTATGGATTTTGTGCATGGTTTGCCGAAGTCGCAGAGGGGAAACGACGCCATCTGGGTGGTCGTAGATAGGTTGACAAAGGTGTCGCACTTCATCCCGATTAGGAAGGAAGATCCGGTGGAAAGGTTGGCCAAACTCTATGTGGAGAATATTGTACTGTTGCATGGTGTGCCCCACAGTATTGTTAGTGATCGAGATGGACACTTCACGTCGAATGATTGGAGGTTGGTGCATAGCTTGTTGGGTACTAAGTTAAAGTTCAACACAACCTTTCACCCGCAGACGGATGGCCAGACCGAGAGGGTCAACCGGACATTGGAGGACATGCTTCGCATGCGCGTCCTAGATTTTGGAAAGAAGTGGGAAGATCACCTATACGTGGTGTAGTTTGCGTACAACAACAGCTTTCAGGAAAGTATTGGGATGGCGCCTTTCGAAGCCTTGTACGGGAGAAAGTGTCGCACGTCGTTGTCTTGGTTGGAGACGGGCGAGTCGAAGCTTTACAAACGTCAAGCGGTGGAAGATGTCACTTCAGTGATACGAACAATTCAAGAATGGTTGAAGATCGCTCAGGACAGACAGTTAAAGTACTATAACGCCAAACATAGGAATGTGGAGTTCAATGTTGGCGACTGGATATACTTAAAAATTAAGCCGTTCAAGGGTGTCTCGCGGGTTCGACAGTTGAAAAAGTTGAGTCCGCGATACCTTGGACCATTTGAAATCCTGGAGTGTGTGGGCGAGGCGGCGTATGGATTGAAGCTGTCGGAGGAATTGTGTGGGTTACATGACGTGTTCCACGTGTCGGTGTTACGTAAGGCGGTGCAAGAGCCTTCGCAGATCATTGCGGACAATCAAGTACCGGTTGATTTTGAGTTGACGACAAGGGTCAAGGCAGTACGTATTGAAGATGTTGAAGTCAAACGACTCCGCAACAAGGAAGTCCTAATGGTTAAAGTCCGTTGGGATAATTGCGGACGTGAGGAGCTTTCTTGGGAGCGAGAGCAAACTATGTTGGAAGAATACCCCGAGTTATTCCGTTCAGGTAACTTGTAGTTTTGTGTACCTTTACTTAATTTCGGGACGAAATTCCTTAAGTGGGGGATATTTGTAACGCCCCAAAAATTGTATTTGAGTTGGTCGCGTAAAAAGGGATTTTTGGTGCCGGTATAGGGGTACACGGCCTAGGACACGGGCGTGTCCAAGGCCGTGTCTGGCTGGGGTTTTGGCTGTTTTCATCCCGAGAAGGACACGGCTAGAAACACGGCTGAATGACACTGGCGTGTCATTTGACACGGGCGTGTGCCTAACCGTGTCTGTACCCGTGTTCCCGAAAGCCGATTGAGTTCGATGAAAAGTGTTCGGGAGGAACACGTCAGGCGACACGGGCGTGTCGGGAGGGCGTGACCCCCTGCGTTCGACGATCGACGAACGACACTCGACGATTGTCGAGTGACCGTCTGCGTTCGACGATCAACGATTTTTGCTCGACGATTACCGAGTGACACGGGCGTGTTCATACCCGTGTCCCTACCCGTGTTCAGTTGGGTCGTGTCCGTTGTCGTGGCGGTTATATGTTACACGCCGTAGTCACGGGCGTGTCGAGGATCCGACACGGGCGTGTCAAGTTGAGACACGGGCGTGTCTTAGCCCGTGTGGTTTTCTGTGTTCGACCATCGTGCCTGGATCGAGGCACACGGCCTGGAACACGGCCGTGTGCGAGGCCGTGTTCGGCCCAGGTCTGGGGATTTTTGTGCAGATCTGAGCCGTTCATTTTCTTTAAGTAAGATCCAATGTCTCAGACGGTTTCCTGCTCTGTTAAGGTCGGGAATGGGGGAGTTAACTCTTCATTTTCTCCAAGCCATTCTCTTTCCAATGAGTTAGAGAGTGGAGGAAGAAGGAGGAGGATTTTGGCCACCAACGGAGCATCGGAGCACCGTTTGGAGAACCGAGAGCGGATCCGTGGAAGAAATTCCGTTGCGAAGACTTTTATCCATGTAGTTTTTTCATGGCGCAAAAGCGAACTACATGGGTAACGATTCTCTACTTGAGCATGTGAAGCTCTCTTCCTTTTTGCATAGGGAAACCCGCTCCCGCGAGTGTGCTGTGAGTGCATGGTATTCCATGGGGTTGATGTGAATAGTCCCCCTTGTGTTGCATATAGAGTCCGGAATCGAAGTACGAGCATAGGAATTGTGTGTGAAGCCTACCCGGATGTGTATTGTCTGGATCGGTGATGTTGCATTTGATATGTTTTGCCGGAGAAGACTCCGTGCTTTGGGTTTTTCGGGTTTCTACGCGGTAGATTGCAGCAGGGATCCTTGGGGATTAACTCCAAGGCGCACCCGGAAAACTGAACGGAAACGTGTTTTGCTAACTTGGCGGTCAGGGAACCGGCCTTGAACACAACTGGGTTATGTGATTGTTTGGAAAAGTTTTGGGATTTGAGAGAAGCTTGGCTCATGCATACGTCTTAAAGTGACTACGTGGTGTGAGCAACAGGCAAGTGGAATTGGACCTAGGCTATGTGGTTCGGTGCGAGAGACCCGAAAAGGGGACTGGCCGTTGGCATAGTCAGGAGCCTTAGACAGTGGTCAGAAAGGCTAAATGCTCACGTGGTTGCCATCTTTGGGATGGTGGTGAAGACGCTGAAGTGTCAGGATTCACCGTTAATGTTCCCTGAGTGCACGGGGTGTTTGGCCGTGCGAGCTTACACCTGTGGCGTAGTATAATTGTGTTTTATTGTTTTACTGGGCTAATGATTTGCAGGGAAAGAGCACCGCCGTCCCGAGTAAGGGGTGAGGTCGTTATAATTTGTTCGGCTTTGGCTGACCGTTGCTTTGTTTGCCACCGTGCGGTGGAATGTTGCTTGCAGGTGTTGCGGAGCCGAGTGCTAGATAGCGGGCTGGAGCCCATGTTGCTGTGCTGGCCCTCGAAGGTCGTAAAGAATAGTTGTTTTTATTTTGTCATGTGTGGCCGGCCTGCGAGCCGATGTATGTAAGACACTATTTTGTTAAGTGAACATTTGTAAGGCGATAAGGTCGTGTACCCTTTCAGTGTATTTGGTTTTCATTCTAGTGGTGTGGTTGTGGACATTCATGATTATTGGATTTAAGTTTTGGGTTCTTTCAACTTTTAAAAGATACCGATAGAATGCTCTGTGTATGACGAGTATTCTTAATTGGATAGTTTGAATATTCTTAGGTAACCCTTCCGACTGTCTGTGGTATATGGCATCGGGTTCCAGCTGGACCTTCTGTTATATGTCATGCGACGGATGGGGGTGTTACATGTGGGACGTCGTCATCCCAACTACAGGTAGGATCAGGGGCCTCCTCTAGCATTAGCTCCCCCACCTGTACAGGTGCATGCTCCGAGGATTCAGGATGACCATGGACACCGACCGGTAGTCTGTTACGGATGTCGCCAGCCCGGGCACATTAGACCGGAGTGTCCACATCGATTCCACCCTCCTCCTCCTCCACCTCCAGTGGCCCCAGTACAGCAGGGCCGAGGCCGAGGCCGGGGATATCACGGCCAAGGACGCAACCAAGAGCAGATGTACGCTTTGGACCTCACAGAGTAGAGGAACCCCGAGGAGGTGATTACATGTACTTAATTATTTTAATTTAGAAATTTCAACCTTAGTAGTGCCTTGAAAACCATAGAAATAACATCCATTATACCTCAAATAAATCTCATGCATAGTTATGATCAGCGACAAGCCCGCACATACCCTCTTCGACATGGGTGCTTCCCACTCATTCGTGTCGGACACTTTCATTGAAGGACTAGAGGGTATGGAGAGATTCCCTGGCACAGAGATGAGGGTGCGTCTTCCTGATGGCTCAGAGCTACGGACCACGGATAGCTACAACTTGGAGGCCGAGATAGGAGGCAAGACATTCGAAGCTCCGGCGGCGATCTTGAGATTGCCGGACTTTGATTTGATTTTGGGCATGACCTGGATTCATTGGAACTATGCCCAGATCGACTGCCCCTCTAAGAGGATTACGCTCAGGCATGGAGACTCCTATATTACTATCGAAGGTATCTTACCTATCCCCTATTTATCATAATCTTCTGTACAGGCTGTCAAGGCCAATGAGTAGGGGGAAGAGGTGTACCTTATTTGCTTCGAGATGGTGGTAGCAGAGAGTTCTATAGATGATATCCCAGTGGTTCAGGATTTCTCCGATGTATTACCGAGAAATTGCCCGTACTACCACCAGCTTGGGACTTGGATTTCAGGATACAGTTGGTGCCGGGGCGAGGCCAGTGTCCCGGGCACCTTACAGGATGGCTCCCAGAGAGTTGGCAGCATTCAGAACTCAGCTTCAGGAGCTTGTGGACTCAGGGTTTGTGCGGCCGAGTTCGTCGCCATGGGGAGCACCAGTTCTCTTGGTAAAGAAGAAAGACGGATCTTTGCGGCTGTGTATTGATTACAGAGAGCTGAATCGGTTGATGGTCTGGAATACCTATCCACTGCCTCGGATAGACAAGTTATTTGATCAGCTTCAGGGGGCCTTCTGGTTCTCTAAGCTGGATTTGAGATCCGGTTACTACCAGCTGCGTATCCGAGAGGAAGACATCCCGAAGACGGCTTTCAGCTCACGTTATGGGTTATACGAGTTCACGGTGATGCCTTTTGGGCTCACGAATGCCCCTGCCGCATTCATGAGTCTAATGAACCTTATATTCGAGCCCTTCTTGGACTGCTTCGTGATTGTGTTCATCGACGACATTTTGATCTATTCCCGAACTCAGGAGGAGCATACACAGCATTTGACACAGGTCTTGCAGAGGCTGAGGGAGTCCCAAATGTATGCAAAGTTTTCAAAGTGCCAGTTTTGGCTACAGGAGGTGGCCTTCTTGGGGCACACGATCAGTGGAGCTGGATTGGTGGTGGATCAAACCAAGATAGAGACAGTGAGGGATTGGCCACGGCCGAAGACAGCATCCGACATTCGCAGTTTCTTGGGACTAGCAGGTTATTATCGTAAGTTCGTGGAGGGGTTCTAGAGGATAGCACTCCCCCTCACGACCTTGACGAGGAAGGATGCAGAGTTTATATGGACAGAGCAGTGCGAGATGACATTTTAGGAGTTGAAGGACCGACTTACCTCATCCCCTATCCTTGCACTCCCATCTGGGAGTGAGGGATTTCAGATTTACACGGATGCCTCATACGAAGGGATGCATGATGTACTGATGCAGCACGGACATGTTATCGCTTATGCTTCGAGACAGTTGAAGAAGCACGAGCATAACTATTTGGTACACGATTTGGAGCTCGGGGCTGTTGTATTTGCACTAAAGATGTGACAACATTATCTGTATGGGATTCATTGTGATATTTTCTCAGATCACAAGAATCTCAAGTACATCGATACGCAGAAGGATCTAAACCTGTGACAGAGGAGATGGCTCGAGTTTCTCTGTGACCATGATTACCAAATTCACTACCACCCGGGGAAGGCAAACACAGTAGCAGATGTATTGAACAGGAGGGCCGGCACCTCTGGACCGGAGCCTTGGATGATGGCTATGGAGCTGATACGGATGATGAATGACATGCATATTACTATGGTTTATGAGGCCAAACCAGTTGGATACCGAGAGTACCTGAGCTCTATGATCAGTGATGATGACATTCGGGAGCGCATTATGACGCATCAGAGGCTGGATGCTGCATTAGAGCCGATTTTCAGTGCCCTGGAAAGGGGCAAGGTTGATGACTACACGCTGCAGGATGATCTCCTTCAATTACGTGGACGCATTTATATACTAGCAGGGGGCAGTATCCGGGATGATATACTTAGAGAGGCACATTGCTCCAGATACTCAGTACATCCCGGCATCACCAAGATGTGGGCAGATTTGCAGAGGACTATGTATTGGCCTGGGATGAAGAGGGAGATCACCCACTTTGTGAGACATTGTGAGACGTGCCAGCGCATTAAGGCGGAATGCAAGAGCCCGGAGGTTTATTACAGCCATTGCCAGTCCCAGAGTGGAAGTTCGAGGACATTGCTATGGATTTTATGCACGGACTCCCTCGCTCCCACTCTGGGCATGATTCTATATGGGTCATATTAGACAGACTAACCAAGGTGGTGTGCTTTATTCCAGTCAGGAAGGATGCTCCATTTGCAGTTTTGGTGAGATTATTTGTGGAGCAGTTTGTCAGATACCATGGCATCCCCAGGACGATTGTTTCGGACCGTGATGGTCGGTTCACTTCGAGCGAGTGGAGAGCTATGCATGCTTACTTGGGCTCTCGGCTTACTTTTAGTACCGCCTTCCACCTGCAAACCGATGGACAGACCGAGCGGACCATCCGGACCATGGAGGATCTACTCCGCATGTGCATATTGGATACGGGGAAGCCTTGGGAGAGGCTGCTACCACTGATCGAGTTTTCCTACAATAACAGCCACCAGGCTAGCATCAGGATGGATCCTTATGAGGCACTTTGTGGGAGGAAATGTCGGACACCGTTGTCATGGGTTCAGGATGTGGATACCAAGGCTCTTGGTTCTGATTATGTTAAGGATACAGAGGCTCAGGTACATTTGATCAGGGATTGGCTGCTAGAGGCCCAGAGCAGACATACGAGGTATTATGATGCTCGACACCGGAAGGTGGAGTTCAAGGTTGGAGACAGAATTTTCTTGAAGATACGTCCGGTACACGGTGTCTCTCGGGTGCGGAGGCACAAGAAGCTCAGTCCTCGATACATGGAGCCATACTTGATCCTGGAGCGGATCGGCCCCTTAGCTTACCGACTGCAGCTGCCACCAGAGTTGGGTTCCCTACACGACATCTTCCATGTCTCTTCCTTGCAAAGAGCTCTCCTTCGGCCGGAGCAGCATGTTACTACTACAGCCGATCCGATAGCGCCAGATAGATCTGTTAGATTGGAGCCGATCCAGATTGATGATATAGATGTCCGTGTGTTGCGGAAGAAGAAGGCCCCTCTCTTGAAGGTGTTGTGGTCCAATCATGGACAAGAGGAGGACACCTGGGAGCCGAGGGATCTAATGTTGGAGCGACACCCGGAGCTGTTCATTTCAGATATACTTTAGTTTATACGTTTAAAATTTCTTACAATTCTTGCAAGTAGAATCCCGTAGACACGAACTTAAATTTCGAGGACGAAATTATTTTCTTGTTTATTGGAATTTGTAACATCCCATGTTACTTCTAGACCCCCTTCACTTAGATTGGGTTAGACATGGGGTGAGTGATATGGAATTTAGCTAGGTTTGACCCTAGGTAGTGGGTTGTAGCCATGTGGGCCCACTAAGGGAACAAAGTCAAACTAGGTCAAACTAGCCTAAATAGGAACCCTAGCCACACCATGACCCCACCACATTACCCTAACCCTAAAACAATCTAAGTGGACCCTAGGGCATGCCATTAGGTCAACCCTTTGACCCTAGTTGACCAAAGTCAACCATGGCCCTAATTTGGTCAAACCAATACCTATCGGCCCAATTAGCCCAAGTAGGGCACCACATTGACCCAACCCAAGTTGGGTGGTTACCTTAGACCCATGAGCCCACTCATCATGGTTGACCAAGTCAACCCAAGTCAACCAAAGTCAACCCAAGTCAACCTAATTAACCTAAAAGAGAAAATGAGGGCTAAGCCCACTCCCCTTGGGCCAAGCCCACCAAACCTGAACCATGGCCAGCCCAAATGGACAATGACCACCCCTACCCTCTGGTTTTGAATAGGGGGACACATGCATGAGGGTAAAGTGGGAATTTTAGGAGAGAGGTGAGTTAAGAAGAAGAGGCCACTTGGCCTTGGCTCCATCAGCCCAAATTGTGCTGGCTGGCCTCCTCAAAGAATTTCCAGAGAATTTGGCAGCATGGGGGCCACTTGGCACCAAGGGTGAAGCCTCCAAAGCCCCAAACCGAGCTCACCTTGATGGTATCACCCTATACAGTCACCTTCAGCCCAATTCGACCACACCATCACCTTCAGAGGGTAGAATCGAGTGGAGAACGAGTCCTGGAGCGAAGCTTTTGGTGGAGAATCGAGGATTTGAGTAGGATATCACCGGAGCAGCTTAACCATGGCCAACTGCCGCCAACCTCACCGCCGTGCCGCCATTCGGGTTCATTTTGCCTCCCCTCTACTCGTACTAGGTTTCTAGATCTTTAGGGAGAGTCATCGGGCTCAATTGCGCCCGATACCATGAGAGGAAAATGAGATTTTCCCGATTTTTATTTCTTGCTCGGGTTCACTGGAGGAGCCAATTCTGGCGGCCTCACCGCCGGAAACTGATAGCCGCCACCTCAGTGAAGGTGGGGGCGACATCCGCCGGCGGTGGTGGTGGCTCAGCTGGCCGGAATCAGCCAGCAAAAGTGGCCAGCCAGATTCAATCTGGATCGTTGGCCATTTGGGGACAATGACCGAATTTCGTTTATATTACTTTAAGATTTGTGCTCAACAGTAATTTAAATCAAATGTACAAACTATAGTGTATAAATATATATCTGTCACACTATTTCAGTCACCTTGCATGGATATTTTAAGCCCCTTAGAGGCATTTCCTGTCACAACCCGCATTTTCTACGAATTTGAGAAGTATCAGAGTATGAGAAAACACACGTCGTGATGCCACGTCGAGCAGGGGACAATTGTCGACGCTCTGGCAAACACCATCTAACTAGACTATGAAATTTCATAAGTTTAATGATTAGAAAAATCAGTTATATTTTAAAGGCCGTATCCCTCGGCTCAGTGGATCACCTAGTCCATAGTTTAAAAACTATACTTATACGCAGCGGAAAAATACTTTATTTATATTTTACATCCTATGAGAGTGCATAAGTGTCCCCCGAGGTCCACTTATGCTATGCAAGGCTCTAGATTTATTTTATATTATAAGTAGGAAAATGATCTTTTTACATTACTTGGAAAGTAGTGCATGAATTTTATAAACATGCTGATCATGAAATATACTTATTATAGTGTTTTTAGGTTTAAAAATAACTAGCAACCTAGCATAAATCTTCCCAAGAGCAAATATACTATCTCCAGAAAGGTAGCAGTAAAAGAAACATATCTAGTATCATAAGTAAAAACCACCAGCGGGCGTCAACAACCTGACATGAAATCACTGGCGAGCATGTATGTCTGTAAGAAAAACAAAAAACTACCTCACAAAATCAAGAAGGAAGATCCCACCAACCCAAGGGATCCACAACAATCACCAAGGAAAAAACCAGCCGCTCAACCGGCTACTGCTCTAAACCTGAGGCATCCAAAGAAAGAACACCTCAGCAAGTATAACAAGAAAATCTGAATTAGAGCATAATATCAAAATGGAATGAAAGATAGTAAGTAAACATGACAGTAAAAGCAAATGCTGTCCAAGGTAAGCCAAAGTACACCAAGTACAAGGAAACAACAACAAGCCCTGCTCAAATCCTGCAGAGGCTACAAGGCAAAAGAAAAGAGAACTTGCCACAATAAGCTGCATTCTACAAGAAAGAAACACCTAACAATCCTAATTTGTGAGTTAATGACAGTAGTAAACAACATGGACCTGAGTTGGTGACCAAAAACATTCCCCCAAACAAAACAGTTCCTACTTAAAATTCACTGTATCAGCACAAGGACACCACATACACAGCCCGTACCTGGGATTAAAAGGTGGCGGCCACGGCAATACCCAGCCCGTACATGGGATTAAAAGGTAGCGTCCACGGCTCGCACACAAAACCATCTCACTCCTTTAGTGTGTCAAAACACCACTACCTGCCATAACCCATGATTCGGCGTTCAGAAAAATAGCCGACAAACAACCCCAAACCCAACAGGATTCACTCGAGAAACAAGGGAAGACAGAGGGAAAAAATCTTCGAACACAGATTACATGATTCACTCAGGGCGTCGGCCACCACATTGGCCTTGCCCGGATGATACTGTATCACCACATCATAATCGGCCACATACTCTAGCCACCGCCGTTGGCGCAAATTCAACTCCTTTTGAATAAACACGTACTTTAGACTTTTATGATCTGTGAAGATCTTGCACTGAGCACCACAAAGTAGATGCCTCCACAACTTTAGCGTATAAATCACCGCTGAAAACTCAAGGTCATGCGTTGGGTAATTTCTCTCATGAGTCTTTAGTTGCCTTGACCCATATGCAATCACTTTCCCAACCTGCATCAAAACGCAACCCATGCCAACATACGAAGCATCCACGTACACATCATACTCCATGCCCTTAGTAGGTAGGGTCAGAACGGGAGCAGTGCACAATCTGTTCTTTAGTTCCAAGAAGGCTTCTTCGTACTTCTCGCTCCAAACAAAGGTCGTGTTCTTTTGAGTCAACCTGGTCAAAGGTGCATCCAGGGTAGAGAAACCCTCCACGAACCTCCTGTAGTAGCCGGCCAACCCTAGGAAGCTTCTAATCTCCTTGGGCGTGCCCGGCCTGCTCCAATCCATCACTGCTATGATCTTTTACGGGTCGACCGAGATCCCATCCTTATTCACCACGTATCCCAGAAACGAGACCTGAGGCAACCAAAATTCGCACTTGCTCAGTTTGGCGAATAACTTGTGGTTCCTCAACTCTGATAGAACCAAGCGCAGATGCTGTTCATGCTCCTCAGCACTGCGAGAGTAGATGAACACATCATCGATGAATACCACCACGAACTTGTCTAGAAAGTCCTTGAACACCCGGTTCATCATATCCATGAAAGCTGATGGTGCGTTGGTCAAACCAAATGACATCACTAGAAACTCAAAGTGTCCATGCCTCGATCTAAACGCAGTCCGTGGAATATCTGCCTCACGGATCCTGAGTTGATGATAGCCAGAACGAAGATCGATCTTTGAAAAGACCGTGCTACCACGCAACTGATCAAATAATTCATCGATCCTCGGCAGAGGGTACCTGTTCTTAATGGTGACTTTGTTCAGCTCCCTATAATCGATGCACAACCTCATCGACTCATCCTTCCTTTTCACAAATAGAACAGGAGCACCCCAAGGCGACGAACTTTGCCTGATAAAGCCTTTTGCCAACAACTCGTCCAACTGGACTCGCAACAACTCCAACTCATGAGGGGCCATCCGGTAAGGCATCTTAGAAATAGGACGCGTACCCGGTTCCAAATCAATCACAAACTTAACATCCCGCTCGGGGGGAAGACCAGGAAGGTCATCAGGAAAAACATCAGATAAACCACGTACAACAGGAATCTCTTCCAAGCACGGTACACTAACAGCAGTCCCAACCACCGAGACTAAACAAGCAAAATAATCAGAACTAAACAGCTTCTGAGCACATACCGCAGAAATTACAGGGGAATCCTGGCACGGATCAGCATACACACTTCCAGGCTGACCGTTGTCCTTGATGAAGTCCAAGTATTTCCCTTTGCACTAAATAACCGCATCATACTTAGACAACCAGTCCATGCTGAGAATAACATCGAAGTCCTTTAGATCGATCATCTTCAAGTCTGCCTTCACAAGAAAGTCCCCCAACAAAACAAGGCAATCCAAAATGCACAATTCTGATAACACAGATTCACTAGAAGGGAACTTGACGCGAAAGGTATCACAAACTTGATCTAGAATCAACCGATAACGCTCTACAAAAGTTCTAGCCACAAATGAGTGGGTAGCGCCGGAGTCGAACAGGCCTGCGTCGATGGAGGAACATGCCCGTGTTCTCTTCGGGTTGGTTTTGGTCCTGCGTCAATGGAGGAACATGCCCCGCTACGCGGGCGTGTACTGGTTGACACGGGCGTGTCAACCCTGACACGGGTGTGTCGAGAGCCCGTGTTCTTTTCGGGATGCGACAATTTCGGCGTTGATTGAGGCATATGGCCTTGGACACAGGCATGTCGCAAGCCGTGTTCGGCCAAGGTTTTGGATTTTAAGCACGAATCGTGGCCGTCTGTTTCCCTCTTTTGGGATCCAAGGTCCTGGCTAGTCCTGACAGTGTTTAATTCGGGAATAGGGTTTGGATACCCTCATTTCATTCAAGCTTTCTCTTTCTAATGTCTTAGAGAGAGGGGAGAGCAAGGAAGAAGGAGGAGAGTTTCGGCCGCTGGTGGAACTTCGGAGCCCCAAATCGCAAGCCGAGTTTGGATCTACGGAGGTAAGGCCGTTGCAGTGCTTTTCATCCGTCTAGATCTTCATGGCGCCGAAGAGAAATGCTAGGGTAACGATTCTCATCTTAGACATGTGAAGTCCTCTTTCCCTTTGCATAGGAAGCCCGCTCTCACGAGTTTGCAGTGAGTGTGAGGTGTTCCTTCGGGTAGACATGAATAGTCCCTGTTATTTTGTATGTAGAGTTCTCAATCGAGAAATGGACATAGGCATGATGTGTGTAGCCTACCCGGACAAGTTGGTCTGGATCGGTGATGTTGCATTGCATGAATGGCTGGAGAAGACTCCGTACCGATGGTTGTTTTTCGGGTTTTCTACGCGGTAGATTACAACAGGGAACCTTGGGGACTAACTCCGAGGTGCACCCGAAAAACTGGGCAAATACGTGATTTTGCCAACATGGTGGCCGGGGAGCCAACTTGCACATAATTGGGTTATGTAAAGTGTGTGATTGTATTGGGACTCGGGGAAGCTTGACCCGCGCATATGGCTTAAATTGATGTTGTGGTGTGAGCAACGGGTCAGGAGAAACCGTACCCACTCTCTGTCGTTCGGTTAGAGAGACCTAAGGTACGTGGTACTCACCGTTGGCATAGATGGAGGGTCTTAGGCATAGGCCAGAAAGACCATAATGCTTATAAGAATTGCCATCCAAGGGGCGGTGGTGAGACCGCGGATTTTGACCGGGTTCACCAAGAATGTGCCCTGAGAGCACGGGGTGTATGGCTGTGCGATCCTACGCCTGTGATGATGTGTAATTTCGCAACTGTTAAGCTATGATAATAAAGTGCAGGGAAGGAGCATCGCCACCCCGAGTTTAGGGGCGGGGTCGTTATAATTTGGTCAGCTTTAGCTGACCATTGCTTTTGTTTGCCACCGCTTCAGTGGATTGTTACTTGCAGGTGTTGTGGAGCCTAGTTGTAAATAGAGGGCAAAAGCCCTTGTTGATGAGCCGGACCTCAAAGGCCATTATATGAATGTTTACTTTTATTCTCATATGTGACCGGCCTGCGTGCCGAGGTTTGGAAGACATTATTTGTATAAGTAAACTCCTGTAAGGCCATAAGGCCAAGTACTTATGTATTTGTATGCACATTCCATTTGGGTTGTTATTGTAGTGGACATTCATGTTGTTGGCTGGTTCTTAATTTGCAACTTTTAAATTGATTCCGCTAGAATGTACTCTGTGTAGGATGTTGGTTATTGTCAGGATGGTTTCATTGCGTAACCCTTCGGTTTGTTTGTGGTATATGGCGTCGAGCCCCGGCCGGACCTACTGCTATATGCTATGTGACGGATATGGGGTGTTACAATTTGGTATCAGACTACTGGTTTCGGTCAACCTAAATGAATTCGTGGACGAATTCTTTTAAGGGGTGGTGAGCACATTTGTGTGCTTCATCGTTATAATATAAAACAACCCATGAATGTCCACTTAGGAATGAAAATACACATGTTTCGGGAACCTGCGTGTTCCTATAATGTTTTTTGCAATTTTGTTTGGTCGTTTAACGGTGTTTTGTACAACTACAGGTGACCGGGAGTGGTGCAAGGCTGTCAGAATGCCCTATTTCTGAGGCAAGTAGTGCACCGAATGATGTGCATACAGCACCTCCCTCGGCAGAAACCATACGTTTGGTTGCTGAAGCGATGTTTGCTATGATCAATACGCAGCCTGCAAGGCAAATGCAGCAGCCTGCTCCTACGGTGGACAGGTACAGCTTCAAGCAGTGGAACCGAGAAGGGTGGAGCAAGTAGTGGTGGAACCTTTGGTGCCTAGGAGAGAAACTGAAAGGCAGCTCAAGCATGTTATGGGCTTCAATCCTATGATGTTCTTGGGGATGGGAACCACATCCCAAGCTGAGGATTGGCTCTACAGTGTAAAGAGAGTCTTGACAGCTACTAAAATGGAATAGTGGCATATGACCACCATAGCTACATTCCTGTTGTACGAAGATGCAATGTTGTGGTGGGAAGGTCTAGAGCAACATCATCTGAGGGGAAGGCAACCCACAGATGTCTCGATGGAAGAATTTTCGAGACTATTCTTGACAAGGTACCTTCCCTCGGCTCAGAGGATTGCGTTAGAGAATGAATTCTAGAAGTTGACGCAAGGAGAGAGTAGCGTGGATGAGTATCTCCACGAATTTACACGATTGGGTCGATATACCAGCTCAACGTTCGCGGATGAGGAGCGTAAGACAAACTGTTTCTATGAGGGTCTGAGGGATGACCTAAGGCTACTGCTCTCGGGGCCTATGATGCAAGGCTTCTTGACCCTGGTCAATACGGCCCGATTTTTGGAGAAGGATTTGAGGAATGTGCAAGCAAAGAGAGACTCTGGGGCTAAGAAGTCATAGTTTAAGGTGCCGACTAACACGAAGACTGGTTATCATAAGTTCAATAAGAAGGCTAGGACTTCGGGTGCAACCCCTTCTTCAGGTGCATCGGGGGCAACTTCAAGCCAAACCCCGGGCCCATGCTATAATTGTGGGAAGCCGGGACACTTTGCCCGAGACTGTTGGAGCGGGCGTCCAAAGTCTGAGAGGAAGCCGGGAGCAACCTATGAGGAGAAGGGCAAGGCGGTGGAGTCAACCGCATCCCACTATGCTCCGGCTCAACCTAGAGTCTATAACCTTGGCCAGCCGGAGGCCATAAAGCAAGCAGATGTGGTGACAGGTACGGTTTAAATTTATAGCAAGTTGGTTTCTAAATACTTGTTACATTGCGTGTGTTACCTTACTACTGCTTGTATAAGCTTTGTTTTGATTTGTGATAATCCGGCGAGAGCACTCTTTGATACGGGAGCTTCACATTCCTTTTGTACGAAGGATTTATATCGCGCATCAGAGTACCTTCTTCGATGGCAAAGGACAAACTGGATGTGTTGTTGCCGAATGGGTGTTCGGTGCGCGCGGATAGAGTCTGTGGCGTAAAGATTTGTATTGGGAGTCAGGAGTTCGATTTGCAAGCATCGTTACTGCCGCTAGTGGAGCTTGACGTGATATTTGGTATGGACTAGATCTCGGAGTAGCAGTCATATATTGATGTTCACCGCAAGGAGGTTAAGTTGGGAACGGGTCATGAGACGACGTTTGCAGGCTTGAAAGGGTCGAGCAAGACTTTGATGTCTGTACTTCAGGTGGTTAAGGCGGTTCATGCTAGTGCAGAGCTGTTCTTCACTCTTGGGAGACTTCGAAGCCTAAGCCTGCTTTGGACATCATCCTAGTGGTATCTGAATACCCTGATGTGTTCCCTGATGATCTCCCTGGAGCCCCACCTCAACGGAGATAGACTTCACTATTGAGCTAGTGCTAGGTGCGAAACCTGTGTCATGCTCTCCGTATCGGCTAGCGCCTAAGAAGATGGCGGAGCTGAAGGTACAACTTCAAGAGCTTTTGGAATAGGGTTATGTGCATCCAAGTTCGTCGTCTTGGAGTACACCGGTTCTTTTTTTGAAGAAGAAGGGCAGAAGTTTGCGGCTCTGTATCGATTATCGAGAGCTGAACAAGTTAACGGGGAAGAACAAGTACCCGATCCCAAGGATTGATGATCTGTTCGATCAGTTAGTCGGGTCATCGGTGTACTCGAAATTGGATCTTAAGTCCGGTATTATCAACTGAGGATAAGGGAAAATGATATCTCCTAGACAGCTTTTAGCATGAGATACGGGAATTATGAGTTTACGGTCATTCCGTTTAGACTGACAAATGTACCGCCAGTGTTCATGGATCTGATGAACAGGACTTTCAGAGAGTACCTGGACCACTTTGTGATCGTCTTCATCGACGATATATTGGTGTACTCGCAGAGTGAGGAGGATCACTTTAAGCATCTGCATTTGGTGTTGGAGATGTTGTGGAGGAACCAATTGTACGCCAAGTTCTCCAAATGCGAGTTTTGGTTGTTGTTGGGTATTGTATCCACAATCACCTGGATTTGAGGAAGCCACCTGTCAAGCTAAGATGAATTCACAATGTATTTGATGAAACATCTTAAGTTGTGCTTGCAGCTCTTCCACGCTAAGTGCACACCAATGTCAGGGTGCAGTAGGTCAATATACACGGGTCTGCACGACGTAATCCCTCGTTGAGCAGATCAGTGTGTTGTCCTACGTGTACTCTCTCTATTGGAGTGCACTTACTTTCAAGTACAGGGCCATGCTTATGCAAGAGAAGACAAGGAGCAATGATGGGTCAAGGAGCAGCTCTTGAGTGGAATGACGAAAATTCGTCTAAGTGAAAGTCGACGAGAATCACCAAGTGATTCTCGCCGATTCGGCGAGAATCACTAGTGATTCTCGCCGAATCGTCGAGAATCATTAGTGATTCTCGCCGACTCCTTCCGGCTACCTTACAATGGTGCCAAGTGAGATTTGGCGAGAATCACTAATGATTCTCGCCGAACCCGTCGCTGAGCAGGTCATTAATACCAAGGGAAAATCATTGAGAATCAACAAGTGATCCGTCAAGAATCACCAGTGATTCTCGACGAATCGTCGAGAATCGTTAACTGATTCTCGCCGATTCGTCGAGAATCACCAATGATTCTCGACGAATTTTACTTGGCGTTTTCTCTGGATACTGCTGGACCGGATTCTGCCGTTGGACTAGTTTGAACCGTATTTCGGGTTTCTACTTGTGGGACCCACAACGGTCATATTGTATGGGTCTTCAATGTATAAATACACGGGTATTTTTGAACAGTAAAGGGGAACGGAAAAAGAAACGAAAAAGCAGTGCCACGACTTGACCTAGTTCGCGAGTTTCCGCCGCCGCCTCCATCGCCGCGCGAGAGTGTGGATCGCCGGTCAAGATCGTGTTTTCTTCCTGATCTCCGGTCGATAGAAGCCTAGCTAAGCTCTGCGTCTCACGTGTCTAACCGGAGATCTCTTGTCTCTCGATTTGTAGATCGGGAAAGTCTTCCCCATTCGAATCGATCGAGACGATTGATCCTAGTGTGACCGTTGGTAGACCTAGCTAGCTTCGCTACGAAGATTGGATCTCTATTTTCAGCAGCCGCTCATCATCATAGCCGCCGATCCCGAAGCTAGCCGCCGCTCGTGTTGCCGCCGCCGGTTCCGGGGAGATCCTCTCCAAGAGAGACCAAGGTTGTAGACTCTTCGTTGACTTCACGAACACGTCGTCGAACGAAGAGGAGCACCGTAGTCTCCAAACGAAGTTTGTATCTCGTGTACATTCAATATTTACTTTTGTTGTAAAGGAACTTTTGTTCCGTGTTGTAAGGGTTGGGTGCAACCCGTTTTGTGGGAGTGTAGACTCTCACGTGTGGAAGGGTTCCTTCCGATAGTGCAGGGATTGGATTTCAATCCTGTTGGAGAAGAGACCGAGTCGTCCCTTGTTGGGAGATAGGTCGAAGGGGGAAAGTGGATGTACCCAAGTCGGGGAACCACTATAAATTGCCTGTGTATTCTGTGTGCTGTGCTTTTTATTTTTATTGTGCAGGTACATTCGTAAATTCCGCAAAAGCGCTACACGTCACCTATCTCCCCCCATAGGTGCACATAGTTGACACTAGGTGGACTTTCAAGTGGTATCAGAGCGAGGTTCCTCATCAAAAAGGTTAACACCTTGAGTAGAATCCTGCCACCAGTGTCAGAGGCATGGAGCTGGATTATGAGATACCGCCACTCAAACTCCCCGCATGCACAACGGAATATTATCCCATCTGGAGGATGAGAGTGTCATTTCACCTTGATGCAATCGATCCTCGAGCATCCTTCATCCTGGAAGAGGGTCAGTTCATTCCCATGAAGACCTCCGACTCTGGGATCCAAGTGCCCATGTGCATTGCTGAGATGTCAGAGACAGAACTGTCCCTATTTAACTTGGACGAGAGGATTCGTCAAATTATCTTGGATATCTGGTCTGGAGCTTCTCGCTCTAGATTAGCAAAATGTAGGACGGCTAAATCCATGTGGGTGATGATATCAGAGTGGATGGGGGAGTCAGAGAAAGCTGGAATATGCTGTCAACCTGAGGAGGAAGCCTATGTGGGGGTCCTCACCTCTGAAGATGAAGGCAAGCATCACTCGGACAGCATCAGAGCTCCAGTGTCCGTGTCAGAGACTGACAAGGCCAGTGAGGAAAGCAGCTCTGATGAGGATGACGCAATGGTCACTGGCTCGAATGACAATAACACTGAAGAGCAGGTAACTTCCTCATCCTGCCCCATCTCTTCTGAACTTTCTGAAGACAGGAACTGCTTTCCTTCAGAAGATTCTGATTCTCTGAAGAGAGCCCTTCAGTCAAGCAACCTACTTGCTGAGGAGCAAGCTCAAGAGATTGCTCGACTGAAGATCTTGTTGGTTCTCCAATTGGCGTCCAACAAGGTCAAGGACTCTAAGATCTCAGCTCTAGAGAGTAGTCTAGAGAATGAGAGAAGAATAGTATCAAACTTTTCCAAGGTTGATGATATAAAGAGAAAGCAAGAAAACGGGTGGATCTCCCGGATTATCAATTCGTGGAGAAATGGGGAAACGGTATTCCGACCCCCCACTCCAAGCAGGAAGGCAACTCATCATGCCTTCAGGTATGATCACAGGAACAGTTGTGGTCACTGCAAGGGTGATTTGTCCCCATGTGGAGACACCCGTAGTGCAAGGGCCGTCCTGGCCACCCATGAGAGAATACCTAAGGCTCATTCTGAGCCCTTTGTATTCACTGCCACTGCCCCAACTCGGTGCAAATCTGCATGTCCCAGCTCACAGAAGACTTCTCACCACCTGAGGACACAGGATAGGGAGGTTAGAAGTCATGGTGTAAGTCTTCATGCGGCCTCAGGAAGGGGGTTGCCTGAAAGGAAGGCACCACCTCTCCGGCCACATGCCGCTTGCAACGTGCATTCCTTCCACCCTTCCTCGTGTCACGGTGAAAGAGGAAACTTTGTGAGGAGTTCATGCCCTATCCCGTTTAGACCTAGGACCGTGACTACCTCAGTCACTAGATCAGGTCGGAAACGGCGATACAACATTCACCCATGTTGGTGCTGCTGCAAAGTGGGACACTTTGCCATCGACTGTTGGCACAACCCCTCTGTGCCAACGACAAGGGCTTATCCACATTCACGGGACAGAGGTAGCCTTCCGGACAGGTTTTCTGAAGGAAGGCAGTCGAGTGCCTATGCTAACAGGAACCTAGGACCCAATATGATTTGGGTTCCTAAGGTAAGGTAATTCCTTTTGCAGGGTAGTCTAGATTCCCGTAAATATGATGGGAACTAGACAGTAGGTGTTCCACGACTGAAATGGAACATGCATCTGGAATAACAGAAGTGACATATATATCTAACAGCATACTCACATCGAGCACCTGGTATGTTATAGTCAGAGGGACTCATTGTTAACTCTTATAATCCCAGGTACTTATGATCAGTTCAAGGACTTGCGTCATATTGCATCCTCATTTACATATATATATCTCTATCTATGTGTATATTTATACTTATGCTTATACATGTATGTGTGCACGTCTAAGGATAGGTTAACTCGATACATGCAAACCTTTATACATCAATAAAGAGTTAACGAAGATATGTCACTGTGAATCTCGACAACACACAATTGACATCAAGAAATGTTTGGAAAAGCCTCGTTCAAACCAAATAGATTGGCTTTAAAATATATATGCATTTATCATTTTTTTTATATTGACTTGACATCAGCAGAATTCGAAAATGTTGCAATGCTTCTTAACGTGGAAATTCCTAGTTAAGAAACCATTCAATTTCGACTTAGACAAATCCCGCCGACCCTTTATATACTTGGAATCTCGTCGGCTTCCGTCGAATCCGGCCCTTCACCTTCCTTAAGAATCCCGCCGAAGAATCCCGCCGAATCCCGCCGAAGGAGCTCGTCGACCCTTCACCTTCCTTAAGAATCCCGCCAAAGAAGCTCATCCCGCCGACCTTCGCAGACAACTCGCCAAATCGCAAGGTTTCTTCCGCTGACCCGCAGGAAGCTCGTCGCACCTCCTTCGCAAACTCCCGTTGATTCCCGCCGAACCCTGCAGGAAGCTCATCGCTACACGAATCCTGCTCTCCATCTTCTTCCCGTAAGTTCTCGCAAGGTTCTCGTCGAATCACGAAGTGTCTCTGTGACCGCAAGGTTCTCGCAAGGTCCATCGTCAAATCGAGAAGGTTCTCGCAAGGTTCTAGCAAGGCCGAACCCCGCAGGAAACTCTCCTATCCACCGAAGGTCTTCCCAAAGGACGCTCGAGGAAGAGTTCTCGCAGGAAGCTCACCAACTCACTTCCTTATAAGCCCTTAGGTAACCTCTTCCTCACTCGTACTTGGACGCTCTCACTAGTGACGCTTTCTTTTTGAATGTTCATTAACGCTTAGAGTAGGGCTTCTCTCTCTAGATCTACAATGGCTCCAAGGACAACTGCTGGGTTGGTCACTGGTTGCGAGCTTGTTCGGACTGGGTTCTCTCACGCCTCGGACGAATTCCGCAACATCATTCTGATGCTGGAAGAGGCTGGGCTAACATTCATCCTGGAGCACCCTTGCAAAATCTTGGACAAAGAGGTACTGGAGTTCTTCGCCACCGCAAGACTCCGAAATGGCGACTCACTAATCAAAAGTAAGGTGGCTGGGGTAAAGGTCAAGCTGTCAGCCAGCAAGCTGACTCGCTACCTGCAGCTTTCTAGCTCGGAGCATGAGGACTATCTGGAGGACGAGGATAAAACCAGAACTCTCTTATTCTGCGGTCTCCCACGAGGAACTCGGTCAATAAAGAGAAAGGATATGAATGAAGAAGGGAAGCTCCTGTCTGACATTATTGGAAAGGTGCTCATCTGCAAGCCGGGCTCTCATGACCATATCTCAGGAGATATGTTCAAGATCCTGATAGCTGTTGTCTGCCGTAAGAGGTTCAACTGGGGGGAGTTGCTGTTCGAGAAGATCAAGGACACCTTGGGCACTCCGAGTTTCGGCCGCATCATAAGTTTATATCTAAACCAGCTAAATGGAGACAAATTTGACATGAGTAAAGGTGTCCCTCTCCACTACTTGAAGAAGATGGACACAAGTGTGTTTGATCGATGGGAGAGGCGTATTGGGCAGACTGCAGTGGAAGAGCAACAGGGAGTATCTCCAGCAGTCACCCCCGGTGAAATTCCTGATACCTTGACTGCAGGAATCGAGGGGGAGCCTCTACCCCCTCATACTGATGTAGTATCTGCAATCTCTCAGGTGGCCAGGGATGTTGTGGCCGAAATTCAAGCAGAAAGTGACACTGTACTGGAGACTGCTGACAAAGAATTGGAAGAGGCTGCTGATGAAGATGAGTTCATGGATGATGACGAAGAGGATGACGGGCATGAGGGACATGAAGCGTTGGAGGCTCCGGATCTCATTGAACCTCCATCTGACAAGCATGCACCTGAAATCGTTCCTGAAAACATTGCTGCACCAGTGGAGGGTGAGTCAGACAAATATACAGAGGCCGTCAGCATTCCTCCATTAGAGACTGTGCTTGTATCCAGCTCTACAGATGCGTCTGCTGAAGGGCAAGGTCCACAAGTGCCTCCGGCTCTTCCATTACGAGATGAGCTAGCCACTCACACAGTAAATGTCATTCAGGGAATTGTGAATGAACTCAAAGACTCCTTTGCTAACGCTCAGAATAAACTGCTGAAAAGGATTAAGACTTCTGAAAATCTGATGCTCAAGAATATGGTGGAGCTCAATCATAAACTTGACGTGATGGACAAGAAATTTGAAGAAAAGTATACCGCGGCCGGTGAAGCTGTCACACTCCTTATGGCCGGATTGAAAAAGAACACTGATACTCTTGCTGTCTTAAATCAGAATACACATGTTGTCGCAAACAACATTCAAAAGTTTGACGGTAATATGGTCATTCTCAACGCCAATCAGCAGGCCTTGGTCTCTGAATTCTCCAAGACCACGAAGCATATTGATGACTCCCTACATTCCTATGCCAACTTCATAGTTGTAGAAGCCAAAAAGGGGAGAAGGAATACATAGCTAAGATGGCTGAGCTCCGAGAAGTTATGATCAAAAACTTCGAGCTGTCAAACAAATACGTCTATGACAGCAACTGGTGGATGCTCCACCAGGCGTTAGGCATCGCCTTGCCTGAACATCCTGCAGATATTCAGGCTCCTGAGACCTCTATGGCCGCTGAGGAAGTAAGTGCTGCTGAGGATTTAAGTACAAGTGCTGCAGATGTTCCCACAAATGAAGCTGATGCTAGGGCTCTCTCCAAAGCTAAACTGAGGAGCATGTTTGACCAAGAGGCTTTAGCAAAAGCCAGGGGAAAGAGAAAAGCTCAAAAAGGGACCTCCAAGGAGACACAGACTGAAAAGAGAACTCGAATGAGTGAGGAGGAAGTTCGAAACGAAAAGTGGAGTCCAGTTTCAAAGAACATCATCTTGGACACCTTCTGGCTACAAGATCAGGGAGAACTCAATCGGAACGAAGTTTACAGCCAGTATGAATGGGAGAGGCATAAGACGTATGAAGCCAAAAGGAACATATTGTTTAGAAACAACACGGATGCAGATAAAGTTCTTCCTCCCAGATATTACCCAAAGCCTAAGGAGTACATGGAGAGACAAAGGAAGAAGTTTTTGGCGCAGAAACTCAAGGATGACTTAGCTAAGGAAAGATAGTCAACAACTTGTAGCTTGTCATTCTCTCCTAAAAACATTTAATGATTATTGTTATGATATGAACAATTCTGAGATTATATATATATACATTCGTATTTGAATTTGTGAATGACTCAAGTCCTGATCTGGTTGCATATATTCTCTTGTGCTGCATGTTTAATTTCTGAATGTTATGTTTATTATTTGATAGGTGTTATTCATCTTAGCTAGTAGGGTTTTGGCTTCGTCAAATAGGGGGAGATTGTTGGGTATTGTATCCACAATCACCTGGATTTGAGGAAGCCACCTGTCAAGCTAAGATGAATTCACAATGTATTTGATGAAACATCTTAAGTTGTGCTTGCAGCTCTTCCACGCTAAGTGCACACCAATGTCAGGGTGCAGTAGGTCAATATACACGGGTCTGCACGACGTAATCCCTCGTTGAGCAGATCAGTGTGTTGGCCTACGTGTACTCTCTCTATTGGAGTGCACTTACTTTCAAGTACAAGGCCATGCTTATGCAAGAGAAGACAAGGAGCAAGGATGGTCAAGGAGCAGCTCTTGAGTGGAATGACGAAAATTCGTCTAACTGAAAGTCGACGAGAATCACCAAGTGATTCTCGCCGAATCGTCGAGAATCATTAGTGATTCTCGCCGACTCCTTCCGGCTACCTTACAATGGTGCCAAGTGAGATTCGGCGAGAATCACTAATGATTCTCGCCGAACCCGTCGCTGAGCAGGTCATTAATACCAAGGGAAAATCGTTGAGAATCAACAAGTGATCCGTCGAGAATCACCAGTGATTCTCGACGAATCGTCGAGAATCGTTAACTGATTCTCGCTGATTCGTCGAGAATCACCAATGATTCTCGACGAATTTTACTTGGCGTTTTCTCTGGATACTGCTGGACCGAATTCTGTCGTTGGACTAGTTTGAACCGGATTTCGGGTTTCTACTTGTGGGACCCACAACGGTCATATTGTATGGGTCTTCAATGTATAAATACACGGGTATTTTTGAACAGTAAAGGGGAACGGAAAAGAAACGGAAAAGCAGCGCCACGACTTGACCTAGTTCGCGAGTTTCCGCCGCCGCCTCCATCGCCGCGCGAGAGTGTGGATCGCCGGTCAAGATCGTGTTTTCTTCCTGATCTCCGGTCGATAGAAGCCTAGCTAAGCTCTGCGTCTCACGTGTCTAACCGGAGATCTCTTGTCTCTCGATTTGTAGATCGGGAAAGTCTTCCCCATTCGAATCGATCGAGACGATTGATCCTAGTGTGACCGTTGGTAGACCTAGCTAGCTTCGCTACGAAGATTGGATCTCTATTTTCAGCAGCCGCTCATCATCATAGCCGCCGATCCCGAAGCTAGCCGCCGCTCGTGTTGCCTCCGCCGGTTCCGGGGAGATCCTCTCCAAGAGAGACCAAGGTTGTAGACTCTTCGTTGACTTCACGAACACGTCGTCGAACGAAGAGGAACACCGTAGTCTCCAAACGAAGTTTGTATCTCGTGTACATTCTATATTTACTTTGTTGTAAAGGAACTTTTGTTCCGTGTTGTAAGGGTTGGGTGCAACCCGTTTTGTGGGAGTGTAGACTCTCACGTGTGGAAGGGTTCCTTCCGATAGTGCAGGGATTGGATTTCAATCCTATTGGAGAAGAGACCGAGTCGTCCCTTGTTGGGAGATAGGTCGAAGGGGAAAGTGGATGTACCCAAGTCGGGGAACCACTATAAATTGCCTGTGTATTCTGTGTGCTGTGCTTTTTATTTTTATTGTGCAGGTACATTCGTAAATTCCGCAAAAGCGTTACACGTCACCTATCCCCCCCCCCCCCCCCCCCATAGGTGCACATAGTTGACACTAGGTGGACTTTCAGTTGTCCTTAGTAGTTATAACACCCCCTATCCGTGGCACAGTATATAATAGTATGTCCGTCCGGGCCCGACGCCATATAGCACAGACAGACCGGAAGGTTACTCAATGGAATACCATCCAACTAATACCACCGTCCTACACAGAGTCATTCTAGCGGAAGTAATTTAATAGCTACAAATTTAGAACTCAGCCATAAGCATGAATGTCCACTACTCAAAACCACAAGAATGAAGGTACAAAACACAAGTATAATGGCCTTAAGGCCTTACAATTGTTTACTCAATAAAATGTGTCTTCCATACCACGACACGCAGGTCGGTCACACATGAATAAAACAAGTAAACACTCAAAATTTGGCCTTCGAGGGTCGACTCAGCAACTTGGGCTTTAGCCTGCTATTTACCGCTCGACTCCGCAGCACCTGCAAGCAAAAATCCACCGCAACGGTGGCAAACAAAAGTAATAGTCAGCTATTCTGACCAAATTATAACGATCCCGCCCCCATAATCGGGGCGGCGATGCTCTTTCCCTACACTTTGTTAGCATAACCAAGCAGTATAGTGAATAAACACTTCATCACAGGCATGGGCACACACAACCTCACACCCCGTGCTCTCAGGGCACATTCTCGGTGAGCCAGTCAATGTCACGTCAATTAAGACATAGACGTCTCTGTCTCACTACGACCACTAGGACGACCAATCTTGCGGGCATTTTGTCTTCCCGGCATGGGTCACGTCAATTTAAGCCATAGACCATCGAAGACCCTCATCTATGTCAACAACTCCTACCGAATGACATAGAGCGGGTACGGTTCCGCGTGACCCGTTGCTCACACCGCAACATCAATTTAAGCCATAAGCGCGGGTCAAACCTCCCCAAGTCCCATTTCCATCTCACACTTCACATAACCCGGTTATGTTCAAGTTGGATCCCAGGCCACCATGTTGTCAGAATCACGCATCTGCCCAGTTTTCCGAGTGCACCTTGGAGTTAGTCCCCAAGGCTCCCTATTGCAATCTACCGCGTAGAAAACAAGAAAAACAATCATTCGCGCGGAGTCTTCTCCGGACATTCAAGCAATGCAACATCACCGATCCAGACCAACTTGTCCGGGTAGGCTTAACACATCATTACTATGTCTGATTCTCGATTACGGACTCTTGATGGTGATTTTATAAGTTTTGAAAATATCCAAACTAAAATCTCAAACTAGGCAAGTGCACCTATCGAAATTTAGTCTAGGAAATATCGTATTTAAACTCGAGGACCGTTGAGTACTTGTACTCACAAGGAAGAGCTACTATTTTATCGACCGGAAGTTGGATTGTGGAAAAGGAAACGTTAAACTTAAGAGGAGAAATGCGATGATAGGAAAGCTAGCACTTGATCTAGAATCCCTTTGGGTTAGAATAAAATTCCAAGAAATGAGAATAAGCACAAGCATTTAGATTAAAACTTTGACCGCGGAGGTTCCAAAGATACGAAGCACCTCTCTCGAGAATACGCATTCGACTAACCTTAGGTTGATCGATTAAGTCCTCTCGGCCTAGTCGAAAACCTAAGCTTGCTTTAGGCGGTGAACCTCTCTAATGGAATTGACTCCAATGCGGAAGAATTTTGCCTACCTCTCTCGAGGGGTGCAAGAAACTCTCTTTATCCTTGAGTGATCTACTCGTATCCACAACCTCTCGGTAAATCTAGGATACGGATCTAAATTTGAATAAACATAATTTGCAACTTATGAATTCGAAGGCGTGAAAATCAAGGTAAATCGAAGTATATTTGAAAAGGAGTGCTTGATAATTGGAGACAAAAATAAGAATTTTATTCCATTCCAAAGTTCATCATGATCAAGTGCTAATTGGGAAATTAGCTACTCATCATGATGGGAGAATTACATGAAAGCTTAAAGAAAGACATGATTAAAGATAGACTTGAAAGTAAAGGTACACTATGAAATTAGAATGCAAGAAAAACAGTAAACAAAACAGAACTACGCTCCCAAAAATCTCCTCCACAGCTTCTGGAATTGCCTGGAATTTATAGGCAAGCTTGCTGGTTGGTCACGCCCCTAGGTCACGCCCGTGACCTAGGGCGTGTCAGTCTCGAAACCGTCGTCTTGAAACCCCAGGAATGTTGGAGGAGAAACCGCCAAAATCTGTTAACTGACGGGTCACGCCCCTAGGGCACGCCCGTGACCGAGGGCGTGTCAAGGCTGTTTCTGGAAAACGGCGGGAAGCTGAAAATGGCGGGAGTAAACTGGTCTTGATGGAGGCATCACGCCCCATGGTCACGCCCGTGACCATGGGCGTGTCAGGTTGCAACGGATTCTGGCGGTAACGGCACGCACGTCTCTTTATTAACTAGAAAACGCACATGACACGCCCTTGGTCACGGCCGTGACCCAGTCGTGTCAATTTAATTCGTCATGGCACGGTCTAGCAGTCCTTCACCGGCTGTCATGCCCCGTGTAAGTGTAATACGGGCGGGTCGCTGAACTACACGGGCGTGTCAGAGGCCGATCGATGTTCTTTGACCGCAGGTCGACGATTTATACTGACCTTCTTTGCACGTGGGTGTCACGCCCGTGGTCACACCCATGGAGGGCATGTCACCGGGCGTGTGTAGGCCGAAAAGGAGAAATTCCTTTTTGCTCCAAAAATTGATAGATCAGCCCTGCAAAATTGAAAATAATATTATTAGAATAAATAAATATAAAATATAGAAACTAGTTAATTATAAACTTAATATTATAAAATTTATGTAAAATATCTAACTTAATATAAAATAGTAAATAAAAAGATAGAAATAATTAGAGTTATCAAATACCCCCATACTTATTCGTTTGCTAGTCCCGAGCAAACAACTTCCTATAGGGAGTAGAAAAATTTTAAATGCTAGAAAAGAAACTTGAACCTAAGGAGTAAAATGTGAAGTCTTATGCCTATGCTTGTAGCTATTTTGGTAGAAAAACTCACTCAGCATACAAGTTAGGTTTTTATTTTTCTTAAATGTGTTTCCATTATTATTTTTACTTTTAAAATGAAAATCCGATAAATCTTAAAATTATATTCAGGGAGAGTGTAGCGTGTGTACTAAGATAACATTGCATGAACGAAGATCAAGATACCCTCCAAAGAAATCCATCAATGTCGATGGCCATAGACTTGCCCTTTCACACTCTAGCCACGACACTAGTTTAACTTATAAACATAAATCAGAAGGACTTAATTAGGTAGAAACGTAGGCTTAGGTTTTTGGTGAGGATGGTCAAAGATAAAAACGATGGCTAGTCACACCAAAACCTAGAGAAAACTTGCACACAAAAAATTGCTATGGCTTTAAGAATGCAGCCAAAATCCTAATCCTTTTTTTTTCTTTCTTATTTTTTGAACTCTCACATCATGTTGAAAATTTCTTCTACCTCTTCATTTTTTTACAGTAATTTTTTTCTTCTTTATTTTTTTTTCTTTTATTTTGAAGAGGAAAGAATAAAAATCAACTCTTTTTTTAATAAGAAAAGAGTCACCAACAATAAAAAGACTCCTAATCACTCACAAATAGTGTTTGTATATCTATGTGCAAGCTTCATCTTAGGTGCGCAATTAGGTTGCTTTTTAGGCTTTGGTAAAATATTTCGTGGAGCTAAAATAAAAAGATAAGATAATAGGCTCAAAATGGCTTAACAAAGATAAGATTTTAGGTAAGGGTGCAAAGTCTCAAACTGGCCAAAAGATGTGCCTAAATCATATCTATGCTAATGAGTTTAACTTATGCAAAGTCTTGAGAATAGTTAGAGGGCAAGTTCTAGACATCGAAAAAGAATATCTCTTTCTTGATCCGCGAAATATCTCTCTAGTAAACTTCTACTTACTCACCTAAAGTTTTTAGATTTTACAGGTTTTCAAAGTGAAAGTAAAATAAAACATTTTCACGCATTTAAAAAAATGAAAATCTAATTATATGCTAAATATTTAGATCTACATAAAATTCTACTTATACGTGGACTTGACTAGAAACACAGCATACCAACAGTTTTACTCCAAAATTCAAATTTCAATTTAAACATAAAAAATTTTCTAGACACTATACAAAAGTTTAATGAATAGGAATTTTGCATGTGAATAAATAAGGATATAATGACTTCTATAATTAAAAATTAAACCTAATTTTTTTTGTTTTTATTTTTTTTTTGAAAAACAAAATTCATAACAAAATATAACTTTTGAAATTTGTGAAGTAAAAAATGTATTGTTTTTTTTGAAAAAACAAAAAAAATTTGATTTTTTTTGTTTTTAAAATATTTTGCTTTAGAAAATTTTTTTTTTTTTGAAAAAAAAAAAAAAAATTGTTTTTTTTTAATATTTTGCTTGAGAAATATCCGTCCCCCATACTTAAGCAATACATTGTCCTCAATGTAAAAATGAAGAAAAGTAAAAAAAAGGGAACTTCCCTGAGAATGTCAAACCAGCAGCAAAAGATACCTGTAAGATAGGAGCCAAGCAAAACATGATATTTTAGAGATTTTTTTTTGTTTTTTTTGTCATAAAAAAATACAGGAAAAGAAAAACAAAGATACAGGATACAAAGAGAGGCGACCCTCTACTAGTCCAAAAAAAAAGAAAAGATAGCTACTCCTGGGGGGAGGGTTTCCGTGCTCTTGATAGAAAGTCCGCAGGTTCGCGAACTCGCGGGCAATATAATCCACCGAAGAAGCATAGCTCTGCTCGAGCTTGGTAAAGCGCTCATCAAATGAAGCAAAACGACCGTCAAAATGGGTCTGCAGCTCATTTATGCGCGTATGAATTGACCCAAAATGATGATCCTAATAATTTTGAGGGTCGGGCGCGGGGGTAGAGGGCACACAAGGTGGAAGAATCGGGGAGAGTGAGGAGCACCACTTGGGACCGACACCGAAATCAAGATCAAGATCCCCGCCACCGACTGATGGGGGAATAGCCTCAAACTCGCCCTCACGTCGGCGCGCTAGGCCAAGTGCCTGAAGGGTCGGGAACTGGAGAGCCTGTGGCCTGTTGCATGCAAGTGAGCCGCGGAAGGGCATCCCAAATGCCAGTCTGTTTGGATAGGAAAGTAATAAAATTTCCTCCATGAACCTCCCCCAACCTCACATTTTCAGCCTGATGACGGAATAAAATTGCGAGCATATAACCAAGGTTGAGTGGGGTCCGGGAAAAAACATACTATATAAATATAGTAAGTCGGCCCGAGTCACCACAACATGGCTATCGCCGCGGGCGGAAAGAGTAAAGGCGCAGGGATATCAGGGGAGGAGGCATGAGTGGTAGCGGCGTCGGGGAGCGAGGAGGGAGCCGTCGTTTCTTCGGTGGAGGCATGGAACGTTGATCTCTTCTAGGGCAGAGGCCTTTGTGTTGATTTCTTTGGTGACAATAGGGATATCACGGGAGGAGGCGTGAGTGGTAGCGGCGTCGTGGAGGGAGGAGGGAGCCGTCGTTGGAGGCTTGTGAGTTAGGGTTTGGGATATCGGGAGTGGATATGGGGCCGGCTGTTGTTCCTGTCGATCTTTAATAGAGGTTATCTTTAAACCTGCGGTTGTTATTCACCCAAATCCAAGCATAATAGAGGATCGTGGTATTTTTTTTAATATAGCATAGATAGCATAATAATAATATTAGTTATTATTATTAGTATATTATTATTAAACATTGCATTCAAATGATAATAACTCCCTCTAGAGAACTCGAAAATAATCCCGAACGGGCTCGTTACGACCAACTCGCTGACACGCATCCAACGAAATGAGACACGATCAATTTCGGATTTGTTTGCTCATTTTACGCTCCCCGGAGTGTTTGCGGCGAATTTACTTAAACTTCAAAACTGTACGAATGACGTCATGATTCATGAACGGACGGTTTCGTTGGACTTGTATTATCGTCATGAGTCTTATAAAATTATCTGAAAGTAAAATAAAACATTTCCACGCATTTAGAAAAATGAAAATCTAATTATATGCTAAATATTTAGATCTACATAAAATTCTACTTACACGTGGACTTGACTAGAAACACAGCATGACCAACAGTTTTACTCCAAAATTCAAATTTCAATTTAAACATAAAAATTTTCTAGACACTATACAAAAGTTTAATGAATAGGAATTTTGCATGTGAATAAATAAGGATATAATGACTTCTCTAATTAAAAATTAAACCTAATTTTTTTATTTTTAATTTTTTTGAAAAACAAAATTCATAACAAAATATAACTTTTGAAATTTGTGAAGTAAAAAAAAATTTTTATTGTTTTTTTTGAAAAAACAAAAAAAAAATTTGATTTTTTTGTTTTTAAAATATTTTGCTTTAGAATTTTTTTTTTTGAAAAAAACAAAAAAAATTTGTTTTTTTTTTTTTTAAATTTTTTGCTTGAGAAATATCCCTCCCCCATACTTAAGCAATACATTGTCCTCAATGTAAAAATGAAGAAAAGTAAAAAAAAGGAACTTCCCTGAGAATGTCAAACCAGCAGCAAAAGATACCTGTAAGATAGGAGCCAAGCAAAACATGATATTTTAGAGTTTTTTTTTGTTTTTTTTGTCATAAAAAAATACAGGAAAAGAAAAACAAAGATACAGGATACAAAGAGAGGCGACCCTCTACTAGTCCAAAAAAAGAAAAGATAGCTACTCCTGGTGGGGAGGGTTTCTGTGCTCTTGATAGAAAGTCCGCAGGTTCGCTAACTCGCGGGCAATATGATCCACCGAAGAAGCATAGCTCTGCTCGAGCTTCATAAAGCGCTCATTAAAGGAAGCAAAACGACCGTCAAAATGTGTCTGCAGCTCATTTATGCGCGTATGAATTTACCCAAAATGATGATCCTAATAATTTTGAGGGCCGGGCGCAGGGGTAGAGGGCACACGAGGTGGCGGAATCGGGGGAGAGTGAGGAGCACCGTTGGGACCGACACCAAAATCAAGATCAAGATCCCCGCCACCGACTGATGGGGGAATAGCCTCAAACTCGCCCTCACGTCGGCGCGCTAGGCCAAGTGCCTGAAGGGTCGGGAACTGGAGAGCCTGTGGTGTTTGCATGCAAGTGAGCCGCGGAAGGGCATCCCAAACGCCAGTCTGTTTGGATAGGAAAGTAATAAAATTTCCTCCATGAACCTCCCCCAACCTCACATTTTCAGCCTGATGACGGAAGAAAATTGCGAGCATATAACCAAGGTTGAGTGGGGTCCGGGAAAACATACTATATAAATATAGTAAGTCGGCCCGAGTCGCCACGCCATGGCTATCGCCGCGGGCGGAAAGAGTAAAGGTGTGGAGGTTATGGAGGATGAGCAAAGCAGGGGAAATGAGGTGGCTACTCTTGGATTTCTTTGTGGTGTAGGGGGCGGCGTCATTACTGATTTCCAACCAAAATGTAAGGAGATTGAAATCGGAAGGAAAATAATTTTTGAGGTCGAGATAGGAGGGAGAATGGGAAAATGCCTCTGAGCAAAAGCCCATGGCGACATTGAGTTGGCAGATGGTGAGCTGGTAAATTATCCCACCCATGCGAAAAACAATAAAATCATCTTGCGCTGACCAGCGGAACTCAAAATACGCCAAGAACTCGATGGTGAGCTCAAGGAAGGCTGGCTCCGAAATGGAGAAAAGGGGAGCCCATCCTGGGCTGGATAGAAACTCCCGAACCAAGTCCGCTGGTCCGATGGTGGCGAGGATTGCCAAGTCTAAAATCCGAAAAACACCAAAAGGTTTGGCGCGCAATCGCTCGGACCTATCCTGTTGGGTGGCATTTTCGAAGAGGAGCATGGCCTCCGCGGCGGCGGGATCTGCGGGATGCTCGGAGGAAGAAGCGGAGGAATGAGGGCGGTGACGAGGCATACTAGAAGGAGGGAGGAAAAAAGGGGTTTTCGGGTTGGCTAAGGAAAGGAGGAGGGCTGGAGGTTATGGAGGAAAGAATCGGGAGAAGAAATCCTATTTATAGGAATTTTGGGTTGGTCACGCCCCCATATCACGCCCGTGACATGGGGCGTGATAAGCACGGGTCAAAGCGAAAAGGATTCTGAGGTAGACTGCCTCGATTCGATGGACACGCCCAGGAGGCACGCCTGTAATGGTTATCCAAGATAGGCGCGGGAATCCAAGGTGCTGGCCTCGGATTCCACTGTCACGCCCCAGCGGCACGCTCGTGACTCTGGGGCTTATCGGCCAAATCGAAAAAGGCGCAGGGAATCAGAGGCAGACCGGGTGAACACCTCGGATACCCGTGACACGAGCATAACACGCCCGTGACCAACCTTGGTCACGCCCGTGTCATGTCCGAATGACGAGCTACGCACGAAACCATCTGCGGAGTCTCGTAAGACGGGCAAGACACGCCACTGACACCGACGTGACCCTTTGGTCACGCCCGTGACAGGGGCGTGTCTGAAAAAAATACAAATTTATTGTTTTTTTTTTAAAAAATTTTATTTTTGGTATTTTATGTTTTTTTCCCTTTGTTTTTTTTTGATTTGGCCTCTTTTTTTACGATTCAAAAAAAGAAAAATAAATAAATAAATAAATAAAAGTTACCCTCTTGAAGAATGACGTAGACTTGACGTTCGTCCCCGACCGATCATCATGCATCGATGTCCTTCAAACCTGTAAAAACTCAACAAGAAAATTTTTAAAAAAATAAACAGAAAGGATATCCATGAGATGCCTCCCACGAGCGCTTTGTTTATGGTCGGTGAGCTCGACCATAGCGAGCACTAATTTCTGGGTTCGGGAGGTTAATTTCCTCCCGGTGCTCATTAGTAGTATCACCAGCGAAAAATAATTTCAGCCGGTTCCCGTTCACCTTGAATTCACATTTTTTCAGGTGCGAGATAAGGACTGTCCCGTAGGGCCACATCTATTTTATAATAAAAGGGCCGGACCAACGGGACTTGAGTTTCCCCGAAAAAAGACGTAGGCGTTAATTATAGAGGAGCACTTGGTCTCCCGGCTTAAAGTCTTTGGGGTGCTTAATTTTTTTATCATGATAAAATTTTGTGCGCTCCTTATAAAGTTTATTACTTTCGTAGGCGAAGGAGCGCCACTCATTGAGCTCGTTAATTTGAAATTTCCGAAGCTCGGATGACAAATTTTCATCTAGATTTAAAAATTTAAGCGCTCAAAAGGCGCGATGCTCAAGTTCAACCGGTAAGTGACATGCTTTCCATAGACCAATCGGTACGGCGTACAACCGATTGCGGTCTTGTATGCGGTCCGTTAAGCACAAAGTGCATTGTCAAGCTTAACCGACCAATCCTTTCTATTTGTTGAAACCGTTTTTCTAAAATTCGTTTAAGTTCACGGTTGACTACTTCTACTTGGCCACTAGTTTGAGGGTGATGGGGGGTGGCCAACCTATGCGTAACGCCATATTTAGAAAGAACTTTAGCAAATTGTGTGTTACAAAAGTGAGTTCCCCTATCACTCACTATTGCCCGCGGCGCTCCAAATCGTGAACAGAGTTTTTTGAGAAATTGGGTCACGACTCGGGCATCATTGGTGGGAAGGGCTTGTGCTTCCGCCCACAGTGACACGTAGTCAACCGCTACCAAAATATAACGATTTTCCAAAGGAAGTGGGTAGCGGGCCGACAAAGTCGATTCCCCATAAATCAAAAACCTCAATTTTTAAAAATGAATTCAATGGCATTTCATCATGGCGGGAAATATTACCTAAGCGTTGGCATTGTTCACAACGACTTACATGTGCGTGAGCGTCTTTGAAGATACTCAGCCAATAGAAGCCCGCCTCAAGTACTTTCCACGCCGTCCGATTTGCTTTATAGTGCCCGCCAGCGGGTCCCTTGTGTCAATGTTTCATTATTTGGGCGCCCTCCTCATGAGAAACACACCTCCGCACTACTTGATCCGCGCAAACTCGAAAAAGAAACGGATCCTCCCAAAAATAATTTTTCAAATCAGAAAAGAATTTCTTCTTTTCTTGGTAAGAAAAACCTTTTGGGAGAAATCTTGCGGAATGAAAGTTTGCGAAATCGGCGACCAAGGGGTAGGGAGAGTCATTACCTTGTATAAAGCGAGGAGGCGCTCCTCGGGAAATGTATCATCGTTGTCCTCTTCGATAAGCTCCTCCAAGATGGGATTCTCCAACCGAGAAAGGTGATCCGCTGCAAAATTCTCCTCTCCTCTTTTGTCCTGGTTCTCCAAGTCAAATTCTTGAAGAAGCAATATCCACCTAATCAATCTAGGATTTGCATCTGATTTGGTTAGTAAATAGCGCAATGCCGAATGATCGGTAAAAATAATGACTTTGGACAAGTGAGATAAGAACGAAATTTATTAAAAGCAAAAATAACGGCAAGAAGTTCTTTCTCGGTGGTTGTGTGATTTTCTTGTGCGGTGGTTAGTATTTTGCTCGCATAATAGATAAGATGAAAAATTTTATTGATGCGCTGTCCTAAGACCGCACCAACGGCAAAACTACTAGTATCGCACATGATTTCAAATGGTAGATCCCAATTGGGAGCTATTACGATAGGTGTGTTTATTAATTTTTCTTTTATAATAGAAAAAGCACGTAAACAATTTTCATCATAAATAAACGGCGCTTCTTTTTCTAACAAGTGTGTAAGAGGTTTAGTTATTTTAGAAAAAACTTTAATAAACCGGCGATAGAGACTGGCATGCCACAAAAAACTATGAACGGTCTTTACATTTGAAGGAGGGGGGGGGGGGGTAGCTTTTCTATAGTTTCAATTTTAGCTTTATCTACCTCTATGCCCTTACTTGAAATTTTGTGGCCTAAGACCAAACCTTCCCGTACCATAAAATGACACTTCTCACAGTTTAAGACTAGGTTCGTGTCCTCACATCTTTGGAGTACACGGGAAAGTTTTGCCAAACATAAATCAAACGAATCTCCAAAAACGGAGAAATCATCCATGAAGACCTCCATGATATCCTCCACTAATTCATCAAAGATCGCTAGCATACACCTTTGGAAGGTTGCCGACGCATTGCATAAACCAAAAGACATCCTTCAATAGGCGAAAGTGCCAAACGAATAAGTGAAGGTTGTTTTCTCTTGGTCCTCGGGTGCAATTGGGATTTGGAAATATCCCGAGAGACCATCAAGAAAACAATAAAAAACATGACCGGATAGCCGTTCAATGATTTGGTCAATGAACGGTAAAGGAAAATGATCCTTTCTGGTCGCATCATTTAATTTGCGGTAGTCGATGCAAACCCGCCATCCGGTAACAATTCTAGTAGGGATTAATTCATTTTTATCGTTAGGCACTACCGTTAATCCTCCTTTCTTGGGCACCACTTGGACCGGACTAACCCAAGTGCTATCCGAAATCGGATAGAAGATGCCCGCATCTAATAATTTAATAACCTCCGCCTTAACTACCTCCTTCATATTAGGATTTAGCCAGCGTTGAGGTTGAATAGTTTTATGAAAATTTTCTTCTAGTAAAATTTTGTGCATACAAAAGGAGGGATTAATACCTTTTAGATCCGTAATTTTCCACGCAATTGCGCGGCGATGGCGATTTAAAACATTTAATAATTTTAATTTTTCTTCATCGGATAAATACGCCAACAAAATAACGTGAAGTTTTGAACCCTCCGCTAAAAATAAGTATTCTAAATGATTTGACAATTGTTTTAGTTTTAAGGTTGGAGGTTCATCGTAAGAAGTTTTTAATCGGTCACTTCCTAATTCTAGAATTTCAAAAATAGGCTATTGTGTGTCCGATTGATTATCACTAATGTCATGAGAAATGAGATCTAAAGTTTCAAAATTTTCGTCATGATCAATAGAGGAATATAGATTGTCAGAAAATAAAATGGAGTCCTCCTCGGGAGAAGCCTCCAAAATGAAACATGAGTCGTCGTTAGCAAGCGTGTTTTTCATAGATGATTTGATAGTAAAGGTAACTTCTTCATCTCCGACCCTAAGGAGAAGTTTACTGTTACTAACATCTATAATAGCCAGTGAGGTGGCGAGAAAAGGGCGACTGAGAATAAGCGGAACCGCGGTGTCCTCTTCTATGTCAAGGATGACAAAATCTACCGGAAAGATAAATTTGTCAACCTTGACAAGCACATCCTCAATAATACCCATCGGGTATTTAATACTCCGATCCGCCAATTGGATGCTCATTCGTGTTGGATTAGGCTCTCCTAATCCTAATTTTTTAAATAACGAATAAGGCATTAAATTAATCGAGGCACCAAGATCGGCCAACGCATATTTTACCAATAAATCACCAAAGAGACAAGGAATAGAGAAACTACCCGGGTCGGTTAGTTTCTTAGGCAATTTATTAAGTAAAACCGCCGAACATTCCGCGTTCAATTGAACCGTGGAAATTTCCTCAAGTCTCTTTTTATTTGTTAAAAGATCCTTGAGATATTTTGCGTATTTCGGCATTTGTGCTATGGCTTCATAAAACGGTAAATTAATTTGAATTTGCTTAAATAATTCTACAAATTTACCGAAATGATCATCCGTTCGCTCTTTCTTTAATTTGGACGGATAGGGAAGAGGCGGTTGATATTCTTTAATTTTATTTTCAATAAAAACTTTAGGAGGAGGAGGAGGTGATGTAGAATTTGTTACCTCTTGTTCAACCGGATTTGAAGAAGAATGTACCTCTTTCCCGCTCCGTAGCATGATAGCCTTCGCTTGCTCTTTTGGGTTGGGCTCCGTATTGCCCGGTAATGCTCCTTGTTGGCGATCGAAGAGCATTTTTGCAATTTGCCCAATTTGGTTGTCCAAACTACGAAGAGATCCGGTGAGATTCCGGATATTGGCATCATTTGAAGTCGTATATTTGGTGAACAACTCCTCAAGATTGGGAGCTTTGGGAGCTTGTGACGGAAAATAACTAGGTGGAATTGTGTTTGGTGGGCGAGTCGCGTTCCCCGGATTACTCCAAGAGAAGTTGGGGTGATTCCTTAAACTCGGGTGATAGGTATTACCAAAATTATTACCCGGATTATAAGGTGGCCGATTCGGATTACGCATATAATCCACATGCTCGGCAATAGTTGAAGGCTCCCAATATTGGGGCTCACAGGTAGGTGTAGATGAGGAAACAGACATCTCGGCTATATATTTTTGCAGTTTCTCAACCTAGAGAGACAAACTTGAAACTGTATCGATTTCATATATCCCGGCCATTTTAGGTGGACGAGACCGGGGTGTACTCCATTGATACGTGTTCATGGCCATTCCTTCTATAAGCTATTGGGCGGCCGCCGGTGTTTTGTTGTTTAACGTTCCACCGGCGGCGGCATCAATATGTTGCCTCGTTTGTTGGTTGAGGCCATTATAGAAGGTTTGGATTTGCAACCAATCGGGGATTGCATGATGTGGACATCGGCAAAGCAATTCCTTAAATCGCTCCCAAGTATCATATAACATTTCCGTATCAACTTGGGAGAAATATGTAATATCATTGCGCAACTTGGTCGTTTTTGCGGGCAGAAAATATTTCGTGAGAAATTTTTCCGTCATCTCGGCCCAATTAGTGATGGATCCTCTTGGTAAAGAGGTCAACCACTGTTTTGCTTTGGTGCACAATGTGAAAGGAAAAAGCCTTAGCGGATGGCATCATCTGAAACCCCGTTAATTTTAAAAGTGTCACATATTTCTAAAAGTTAGAAATATACGCGTTAGGATCCTCATCTTGAAGCCCATCGAATTGTATATATTGTTGTACCATTTGGATGATGCTTGACTTCAACTCAAAATTATTGTTCGTAATAGCGGGACGAACAATACTTGATTGAGCAATACCCAAATTCGGCCGAGCATAATAAGACATAGTCTGTTGATCGGCCATATTTGGATTTGGATTACCTAAATTAGAAGAAAATTGAAAGGGGGAAGAAGTAGAAGTAGAAGAAGAAGAGGAAGAAGTAGAAGAAGAGGAAGTATCATCGATGGATTCCTCAACCAAATCTGGAGAATTGAGATCGCGGAGTCTTAGACGTCGCCATAAGCTTTGCTCAATCTCCGGATCCAAATCAAGTAGAATTGACGGATTCCCTCGGGTCATACAACAAAATAAAAACAAAATAAAATTTTTTTTATTTTGATTTTTTTTGTTAAAACAGAAAAAAAAATGATAAAACTAATAGATCCTTGCTTTCAAAATATCAACACAGAAAAAGTCTCCGGCAACAGCGCCAAAAACTTGATGGTAAAAATGAAGAAAAGTAAAAAAAAGGGAACTTCCCTGAGAATGTCAAACCAGCAGCAAAAGATACCTGTAAGATAGGAGCCAAGCAAAACATGATATTTTAGAGATTTTTTTTTGTTTTTTTTGTCATAAAAAAATACAGGAAAAGAAAAACAAAGATACATGATACAAAGAGAGGCGACCCTCTACTAGTCCAAAAAAAAAAGAAAAGATAGCTACTCCTGGGGGAGGGTTTCCGTGCTCTTGATAGAAAGTCCGCAGGTTCGCGAACTCGCGGGCAATATGATCCACCGAAGAAGCATAGCTCTGCTCGAGCTTCATAAAGCGCTCATCAAAGGAAGCAAAACGACCGTCAAAATGGGTCTGCAGCTCATTTATGCGCGTATGAATTGACCCAAAATGATGATCCTAATAATTTTGAGGGCCGGGCGCGGGGGTAGAGGGCACACAAGGTGGCGGAATCGGGGGAGAGTGAGGAGCACCGTTGGGACCGACACCGAAATCAAGATCAAGATCCCCGCCACCGACTGATGGGGGAATAGCCTCAAACTCGCCCTCACGTCGGGGCGCTAGGCCAAGTGCCTGAAGGGCCGGGAACTGGAGAGCCTGTGGTGTTTGCATGCAAGTGAGCCGCGGAAGGGCATCCCAAATGCCAGTCTGTTTGGATAGGAAAGTAATAAAATTTCCTCCATGAACCTCCCCCAACCTCACATTTTCAGCCTGATGACGGAATAAAATTGCGAGCATATAACCAAGGTTGAGTGGGGTCCGGGAAAATATACTATATAAATATAGTAAGTCGGCCCGAGTCACCACAACATGGCTATCGCCGCGGGCGGAAAGAGTAAAGGCGCAGGGATATCAGGGGAGGAGGCATGAGTGGTAGCGGCGTCGGGGAGCGAGGAGGGAGCCGTCGTTTCTTCGGTGGAGGCATGGAACGTTGATCTCTTCTAGGGCAGAGGCCTTTGTGTTGATTTCTTTGGTGACAATAGGGATATCACGGGAGGAGGCGTGAGTGGTAGCGGCGTCGTGGAGGGAGGAGGGAGCCGTCGTTGGAGGCTTGTGAGTTAGGGTTTGGGATATCGGGAGTGGATATGGGGCCGGCTGTTGTTCCTGTCGATCTTTAATAGAGGTTATCTTTAAACCTGCGGTTGTTATTCACCCAAATCCAAGCATAATAGAGGATCGTGGTATTTTTTTTTAATATAGCATAGATAGCATAATAATAATATTAGTTATTATTATTAGTATATTATTATTAAACATTGCATTCAAATGATAATAACTCCCTCTAGAGAACTCAAAAATAATACCGAACGGGCTCGTTACGACCAACTCGCTGACACGCATCCAACGAAATGAGACACGATCAATTTCGGATTTGTTTGCTCATTTTACGCTCCCCGGAGTGTTTGCGGCGAATTTACTTAAACTTCAAAACTGTACGAATGACGTCATGATTCATGAACGGACGGTTTCGTTGGACTTGTATTATCGTCATGAGTCTTATAAAATTATCTGAAAGTAAAATAAAACATTTCCACGCATTTAGAAAAATGAAAATCTAATTATATGCTAAATATTTAGATCTACATAAAATTCTACTTACACGTGGACTTGACTAGAAACACATCATGACCAACAGTTTTACTCCAAAATTCAAATTTCAATTTAAACATAAAAATTTTCTAGACACTATACAAAAGTTTAATGAATAGGAATTTTGCATGTGAATAAATAAGGATATAATGACTTCTCTAATTAAAAATTAAACCTAATTTTTTTATTTTAATTTTTTTGAAAAACAAAATTCATAACAAAATATAACTTTTGAAATTTGTGAAGTAAAAAAAAAATTTTATTGTTTTTTTTGAAAAAAACAAAAAAAAAATTGATTTTTTTGTTTTTAAAATATTTTGCTTTAGAAATTTTTTTTTTTGAAAAAAACAAAAAAAATTTGTTTTTTTATTTTTTAAATTTTTTGCTTGAGAAATATCCCTCCCCCATACTTAAGCAATACATTGTCCTCAATGTAAAAATGAAGAAAAGTAAAAAAAAGGAACTTCCCTGAGAATGTCAAACCAGCAGCAAAAGATACCTGTAAGATAGGAGCCAAGCAAAACATGATATTTTAGAGTTTTTTTTTATTTTTTTTGTCATAAAAAAATACAGGAAAAGAAAAACAAAGATACAGGATACAAAGAGAGGCGACCTTCTACTAGTCCAAAAAAAGAAAAGATAGCTACTCCTGGTGGGGAGGGTTTCTGTGCTCTTGATAGAAAGTCCGCAGGTTCGCGAACTCGCGGGCAATATGATCCACCGAAGAAGCATAGCTCTGCTCGAGCTTCATAAAGCGCTCATTAAAGGAAGCAAAACGACCGTCAAAATGTGTCTGCAGCTCATTTATGCGCGTATGAATTGACCCAAAATGATGATCCTAATAATTTTGAGGGCCGGGCGCAGGGGTAGAGGGCACACGAGGTGGCGGAATCGGGGGAGAGTGAGGAGCACCGTTGGGACCGACACCAAAATCAAGATCAAGATCCCCGCCACCGACTGATGGGGGAATAGCCTCAAACTCGCCCTCACGTCGGCGCGCTAGGCCAAGTGCCTGAAGGGTCGGGAACTGGAGAGCCTGTGGTGTTTGCATGCAAGTGAGCCGCGGAAGGGCATCCCAAACGCCAGTCTGTTTGGATAGGAAAGTAATAAAATTTCCTCCATGAACCTCCCCCAACCTCACATTTTCAGCCTGATGACGGAAGAAAATTGCGAGCATATAACCAAGGTTGAGTGGGGTCCGGGAAAACATACTATATAAATATAGTAAGTCGGCCCGAGTCGCCACGCCATGGCTATCGCCGCGGGCGAAAAGAGTAAAGGTGTGGAGGTTATGGAGGATGAGCAAAGCAGGGGAAATGAGGTGGCTACTCTTGGATTTCTTTGTGGTGTAGGGGGCGGCGTCATTACTGATTTCCAACCAAAATGTAAGGAGATTGAAATCGGAAGGAAAATAAGTTTTGAGGTCGAGATAGGAGGGAGAATGGGAAAATGCCTCTGAGCAAAAGCCCATGGCGACATTGAGTTGGCAGATGGTGAGCTGGTAAATTATCCCACCCATGCGAAAAACAATAAAATCATCTTGCGCTGACCAGCGGAACTCAAAATACGCCAAGAACTCGATGGTGAGCTCAAGGAAGGCTGGCTCCGAAATGGAGAAAAGGGGAGCCCATCCTGGGCTGGATAGAAACTCCCGAACCAAGTCCGCTGGTCCGATGGTGGCGAGGATTGCCAAGTCTAAAATCCGAAAAACACCAAAAGGTTTGGCGCGCAATCGCTCGGACCTATCCTGTTGGGTGGCATTTTCGAAGAGGAGCATGGCCTCCGCGGCGGCGGGATCTGCGGGATGCTCGGAGGAAGAAGCGGAGGAATGAGGGCGGTGACGAGGCATACTAGAAGGAGGGAGGAAAAAAGGGGTTTTCGGGTTGGCTAAGGAAAGGAGGAGGGCTGGAGGTTATGGAGGAAAGAATCGGGAGAAGAAATCCTATTTATAGGAATTTTGGGTTGGTCACGCCCCCATATCACGCCCGTGACATGGGGCGTGATAAGCACGGGTCAAAGCGAAAAGGAATCCGAGGTAGGCGCGCGGGAATCCAAGGTGCTGGCCTCGGATTCCACTATCACGCCCCAGCGGCACGCTCGTGACTCTGGGGCTTGTCGGCCAAATCGAAAAAGGCGCAGGGAATCAGAGGCAGACCGGGTCAACACCTCGGATACCCGCGACACGAGCATAACACGCCCGTGTCCAACCTTGGTCACGCCCGTGTCATGTCCGAATGACGAGCTACGCACGAAACCATCTGCGGGTCTCGTAAGACGGGCAAGACACGCCACTGACACCGACGTGACCCTTTGGTCACGCCCGTGACAGGGGCGTGTCTGAAAAAAATACAAATTTATTGTTTTTTTTTAATTTTATTTTTGGTATTTTATGTTTTTTTCCCTTTGTTTTTTTTGATTTGGCCTCTTTTTTACGATTCAAATAAAAATAAATAAATAAATAAATAAAAGTTACCCTCTTGAAGAATGACGTAGACTTGACGTTCGTCCCCTACCGATCATCATGCATCGATGTCCTTCAAACCTGTAAAAACTCAACAAGAAAATTTTTAAAAAAATAAACAGAAAGGATATCCATGAGATGCCTCCCACGAGCGCTTTGTTTATGGTCGGTGAGCTCGACCATAGCGAGCACTAATTTCTGGGTTCGAGAGGTTAATTTCCTCCCGGTGCTCATTAGTAGTATCACCAGCGAAAAATAATTTCAGCCGGTTCCCGTTCACCTTGAATTCACATTTTTTCAGGTGCGAGATAAGGACTGTCCCGTAGGGCCACATCTATTTTATAATAAAAGGGTCGGACCAACGGGACTTGAGTTTCCCCGGAAAAAGACGTAGGCGTTAATTATAGAGGAGCACTTGGTCTCCCGGCTTAAAGTCTTTGGGGTGCTTAATTTTTTTATCATGATAAAATTTTGTGCGCTCCTTATAAAGTTTATTACTTTCGTAGGCGAAGGAGCGCCACTCATTGAGCTCGTTAATTTGAAATTTCCGAAGCTCGGATGACAAATTTTCATCTAGATTTAAAAATTTAAGCGCTCAAAAGGCGCGATGCTCAAGTTCAACCGGTAAGTGACATGCTTTCCCATAGACCAATCGGTACGGCGTACAACCGATTGCGGTCTTGTATGCGGTCCGTTAAGCCCAAAGTGCATTGTCAAGCTTAACCGACCAATCCTTTCTATTTGTTGAAACCGTTTTTCTAAAATTCGTTTAAGTTCACGGTTGACTACTTCTACTTGGCCACTAGTTTGAGGGTGATGGGGGGTGGCCAACCTATGCGTAACGCCATATTTAGAAAGAACTTTAGCAAATTGTGTGTTACAAAAGTGAGTTCCCCTATCACTCACTATTGCCCGCGGCGCTCCAAATCGTGAACAGAGTTTTTTGAGAAATTGGGTCACGACTCGGGCATCATTGGTGCGAAGGGCTTGTGCTTCCGCCCACAATGACACGTAGTCAACCGCTACCAAAATATAACGATTTTCCAAAGGAAGTGGGTAGCGGGCCGACAAAGTCGATTCCCCATAAATCAAAAACCTCAATTTTTAAAAATGAATTCAATGGCATTTCATCATGGCGGGAAATATTACCTGAGCGTTGGCATTGTTCACAACGACTTACATGTGCGTGAGCGTCTTTGAAGATACTCAGCCAATAGAAGCCCGCCTCAAGTACTTTCCACGCCGTCCGATTTGCTTTATAGTGCCCGCCAGCGGGTCCCTTGTGTCAATGTTTCATTATTTGGGCGCCCTCCTCATGAGAAACACACCTCCGCACTACTTGATCCGCGCAAACTCGAAAAAGAAACGGATCCTCCCAAAAATAATTTTTCAAATCAGAAAAGAATTTCTTCTTTTCTTGGTAAGAAAAACCTTTTGGGAGAAATCTTGCGGAATGAAAGTTTGCGAAATCGGCGACCAAGGGGTAGGGAGAGTCATTACCTTGTATAAAGCGAGGAGGCGCTCCTCGGGAAATGTATCATCGTTGTCCTCTTCGATAAGCTCCTCCAAGATGGGATTCTCCAACCGAGAAAGGTGATACGCTGCAAAATTCTCCTCTCCTCTTTTGTCCTGGTTCTCCAAGTCAAATTCTTGAAGAAGCAATATCCACCTAATCAATCTAGGATTTGCATCTGATTTGGTTAGTAAATAGCGCAATGCCGAATGATCGGTAAAAATAATGACTTTGGACAAGTGAGATAAGAACGAAATTTATTAAAAGCAAAAATAACGGCAAGAAGTTCTTTCTCGGTGGTTGTGTAATTTTCTTGTGCGGTGGTTAGTATTTTGCTCGCATAATAGATAAGATGAAAATTTTTATTGATGCGCTGTCCTAAGACCGCACCAACGGCAAAACTACTAGTATCGCACATGATTTCAAATGGTAGATCCCAATTGGGAGCTATTACGATAGGTGTGTTTATTAATTTTTCTTTTATAATAGAAAAAGCACGTAAACAATTTTCATCATAAATAAACGGCGCTTCTTTTTCTAACAAGTGTGTAAGAGGTTTAGTTATTTTAGAAAAAACTTTAATAAACCGGCGATAGAAACTGGCATGCCACAAAAAACTATGAACGGTCTTTACATTTGAAGGAGGGGGGGGGGTAGCTTTTCTATAGTTTCAATTTTAGCTTTATCTACCTCTATGCCCTTACTTGAAATTTTGTGGCCTAAGACCAAACCTTCCCGTACCATAAAATGACACTTCTCACAGTTTAAGACTAGGTTCGTGTCCTCACATCTTTGGAGTACACGGGAAAGTTTTGCCAAACATAAATCAAACGAATCTCCAAAAACGGAGAAATCATCCATGAAGACCTCCATGATATCCTCCACTAATTCATCAAAGATCGCTAGCATACACCTTTGGAAGGTTGCCGACGCATTGCATAAACCAAAAGACATCCTTCAATAGGCGAAAGTGCCAAACGAATAAGTGAAGGTTGTTTTCTCTTGGTCCTCGGGTGCAATTGGGATTTGGAAATATCCCGAGAGACCATCAAGAAAACAATAAAAAACATGACCGGATAGCCGTTCAATGATTTGGTCAATGAACGGTAAAGGAAAATGATCCTTTCTGGTCGCATCATTTAATTTGCGGTAGTCGATGCAAACCCGCCATCCGGTAACAATTCTAGTAGGGATTAATTCATTTTTATCGTTAGGCACTACCGTTAATCCTCCTTTCTTGGGCACCACTTGGACCGGACTAACCCAAGTGCTATCCGAAATCGGATAGAAGATGCCCGCATCTAATAATTTAATAACCTCCGCCTTAACTACCTCCTTCATATTAGGATTTAGCCGGCGTTGAGGTTGAATAGTTTTATGAAAATTTTCTTCTAGTAAAATTTTGTGCATACAAAAGGAGGGATTAATACCTTTTAGATCCGTAATTTTCCACGCAATTGCGCGGCGATGGCGATTTAAAACATTTAATAATTTTAATTTTTCTTCATCGGATAAATACGCCAACAAAATAACGTGAAGTTTTGAACCCTCCGCTAAAAATAAGTATTCTAAATGATTTGACAATTGTTTTAGTTTTAAGGTTGGAGGTTCATCGTAAGAAGTTTTTAATCGGTCACTTCCTAATTCTAGAATTTCAAAAATAGGCTATTGTGTGTCCGATTGATTATCACTAATGTCATGAGAAATGAGATCTAAAGTTTCAAAATTTTCGTCATGATCAATAGAGGAATATAGATTGTCAGAAAATAAAATGGAGTCCTCCTCGGGAGAAGCCTCCAAAATGAAACATGAGTCGTCATTAGCAAGCGTGTTTTTCATAGATGATTTGATAGTAAAGGTAACTTCTTCATCTCCGACCCTAAGGAGAAGTTTACTGTTACTAACATCTATAATAGCCAGTGAGGTGGCGAGAAAAGGGCGACTGAGAATAAGCGGAACCGCGGTGTCCTCTTCTATGTCAAGGATGACAAAATCTACCGGAAAGATAAATTTGTCAACCTTGACAAGCACATCCTCAATAATACCCATCGGGTATTTAATACTCCGATCCGCCAATTGGATGCTCATTCGTGTTGGATTAGGATCTCCTAATCCTAATTTTTTAAATAACGAATAAGGCATTAAATTAATCGAGGCACCAAGATCGGCCAACGCATATTTTACCAATAAATCACCAAAGAGACAAGGAATAGAGAAACTACCCGGGTCGGTTAGTTTCTTAGGCAATTTATTAAGTAAAACCGCCGAACATTCCGCGTTCAATTGAACCGTGGAAATTTCCTCAAGTCTCTTTTTATTTGTTAAAAGATCCTTGAGATATTTTGCGTATTTCGGCATTTGTGCTATGGCTTCATAAAATGGTAAATTAATTTGAATTTGCTTAAATAATTCTACAAATTTACCGAAATGATCATCCGTTCGCTCTTTCTTTAATTTGGACGGATAGGGAAGAGGCGGTTGATATTCTTTAATTTTATTTTCAATAAAAACTTTAGGAGGAGGAGGAGGTGATGTAGAATTTGTTACCTCTTGTTCAACCGGATTTGAAGAAGAATGTACCTCTTTCCCGCTCCGTAGCATGATAGCCTTCGCTTGCTCTTTTGGGTTGGGCTCCGTATTGCCCGGTAATGCTCCTTGTTGGCGATCGAAGAGCATTTTTGCAATTTGCCCAATTTGGTTGTCCAAACTACGAAGAGATCCGGTGAGATTCCGGATATTGGCATCATTTGAAGTCGTATATTTGGTGAACAACTCCTCAAGATTGGGAGCTTTGGGAGCTTGTGACGGAAAATAACTAGGTGGAATTGTGTTTGGTGGGCGAGTCGTGTTCCCCGGATTACTCCAAGAGAAGTTGGGGTGATTCCTTAAACTCGGGTGATAGGTATTACCAAAATTATTACCCGGATTATAAGGTGGCCGATTCGGATTACGCATATAATCCACATGCTCGGCAATAGTTGAAGGCTCCCAATATTGGGGCTCACAGGTAGGTGTAGATGAGGAAACAGACATCTCGGCTATATATTTTTGCAGTTTCTCAACCTGGAGAGACAAACTTGAAACTGTATCGATTTCATATATCCCGGCCATTTTAGGTGGACGAGACCGGGGTGTACTCCATTGATACGTGTTCATGGCCATTCCTTCTATAAGCTATTGGGCGGCCGCCGGTGTTTTGTTGTTTAACGTTCCACCGGCGGCGGCATCAATATGTTGCCTCGTTTGTTGGTTGAGGCCATTATAGAAGGTTTGGATTTGCAACCAATCGGGGATTGCATGATGTGGACATCGGCAAAGCAATTCCTTAAATCGCTCCCAAGTATCATATAACATTTCCGTATCAACTTGGGAGAAATATGTAATATCATTGCGCAACTTGGTCGTTTTTGCGGGCAGAAAATATTTCGTGAGAAATTTTTCCGTCATCTCGGCCCAATTAGTGATGGATCCTCTTGGTAAAGAGGTCAACCACTGTTTTGCTTTGGTGCACAATGTGAAAGGAAAAAACCTTAGCCGGATGGCATCATCTGAAACCCCGTTAATTTTAAAAGTGTCACATATTTCTAAAAAGTTAGAAATATGCGCGTTAGGATCCTCATCTTGAAGCCCATCGAATTGTATATATTGTTGTACCATTTGGATGATGCTTGACTTCAACTCAAAATTATTGTTCGCAATAGCGGGACGAACAATACTTGATTGAGCAATACCCAAATTCGGCCGAGCATAATAAGACATAGTCTGTTGATCGGCCATATTTGGTTTTGGATTACCTAAATTAGAAGAAAATTGAAAGGGGGAAGAAGTAGAAGTAGAAGAAGAAGAGGAAGAAGTAGAAGAAGAGGAAGTATCATCGATGGATTCCTCAACCAAATCTGGAGAATTGAGATCGCGGAGTCTTAGACGTCGCCATAAGCTTTGCTCAATCTCCGGATCCAAATCAAGTAGAATTGACGGATTCCCTCGGGTCATACAACAAAATAAAAACAAAATAAAATTTTTTTTTATTTTGATTTTTTTTGTTAAAACAGAAAAAAAAAATGATAAAACTAATAGATCCTTGCTTTCAAAATATCAACACAGAAAAAGTCCCCGGCAACAGCGCCAAAAACTTGATGGTGATTTTATAAGTTTTGAAAATATCCAAACTAAAATCTCGAACTATCCAAGTGCACCTATCGAAATTTAATATAGAAAATATCGTATTTAAACTCGAGGACCGTTGAGTACTTGTACTCACAAGGAAGAGCTACTATTTTATCGACCAGAAGTTGGTTTGCGGAAAAGGAAACGTTAAACTTAAGAGGAGAAATACGATGATAGGAAAGCTAGCACTTGATCTAGAATCCCTTTGGGTTAGAATAAAATTCCAAGAAATGAGAATAAGCACAAGCATTTAGATTAAAACTTCGACCGCGGAGGTTGCAAAGCTACAAAGCGCCTCTCTCGAGAATACGCATTCGACGAACCTTAGGTTGATCGATTAAGACCTCTCGACATAGTCGAAAAACCTAATCTTGCTTTAGGCGTTGAACGTCTCTAATGGAATTGACTCCAATGCGGAAGAATTTTGCCTACCTCTCTCGAGGGGTACAAGAAGCTCTCTTTATCCTTGAGCGATCTACTCGCATCCACAACCTCTCGATAAATCTAGGATACAGATCTAAAATCAAATAAACATAATTTGCAACTTATGAATTCGAAGGCGCGAAAATCAAGATAAATCGAAGTATATTTGAAAAAGAGTGCTTGATAATTGGAGACAAAAATAAGAATTTTATTCAATTCCAAAGTTCATCATGAGCAAGTGCTAATTGGGAAATTAGCTACTCATTATGATGCGAGAATTACATGAAAGCTTAAAGAAAGACATGATTAAAGAAAGACTTGAAAGTAAAGGTACACTATGGAATTAGAATGCAAGAAAAATAGTAAACAAAACAGAACTAAGCTCCCAAAAATCTCCTCTCAGCTTCTGGAATTGCCTGGAATTTATATGCAAGCTTGCTGGTTGGTCACGCCCATAGGTCATGCCCGTGACCTAGGGCGCGTAAGTCTCGGAATCGTCGTCTTGAAACACCGGGAATGTTGGAGGAGATACTGCAAAAATCTATTAACTGACGGGTCACGCCCCTAGGTCACGCCCGTGACCTAGGGCATGTTAGGGCTGTTTCTGGAAAACGGCGGGAAGCTGAAAATGGAGGGAGTAAACTGGTCTTGATGGAGGCATCACGCCCCATGGTCACGCCCGTGACCGTAGGCGTGTCAGGTTGCAACGGATTCTGGCGGTAACGGCATGCATGTCTCTTTATTAACTGGAAAACGCACATGACACGCCCTTGGTCACGCCCGTGACCCAGGCGTGTCAATTTAATCCGCCGTGACACGGTCTAGCAGTCCTTCACCGGCTGTCACGCCCCGTGTAAGTGTAACACGGGCGGGTCGCTGAACTACACGGGCGTGTCATAGGCCGATTGACGTTCTTCGGCCGCAGGTCCACGATTTGCACTGACCTTCTTTGCACGTGAGTGTCACTCCCGTGGTCACGCCCATGGAGGGCGTGTCACTGGGCGTGTTTAGGCCGAAAAGGAGAAAATTCCTTTTTGCTCCAAATAATTGATATATCAGCCCTGCAAAATTGAAAATAATATTATTAGAATAAATAAATATAAAATATAGAAACTAGTTAATTATAAACTTAATATTATAAAATTGATGTAAAATATCTAACTCTTAATATAAAATAGTAAATAAAAAGATAGAAATAATTAGAGTTATCATCAACCATTGAATATATTCTGAAATACAAATCTGTGCCATCCATCCACTTTAATTTGAATGATAATGAGCCAAAAACGGATTCCAAAAATTATAAACTCAAATTTCATGACCACCGCTACAGCTTCCTCATTCCTCAATGTCGTCGGCCACGCCGCTCTTGCCAGCAACAACTTCTCCTTCTTCTTGCCCGCGAGTAACTTTCTTCATGGCACGCCGAAGCTTCATCTTTGGCGTCGCTCCGATCTTGCCAGCCATCGCCTCATCTATGTCGTCGGTCCCGTGAGTTGTTTCCCGAAAAATCCCCTCCACTGCTTCATCCTGTTTGCTCTGCAAGCGACAACTCAGGAAACCTACGAGGAGATTTCTATGTTTGTTTCCCGTTGAGGAAATTTCTATATACTGCTTCCATCGGGTGGTATTGAGTTGTTGATACGTTTATGAGATTGATGCTTGCGTTTTGTTGATTTCCATTGGAGAGCTGTAGAGTTTTGATGATTGATTTTGATTGCTGAATTAATTTCTTGTTTGTGAGTCCTGTGGATTGTATTCGATGATTGATGAAAATTTTTCGTTGTTGCCGCAGTTGTTTGCGTTCCGCTGAGAGGGAAAGAAATACTTTGTTTCCTGTTTATCTAATGATGAACAGTTTATTAGATAGTGAGAAAGTGAATAGTAAAATCAATTTTACTGTGCTTGAGTTTTACAAAACCAGTTCTGTTGTTTCTTGCTTGACCATGATGAACAGAGGAGAGTAACAAAGTAAATTTATTTTTAGCGAGGAAAAAATAAAAAAATTGTAGCGAAATAGTATTTATCATAACTGATTTTTTGTGAGGAAAAACATTCGTAACGAAAAAATATTTATTGTAACGAATTTATTGTGAGGAAGAATCTTTTTTGGGTGAGAAAGTATCGTTTATTACCTTTAATTTCTTCGTAATGACATGCATACATTCGTTAAAAAAATTTTAGCGTCGAGCTTTAGAGGACGACCGTTACATAAAAATTTTTTTGTTACCAAAGAGTTTTCGTAACAATTTTTGGTACTTATTGTAACGATTTAGGTCCTTACTATAAGTGTAATTTGTTGTAGTGGAACCGGGCGGGCGGACCAGTGGGCCGTGAACCGGGCGCTGTTTTAAGCAACTGGGCGGGCTAAAGGTCCAATATTAAAATAGTAGAGAAATTGTAGGGGAGAGGATTTGAACCTTCACAATTACCAGATTAAGAGAACACCAAACCAACTAGCCATTTGGTTCTTATGGTTTTATCCTTTAATATATTATATACATATATATTAACATATATATAAAATAAACATATATAATTAATATACATATCTATATAAATATTAATTACATATTTTTAGGTATATTATTATATTAAGATATGAAATTATCTTTTAAAAATTAAAATATATATATATTTAATATATGCATACATCTATCTTTCAATTAAAATTTACGTTCTGTTTGGCACGGCAGTGACGGTCATCAAGTGGCGGTTATGAACCGTCGCTCTTAAACATTCGACCTTATCTAAGAAACTTCATACACTTTTATGTTCAAAAGTAAAAAACTAGTTTTATTTTCTCGACTGTGGTCATGACCGTTGTCATGCAAAAACTTCATTTTATTACTCTATTAAAATGTCGTTTTTATACAAACTCACAAGAGCAAAAAATATCACCCAAAATGAAGCTTTATAAATATGTGATAATGTATTCATAATTTTATTTGTATCATAATATAATGATAATAAATTATTAATTTATAGGTAAATTTCTAAAATAATATTAATTATTTTTTTCTAATATATATATATATATATATATATATATATATCTTTATTATATAAAACAATATACATATCTTCAAGCACACCATCGAATGAATTCGAACCGTCCGATCTTCAGAAAATTGGATCTGACCATTAGATCTAACAAAACTGGCATGCTAATATATGGATACCCAAATGGAAGCACTGTTCACCCCATCCAAATTCCTGATGCCCAATCCCGCAGTCCCGTCGCTTCGCTGCATCACCCCGCCGCCGGTGGCGGAGCTGTCGGCGGCCTACCCGGCGCCCACCGGTGGGTTCGCTGGCCTCCGGCGAACCAGCGGGGGTTGTCCGGCGGCGAGCGGGCAGGGCCACCGCTGGCGGTGGCCCTGCCCGCTCGCCGCCGGACAACCCCCGGCAGGTTCGCCGGAGGCCGGCGAACCCGCAGGGGAGCCGGGCAGGTCGCCGACGGCAGAGAATTTTGGCCTGCGTGAGCAGGCCGAAGCGGGGGGGGGGGGGGGGGATTTTCGTTTTTTTAAGTTTTTTTTTCATTTTTTATTAATTATATAATTAATTAAATAATTAATTATTTTGAGATTATTAAATTTATATTAAAAGTTTCTATTACAATTTTTATTAAAAGCTGGGGGGCGGACGAAGCCCGCCGGGAGGGGGGCGGGCGAAGCCCGCAGCGACGCATCGAGAACGGGTGGAGCCCGTTTGAAAATTTCTATTAAAATTTTTATTAAAAGCTGGGGGGCGGGCGAAGCCCGCCGGGAGGGGGACGGGCGAAGCCCACTTGATTGCGGGCGAAGCCCACAACGATGAAGCTGGAGGGCGGGCGAAGGCCGCTTGGAGGGGGGCGGGCGAAGCCCGCAGCGACGCATCGAGAACGGGCGGAGCCCGTTCGAAGATGCTAGTAAATATATATATACAAGTATATACATATCTATATGTAAATATATATACACCTTTCCCTCTGTCGGTTCGATGTCCAGTTAAGCTTTCAAAACCTTGATATTATTTCTCATTACATTATTTTATTAAATAAAAAAAGCCACGGGCGATAAACTAAATATTTTTTATATATTATTTTATTATATATTGCTTTATATATTGCTAACATCTTTGAACGGTCTTAATCCATTCTCAATACGTCGCTACTGTCTATGCTCGCAACCAAGCGGGCTTCGCCCACTTGGCATTCAAGCGAGCTTCACCTGCCCCCCAGCATCGAGTGCACGGCTGAATATGCATTGAATGCACTTAGGCGTTGATTGTACTCAATGCTGTTCAAGCGTTCAGTGTGCACTCAACGTCGTACCCAGGCCCCAGGCGTTGAGTGTGCACTCAACGTCGTACCCAGGCCCTAGGCATTGAGTGTGCACTCAAGCCGGCGAAGCAGCGGACAATCCTTGCATTATCTTAATTTTTAATAATTTTATTAATTATAAACTATTTAAATTATTCACTTAAATATTAAATTATAAAATACTAGAAAAAAACGAAACCGGCGCAGCGGCCGCCGCTTCCGCCTGCTGCCGGCGACGGAGCCGCGGGCGGCCTGCCCTATGCCTACTAGCATGTTTGACAGCTTCCGGCGAACCCGCCAGGGGTTGTACGGCAGCGAGCAGGCAGGGCCACCACCGGCGGATGCCCTGCCCGATCGCCACTGGATAAACCTCGGCGGGTTCACCGGAGGCCGGCGAACACCATGGTGGGTGCCAAGCAGGCCGCCGGCAGCTCCGCCGCCGGCGGTTGGGTGAACCTGTGAAGGTGCGGGAGGCAGAAATGCGGTATAGGGAAATCTGGAGATGTAAACAGTATTTTTTTGGGAGATATGGCTAATGGAAGACCCTTTTTTAGATCCAATGACCAGATGTGATTTCTTGGAGATTGGACAATGTAGATGAGTTTCATGGTGTGCTTCCAAATATATCTATTGATTTATATAATAAAGATACAAACACACACACACAGATATATATATATATATATATATATATATATATATATATATATATATATATATATATATATATATGTATGTATATACATATATACATATATACATATGTATATACATATATACATATGTATATACATATGTACATATGTATATACATATATATATATATATATATATATATATATATGTATATACATATGTATATATGTATATACATATTTATATGTATATATATATACATATCTATATGTATATATATATACATCTTTGAGCGGGCTTCGCCAGTTCTCAATGTGTCGCTGCGGGTTTCACAAGCAACCAAGTGGTCTAAGCCAGCTTGGCATTCAAGCAGGCTTTGCCCGCCCCCCCGGGCATCGTCTGCCCCCGTCGGGCTTCGCCCGTTCTCGAAGCATCGCGCCGGACGAAGCAGCAAAAATAGCCGAATCGACAACATTGGGCGAAGCTGGGACGTTTTGCTTTTGAGTACTTCGCTCATTCTCGATGCATCGTTGTGGGCTTCACTTGTAACCAAGAGAGCTTCACCCACATCCAGACGGGCTACGCCCGCATCCAGGCATAGCCCATTTGAAGAAGAACACCATCATTCAAAATCTAGGAGAAGAACACTTGATGCAAAGTTCATACTTGTAACGAAAAAATCTCAAAACAAAGTTCATACATGCAATGAAAAAAATCTCAGAAGACAATACATTTCAAAATAATATTAGAAGAGCATTTCGCAATGAAAAAAATCATGATTATGCGTAAATGTATATAACAGTAGCATTGATTACAAACATTTTGTCAAAAAATCAAAACCTGCCAATACTTCTGCTAAAAAATTAAAACATGCGTACACGCAAAAAAATCTATCATGATCCCGCTTCTGAATCCATATCAAAATATTGGCATTCTCTTCTGATGCAATAATATGTTCCATTAAGTGGCCTTGAGAGATTCTGTTTCGATCAAAGATGTAAAGATAAATAAAATTGTAATGTGTTAAAACAACAATATATAAACCATAATATTTATTTTTTGTCAGGTGTTACCTCCTAATCATATCGAACACAAAATTCCATTCTTCGCTCGCACTCAAGCCTCTTGGTACTGCTGATATAATTAGCTTAAAACCTTCAACTTCAGTATGCGGACCATCAGACCACCTGTCTGCACGCACTTTCCAAACTTCGTCATAGTATTCATAATCACTGTTAGTGGTATGTGAGAAATAAATGATACATATGAGGTTAATGAAAATATTAAACATGTAATACTATTTTAGGTTATTTAAAATGCACGAAATTATATTTGTAAAGTATAAAGCTCTTACGTTCGACCAAGCCACTGCGATTTGGCAATGACATCGCCGAGTAGCATTGATTTTGGTCTGTCATATGCATGTGTTTGAGATGAAGTTGGGATCAAACTGTATATATAGAAATTTAGAATTGCATGTTTTTATAACCTCGTGGAATAAAGTATGAATGTGATTGTAACACACACATGTATGATGTTTGAACCCCAGATGATATGAACAACCGTGGTTTTGGGGGCGTGATGGAGGAGTAGGAAGTCAGCACAAACAAACAATTATGTCACTAAGCAGAACTAAATCCCAGCAACAATATAATATAAAAGCAAAGCTCAACAAATGAACCACAAAAACAGTTAATATTTCCCGCAAGGAAAACCAAAAGGATTTGCAGTGTAAAAGTAATTAATCTACTAAATCTAAAAGTAGTTAATCCAAAAGCATTTAATATTTCCCGCACATTGGAGAATCGTAGTTTATTAGACACATACAGTGAAAAAACAGGAATATTGTTGAAAAAGGCAAGTAGGTTGAAAAGGAAGCTGCACTCATAGTGAGGAAGGCTCAACACTTAGTATCCATCGACCTGCACTCATAGTGTTCCAATTACATACAGTGAGAATATTGAAAAAAACATAGAATAGGATCTTACCAGAGGTGCCGATCGATGATGCCCTAGGCATCTACGGGAGGAAGGCTCAACACTTAGTATAGTATAAGCAATAAAAAATGAACAAAAAATTATTAGACAGAAAATACTTAGCAGCAATATAAAATAAACAGAAAATTAGATGAGGAATTATTAGACATGAAAATACTTGCAACAATATTGAAGTTGATCATGACATAAACATTTGTATAAACAACTTGCTGCAATTATATGACATTAATAATTATGAAATAAACATGAGGAATATAAACATGAAGACATTATGAGAATAACAATGAAACAAAATCATATCCTATTTTAAACCCAAGAAAACACTCTTAACAAAAGCTGAATGGAGTTTTAGCTTTATGAGTTTTCAAACCTGAAGCAAAAGCAAAAGAACAATGCATTAGTGGATGACAATAATTATTGGGGAAGCTAGAGCCCCGTTCATATTCTTTGTTATAAATACCTAGCAACAATTATATGACATCACAATTATAAAATAAAGATGAGCATCATAAACGTACATGAACCCGATTGAAGGATGTTTCAATTTAAACAGCTTTTAGAGGTGATTCTAAAAAATATGAACTTGGAGAACAATGTTTTAAACAACATTTTAAAAAAAATGATTCAAGTGAATCTAAAAATACAAACATAGGTGTTATATCTTCATATGATTGTTTAAAAAATATGAAAAGAAGTGATCCATGCTAAAAAAAGTATGATCCAAGCTCATATTTAACACCATTTTTGGAGGTAAATCTAAAAAACACATGTCATGATTCAAGTTTAGGGTATAAATATGAATTTGGAGAACTTGAATCAATCACATGAAGCTAAAAAACATGAAAACCTATATAAATAAATTTGGAGAATTGTAAAAATAACCAAGACTCATGCCAAAAACTATCAAAATTGAAATGTGAAGTAAAAGATTTCAGATTTTAAGTAAACGGAGAACTTGAAGCAATCACATGAATTCAAAAAAAACATGAAAACTATATAAATAAACTCAGAGAACTATAAAAATGAAAATGATTGGATTAAAACCATTTTCATTTTATAGGCTTTCATGAACTTGAAAATCTTGAAAAACTGCATTTTCATTATATAGGTTTTCATGTTTTTAAATTAGGATTGAAAAACTTGAAAACTGCATTTTTAGGCGATTGTTAACAACACCCCTCATATGGCTATCTGCACCCCATTTTTGTTTTATTGTTGTGCTTAAGGGAATAACTTTATTTTTGAACATCTTCAGAGAATGACTTTGTTTTTGAGCTTGAGAAAGAGAACATTTTTAACATGACAGTGTTTTCATTGCAGGCAAAAAGTGACTGGATACGGTCAATCAAATGGAAGGGTCTGTATTAATTCTTTTCTTTTTTTCTTTGAACACTTAAATTTACTCGGTCATTTTTTGCCAGCAGCCAACTGAGCACCATACATATGAAGACATTGAAGCTGCTTATAGTTGTTTGGAGAAAAGATGAATGCAGACATCGTCAAAATCAAAATAATGACGCTGTAAAAGTTGAATGAATTTTGAGTGTATCAACACAAACAAAGTGACAACACATTCAAATTAATTTACTATCAAATAGATATTTGGTGAGGAAGAGGAAACATCTAAAAATTATTAACTAGCAGATTTGTTGCGCAAATAAAATTGAATATCAGAAAAAAATTAACAGATTTGCTGTGCAAAAAAATTTGAAGGGGTCCAAATAAAAATTTTGAATCCATGGTTGGCTCACAACCATCTCATTCATAATCTGCTCATGAATAAAACAATTTTAGCTAAATCTATGTTTATCTATGACAATGCGAATCAAATTGAATACCTTATCTAAGCATTTCATTATCTATACTAAATGGTGAATCACATTTAACTATTTGGGAAAAGTCAAACAACAATACACAATATGGAAGCAATCCCACACTAAGAAAACATTGAACAATGAGCTCCAGTCAGTGGAGCAGAGTTAAGAGGCTGCGACCCAATAGTTTGTAGTCTAGCCATACAATTCATTCCAAGTCATGACACATGAAGTGATATCTTCATGCCGAGCCATACAATCCTTAAAACCGATGGTTGATTCAGAGGCCTTATATTTAGGATAACAACCAGTCTTATGCTCCATTTGGCACGGTGGAGGCGGTTACAAACACATTAGTTAAGCCATAATTTGTTAAGAATAACCTAGCAAACATCATCCGTTTGAACGTAAAAATGAATGAAGTTTTTTAGATGGACGTTAACAAATGAAAATTTAACCCCCATGTTCATGACCGCCACCGCCATGCCAAACGGAGCTTTAAACTGAACCAAAATCAACTCGAGCAGGCACATACGATCAGAAAGTTACTGTATTTTTTTGCTCTGAAACAGAGCGCGATTCCAGCTATTTACAGAAGTGCAAAAGAATCTTCCACAATTTGTAAATAAATATGGACGAAGAACTGTATATTTTATGAATTATACATGGCGCTCTTAGTTTATCTAGTAGCTTAAAGCCAAAATGTGTTGGAACCCTATTACTGATTTGGGCTAGGATCACTATCATGTGTTTAGGATAATTTGCTTGACCCATTATGTATAGTCTGGGTCATAGGTAATTCTTTCCAGGGTTATTACTTCAAGAAGAACTACAGAGAAATAGAAGTTCAACAGATGCAGAATTTCGCTCGATGAAAGCAGAGCGCAGATGATAATCGCCAAGCTCAGCTCGACGAACTCAGAGTTTTACCTCTGAGCTTTGCTCGACGAAATCTGAGCTCCGGTCGACGAACTCTGACCTCTACTCTCAAGCTCAGCTCGACGAATAGCCAAGCTCAGTTTGATGAATTACTTACATAGTTCAACAAACTCCTTGCTCAAGTCGACGAAATCTTTAGCTAGTTCTAGTAATTCTCTACAGTGATTCAGACGGTTAATATTCAGAAGCAAATTATTTTTAAACAGCTAATTCCAGTCAGTTATTCTCTGGTATTTAATGCTAAATATTCTTAATGAATATGGTCATTTCTGGCAGTGTTAAATATGGATTGATCACAAAGAATTCATTCTAATTATTCACCATGACAGATAAGGAGTAAATTTATATCCAATATTCAAATACAGTTGTTACAAATTCTCAGAGACACCTCAGGACATTCAAGGAATGCTTTCAAATTTCAAATACTTGCATTTCTTCTCAGGAATAGATACTCAAAAATTTTGCTCTGCTGAATATAGATAGACAAGTGAGACATCAGAAAAAAGATCAACACATAGAGTTCTTGAATATCTTCTACTCTATAAGAGACAATCAATCTTTCATCTGTTTAAAAGCTTTACTGGAGAGGAATATAATTGTTGAAGGCCTACACCCTGAAGAGAAGTCTCCCTCACTTGATTATAATCTCTACACAAATCAGGGGTAGCTTTTAGCTTCATCATCCACTCAGTCTTCTCAGAGAAATTTGAAAGACAAGACAACATCACTTTTAATTTTATTTTTCTATCTGTGTACAGGATTATAACTCCCTTCAAAAGTTGACCGCCTTGATTCTTAAGTCACCTGATCAAAAGACTTAGTTTGATTTTTGGACACCTGGTCAAAAGCTCAAATGGTTGCTAGATCTCCGTTAGAAAATATATCTTCTAGTGGCAGAGCACCTGATCAAAAACCTGTTGTGGATTCCTACCAGGGTGGTAGAAGAGTGGATGTACCCAGGTTTATTGCGGAACCACTATAAACTCCTTGTGTCGTCTGTGATTGTTATTCTCTCTATTTGCGTATTGTGATTTGTTTTGTTTTTTTTGCTTTATATATTTATATATATATCACTAGTTTTTAAATCCGCTATAAAACTAAATTAAAATTTTTAATATACACTATTCACCCCCTCTAGTGTAAAGTAGATGTATCCCTCACTTTTAATTGGTATCAGAGGGAGATTATTTGGTTTTACAGTCTTAGACCTGAACCACCAGATCTGATAGATCTTATTTTATCTAGAGTGTTTTATTATTATGCCACAAAATAAAGAATATTCAAGCAACAGACCTCTATTGTGCAATCTAAATAAGTTTGCACTATGAAAGACATGGATTAGGCTGTATATGAACTCTATTGATAAAGAAATCTACAATTCCATCTTGATAGGTCCACCTCAACCAGTGATATCAATAAGTACCAGTACAGTGCCACCACCGGAATGGACAGAGGCACATAAAATACTGAAGATTGCTGATGCCAAAGCAATGAACATATTAGCTCAGACTATGTCAGATGAAATTTTCTAGAAGGTTTCTAAATGCACTTCAGCAAAACACATTTGGGACTCCCTCAACACAAAGGTTGTTGGATCTGCTGATGAGATAAAAGATAAAAGATCACATCTCATCTCCCAATATGAAAACTTCAAGAAGGGAGAATATGAATCTGTAGCTAAGATGTACACTAGGCTCAGTCTCATTGTACATGAACTAAAAATACTAGAAAAGGACATCACATTGACATAAGTTAATGATAAGATCCTCATGTGTTTCCCTAGCACATGGGACTCAAGGTTCTGGCCAATTACGGAAGCTAGAAGCATAAATGAAATTTCTACAGAGATTTTATTAGGCAGGCTCAAATCTTATGAGTAGCTCATCAAGGCAAGGGAAGCAGAACAAAGGACACCACCTGCAACAAAAAATAGAAGAACATTGCCTTCCTGACAATGGAAGAATGAGAAATTCTTCCAGAGAATGAAGATCTTATAGGTCTCTTAGCTAAGAGATTCTATAAAATGGCAAGGAAAGACTTCAGGAGGAGATCTTCCAGAAACACTAACAATCCATGGTATGACAAGACACCCACTAAAGAAATTATGTGTTATGGGTTTAGGAAGCTAGGACACATTCTTCCTGAATGTCCCGAGAATTAGAAGAAGGAAAAGAAGAAAGAGAAAGATCACAGAAAGCACTTCAATAGACCCTCTTCTGGCAAACACAAATAGAAGGAGAGTGGTTTTATAGCTGAAACCTGGAGTGACTCAGATGATGAGTCTTCACCCAGCATAAGTGAAGATGAAGAGGAAGCTAAGGCCAAAGAACTATGCTTGATGGCAATCAATGCATCCTGCAGTAATTCTGAGGCTAAATCAGAATTTGAAGAAGATTAGGTAATCTCTACCCTTGAATTTTCTTCAGAACAATTTAAAAAGTATTTCAAATTGTTATGTAAAGACTTAATAAAATCTGAGAAAGAGATGTGACTTCTCAGAGAAAAGATAACTGAATTAAATCACTTATCTTCTGAAAACATAAAACTTAAAAAAGAATTGAAAAATCTTAAAGAACAAACAAATTCACTAGAATAAAAATTAAGTGAGGCCAAGTAGTTTGAAGAATCCCTTAATGGGTAAAACATCAACCTGATGAATATCACAAGCACAATAAATTTCAGGCTAAATGGCAAACTAGGCTTGAGTGCTTCATCAAGTCAACCTCAGTTATTACAGGAAAATATTTTATCAACACCTATAAAAGTTTTTCTGAGATACAAATCTGTGCCATCCATCCACTTTAATTTGAATGATAACGAGGCCAAAAATATATTCCAAAAATTATAAACTCAAATTTCCCCACGGTACTGCAGCCCGCCGTCTACACCCCCCCCTCTGCTTTATTTAATATTTCTCGAAAAAGAACCTCGACCGCTACAGCTTCCTGTCCACTGCTATAGCTTCCTCATTCCTCACTATCGTCAGTCACTGTCGTCGGTCACGCCGCTCTTGACAGCAACCACTTCTCCTTCTTCCTGCCAGTGAGTAACTTTCTTCACGGCACGCCGGAGCTTCATCTCTACCTTCACATCGATCTTGCCAGCCACCGCTTCATCTATGTCATCGGTCACGTGAGTTATTTCCCGAAAAAGCCCCTCCACAGCTTCACCCTCTTTACTCTGCAAGTGACAGTGCAGGAAACCGACCAGGAGAATGCATTGTTAATCTCTCCCGACTCAGAGCTACAAGGCTCAGTCGCTCCTCCCGATTCCACTATAGCATGCATCTAAAACCAGCATGACACCTTCTCTCCCACAACGCTGGCAGCTCTTAGCTTTGTTTCTTCTTCTTCTCTATTTGTAACCCTATAAAAAGATGTGTTTTGTATTTTAATTTTGGGTGTGTAGAGATTTACGAACGTTTGATTGCTATTTGTGTTTGTTTCCTGTTGAGGAAATTTCTATGTGCTACTTCCATCGGATGGTATTAAGTTGTTGATACGTTTATGAGATTGATGCTTCCGTTTTGTTGATTTCCATTGGAGAGCTGTGGAGTTTTGATGATTGATTTGACTGCTGAATTAACTTCCTGTTTGTGAGTCCTGTGGATTGTATTCGATGATTGATGAAAATGTTTCATTGCTGCTGTAGTTGTTTGTGTTCTGCTGGGAGGGAGAGAAATACTCTGTTTCCTGTTTATCTAATGATGAACAGTTTAATAGATAGTTAGAAAGTGAATAGTAAAATCAATTTTACTGTGCTTGAGTTTTACAAAACCAGTTCTGTTGTTTCCTACTTGACGATGATAAACAGAGGAGAGTAACGAAGTAAATTTATTTTTAGTGAGGAAAAAAATAAAACATTTGTAACAAAATAGTATTTATCGTAACTGATTTTTTATGAGGAAAATAAATATTCATAACGAAATAATATTTATTGTAACGAATTTACTGTGAGGAAGAATCTGTTTTGGCTGAGAAAGTATCGTTTGTTACAATTAATTTATTTGTAACGACACACATACATTTGTTACAAAAATTTTAGCGTCGAGGTTTAGAGGATAACCATTACATAAAATATTTTGGTTACCAAAGAGTTTTTGTAATGATTTTTTGTACTTATTGCAACGATTTATGTCCTTACTATAAGTGCAATTTGTTGTAGTGGAACCGGGGGGGACCGATGGACCGGGAACCGGCGCGATTTTACACAACTTAGCGGGCCAAAGGTCCAATATTAAAATAGTAGAAAAATTGTAGGTGGGAGGATTTGAAACTTCACCATTACCAGATTAAGAGAACAACAAACCACCTAGCCATTTGGTTCTTATGATTTTATCCTTTAATATATTGTATACATAGATATTAACGTATATACAAAGTAAACATATATAATTAATATACATATCTATATAAATACTAATTAAATATTTTTTAGATATATTATTATATTAAGATATGAAATTATCTTTTAAAAATTAAAAAATATATGTATTTTTAATATATGCATACATCACTTCTTCAATAAAAATTTACGTTCTGCTTGGCATGGCGGTGGCGGTCATCAAGTGGTGGTTATGAACTGTCGCTCTTGAACGTTCGACCTTATCTAAGAAACTTCATACACTTTTATGTTCAAAAGTAAAAAACTAGTTTTATTTTTTTGACTGTGGTCTTAACCGTTGTCATGCAAAAACTTCATTTTATTACTCTATTATAATGACGTTTTTATCCAAACTCACAAGAGCAAAAAACATCACCCAAAACAAAGCTTTACAAATATGTGAAAATGTATACATTATTTTATTTGTATCACAATATCATGATAATAAATTTTTAATTTAAAAGTAAATTTCTAAAATAATATTAATAATTTTTTTACGGTTCGACCCCGGTTGGACCGGTTCAACATTAAACCTTTCCCTCCACCAGTTCAATGTCCAGTTCAGGTTTCAAAACCTTGATATTAATGCTCATTACATTATTTTATTAAATTAAAAAGCTACGGGTGATAAGAATAAATATTTTTTATATATTATTTTATTATATATTGCTTTTTATATTATTAACATCTTTAAACGGGCTTAATCCGTTCTCGATGCGTCGCTGTTGGCTATGTCCACAACCAAGCGGGCTTCGCCCGCTTGACATTCAAGCAAGCTTTGCCTGCCCCCGCCCCTCCCGAAATTGAGTGCACGCTTGAACATGCGTTGAGTGCACTCAACGCCTGTTCAGGCATTGAGTTTACACTCAACGCCGCACCCAGGCCCCAGGCATTGAGTGCGCACTCAAGCGGGCGAAGCAACAAACAATCCTTGCATTATCTTAATTTTAATAATTTTAATAATTATAAACAATTTAAATTATTCACTTAAATATTAAATTATAAAATAGTAGAAAAAAAACGAAATCGGCACAGGGGCCGCTGCTTCCGCCTGCTGCCGGCGACGGAGCCGCCGGTGGCCTACCCTGTGCCCCCCATCGTGTTCGCCAGCTTCCGACGAACCCGCCAGGGGTTGCACGGCGGAGAGCGGGCAGGGCCAGCGCCGGTGGTGGCCCTGCCCGTGAGCCCTAAAACTGGAGCTCACTGGCAGGGCCACTGCCGGTGGTGGCCCTACCTGATCGCCATCGAATAACACCCGGCGGGTTCGCTGGAGGCCAGCAAACCCCCCGGTGGGCGCCAGGAGGCCGCTGGCGGCTCCGCCACCGACTGCAGGGTGAGCCCGTGAAGGTAAGGAGGCGAAAATACGGTATAGGGAAATCTGGAGATGAAAACAGTATTTTTTTTGGGAGATATGGCCAATGGCAGAGCCTTTTTTAGATCCAACAACTAGATGAGATTTCTTGGAGATCAGATGGTCGAGATGAGTTTCATGGTGTGCTTCCAAATATGTCTATTGATTTATATAATAAAGATACACACACACATATATATATATATATACACATGTATATACTTGTATATACATGTATATACATTTATAAATGTATATATATATATGTGTGTGAAAGAATTGGTTCATAAACACCTAGAGGGGGTGAATAGGTGTAATTCCTTTTTCTTCTAAGGCAGAACTTTTAGTACAATTATTTAACAAACACAGATAGTTCTACAGCTATCACAGCACAAAAATAATAATACCACACAAATTCACAGATTGCACACTGATTTATAGTGGTTCCCTAAGGTCTGGGTACATCCACTTTCCCCCCTTCTCCTATCTAGCAGTGTGCTAGATTCGGCCTAACTTCTTTCCTTCTTATCAGATCCTCAGATCTTACAGCTCAGAACCCAAACAAGGCTCCTACAACTCAGAGTGAGTCCACACTCCTACAGCTCAGGCAATCTGCCCTACCTCAGCCTTCAATAAGGCCTACAACTCAGAGATCAAAATCTCCTACAACTCAGGCTCACAGCCCTACCTCAGCCTTCAATAAGGCCTACCACTCAGAGAACTTATCTCCTACAACTCAGCCTTTATAAATCAGGCTTACAACTTAGATCTTAAAAAGATCCTACTGAAAATAGATGTAAATCTAAACTTTAACCACCACCCTGGTTGAGAGAGAAAAGATGGACAGTTTCTTGATCAGTTTTTGAAAGAATCTGACGTTAGAGATTGACCTGACTTAGCTTTCTTCAAAGCTTCTTGAATCTGAACACAGTAGTGTTGATCTCCTTTGAAGTTGATCTTCAATCAGCTTCTTTCTTGAAATTCAGAAATTAATCTGAATTCTTCTAGGCAGACTGGTTCAAACTTTGCACTTGAGAGACTTATTGATGTAAGTCCCTTTCTTCACTTGAATAGATGGAGCTCTCTCTCTCCAAATTCTTCTAAAGATTCTTCTGAATTCTTCTTTTAATTCTCTTGACAATCTCTGAGTAGATCACCACTTGAGAATGTCTTCTTAGATCTTCTGTGGAAAATCTTCTTCATTTTGTATGTATCTCTATGTGTGTTTCTCTGTATATCATCCCTTTGTTGATAGAGAATATCTTTATATAGACTTTCTCCATGGTAACCGGCTGATCCGGTTTCTAACAAACTTCTATAGAATGTCGACACTAGTTCTATGTGTCGACACAGTCACTTCTTTTCTTCACAAAACATTAACTTGGTTGAAACTCTGTTATGTGTTGACACAAGTCCTGTATGTCGACACAGTTGATGTCGACAAAGTCTTCTGTGTGTCGACACTGCCTCTGTATGTCGACACAGTTGATGTCGACTAAGCTTTTCTGTGTGTCGACACTGCCTCTGTGTGTCGACACAGTTGATGTCGACTAAGCTTTTTTGTGTGTCGACACTGCCTCTGTGTGTCGACATAGTTTTTTCTGGTGTCGACACAGCCTTTCCAAGTATCGACACAATTGTCTCCAGGTGTCAACACAAATTTTCTCTAGTGTCGACACAAGCCTTCATAAGTGTCGACACAGCTTCTTCTGGTGTCGACTCATGGACTTAGAAACGTTTTCCTACATTACTGCATTTTCTTAACCTGCACATATAAACTCAAAATAACATCAAATACACCTTGATGCATATCATTGAGTAAGGTGTGGCTTTTTCAAATCTGGTACACATTTTCCAATGTACCCAACTGTTGGGTATTTCATCCACATGAACCCAAATTTGATGAAGTCACCCTGGAACTAAGATGAATTAAGCTGTATTTGATGCTTGGTTTGCGCTATATGTTTGCAGGAGTTTCACTAGGAAGTGTAGGTGTTGGGTATTGTATCCACAATGTACCTGATTTGAAGAAGCCCCTGGACAAGCTAAGGTGAATAGACAATATATTTGATAAAATCTTTTAAGTTGTGCTTGCAGTTCTTCAGCGCTAAGTGCACACCAATGTCAGGGTGCAGTAGGTCAATATACACGGGTCTGCACGACGTAATCCCTCGTTGAGCAGATCAGTGTGTTGGCCTACGTGTACTCTCTCTATTGGAGTGCACTTACTTTCAAGTACATGGCCGTGTTTATGCAAGAGAAGACAAGGAGCACGGATGGGTCGAGGAGCTGCTCTTGGGTGGAAAGACGAAAATTCGTCTAAGTGTAAATCGACGAGAATCACCAAGTGATTCTCGCCGAATCGTCGAGAATCAGTGGTTGATTCTCGCCGAACTCGTTCCAGCCTCTTCTAAGCGAGCACCTCTGCTTCTAAGTAAGAATCGACGAGAATCACCCAGTGATTCTCGCCGATTCGGCGAGAATCACTAGTGATTCTCGTCGAATCGTCGAGAATCACTGGCTGATTCTCACCGTCTCGACCTGGCCTAAAGCAGTGCGTGCAACCAAGGCAAATTCGACGAGAATCATCTTTGATTCTCGCCGAATCGTCGAGAATCACCCTTGATTCTCGGCGACTCGGCGAGAATCACTTTCAATTCTCACCGATTTTGACTTGGGCGTTTTTCTGGAACTTCCTGAATCGGATTCTACCGCTGTTAAGGTTCTGGACCGGGACTTAGGGATTCAGCTTGTGGGTCCCACAACGGTCATTTTTGAAGGCATGTACAGTATATATATACGGGTATTTTGAACGGAATACTCAGACAGAAAGAAGCCGAGCAAGAGAAAACCCTAAAATCGCGAAATCGCTCCTCCGCCGCAGTCGCCGCTCGCGCTATTTGGACGCCGCTGTTGATCGCGTTTCCTCTCGATCTCCAGCAATAGAAGCTTAGCAAAGCTTTGAGTCTCACGTGTCTATCCAGAGATCTCTTGTCTCTCGATTTGTTGATCGGGAATAACTTCCCCGTCCGAATCGATCGAGACGACCGATCCTCGTGCGACCGTTGGAAGACCAAGCTAGCTTCGCTACGAAGATTGGATCTCTAAGTTCAGCGGCCGTTCATCATCATAGCCGCCGATCCCGAAGCAAGCCGCCGCTCGTCTTGCCACCGCCGGTTTCGGGGAGATCCTTTCCAAGAGAGACCAAGGTTGTAGATTCTTCATTGACTTCACGAACACGTCGTCGAACGAAGAGGAACACCGTAGTCTCCCAATGAAGTTTGTATCTCGTGTACATTCTATTTTACTTTTGTTGTAAAGGAACGATTGTTCCGTGTTGTAAGGGTTGAGTGCAACCCGGTTTGTGGGAGTGTTGACTCCTACGTGTGGAAGGGTTCCTTCCGATAGTGCAAGGATTGGATTTCAATCCTGTTGGAGAAGTGACCGAGTCATCCCTTGTTGGGAGATAGGTCGAAGGGGGAAAGTGGATGTACCAAAGTCGGGGAACTACTATAAATTGCCTGTGTATTCTGTGTGCTGTGCTGTTTATTTTTATTGTGCAGGTACCGTCGTAAATTCCGCAAAAGCATTGCACGTCACCTATCCCCCCCATAGGTGAACTTTGTTGACACTAGGTGGACTTTCAAGTGGTATCAGAGGGAGGTTGCTCATCAAAAAGGTTAACACCTTGAGTTGAATCCTGCCCCTAGTGTCAAAAAGAAGACAAACATCTACTATAGACGGGCTCAAGTTCTCCGGCAAGATCCCTGTGTGCACCAGGCTCAACTTTCCTATCTGGAAGGAAAGGATCAGGTTCTACATGGAAGCAGTTGATCCTCGACTCTTCATGATCGTGGAGGAGGGACCTTATGTCCCCACTAAGGCCTCCACCATTGATCCCACCAAGAAGGTGCCGAAGACACTTTCTGAAATGGACAAGGACGAGATGGTGCTTGTGGGACTTGACAAGAAGGCACGAAACATTCTGGTCAGCGCAGTTGATGACTCAATGATGCAAAACTTCAGCAACTACAGGACAACACAGGAGATCTGGTAGTGCCTGATCATCCTAATGGAGGGCACGGATGAAGTGAGGGATGATCGGAGATCCCTCCTGAACCAAAAATATGAGGCCTTCAGACAAGGGCCTAAGGAAGAGATCGGAGTCACCTACGAGAACTTCCTAAAGATTGTCAACGCCCTCAAGGGCTACGGAAGAGTGTTCACTAATGGTGAACTCAATGACAAATTTCTTAGGTCCCTTACTAAGTAATGGGACACAAAGATCTGCGCCATCAGAGAATTTGGCAGACTAGCAGAAACTGATCCACAAATTCTGTTTGGGAAGCTGATGTCCTATGAGCTTAAGCTGAACACCAGAAAAGCAGAAGAAGAAGCAGAGAAGGCGACAGCCAAAGAAAAGACTGTGGCTCTAAAAGCCAGTCACTCCAGAAAAGGCAAGGGTGCGGTTTCATACCGTGCCAGGAAAAAGGATGAGGAGGAGGACTCCGAGCCATGCTCCTCCAGCTCAGAGCTGTCGGAGGAGGATTTCTCCCTCATCACTCGAGAGTTCAAGAAATTCCTCAAGATGAGGAATCAAAGAAAGAGAGACGGCTCCTCCTCCAGGCATCAGAAGAAAAATTATTCTTCTTACAGGTATGTATCTAGACCGAACAAACATCGCTCCGCTGACATTATTTGCTTTGGATGCAATAAGCCAGGACACGTCGTGGCCGACTGCTATCAAGGCAAGTGAGAAAAAGGGAAAGAAGAGGAGCACAAATCCTCTAGAGATAAGAAGAAGGAGCGGAGCTACATCACCAAAAGGCCAAAGACACTGAGTGAGTCTGATTCCTCAGACTCCAGTGATGATGAAGAAGCCTACTTCGGGCTGGTGGGTCGCTCTGACTCAGAAGGAGAATGTCCCCCGTTTGCTGGGAAGGTAAAAGCTCACACCCCTCTCTCCGACTCCGACTCTGATCCTGAGTCTCAGGATGATGAACCTGAGGATAGCCTTTCGGCCCGTGAAGCTGAGCTCCTCGAGAAGTATGAGCTTCTGCTCAACACTTTCGAGGAGTGCCGAAAGAGATTGAAGGCTGAGAAAAAGGAAGTAAAATTCCTTAAGGGTGAGTGTGTTTCCCTAAGGGAAGAGGTCACCATTTTGATCTCTCTCCGACAGGAGCACCTTGACCTGACCTCAAAGCATTCAGAGTCTCTGAAGATCCTTGATCTTAAGCAGGAGGAAGTCGACAAGTTGGAAGAACAACTTGCGGCAGAAAGGAAGATCGTCAAGAGCTTCTCTATGCCAAAAACAGTTCTTCCAGTTGTTGATACCTTCTCTGCTCAGGCCAAAGGAGCTGGCTTGGGGCATGTAGGGGTATCTGGTTCCTCCTCCAGGAGAAACAGGAACCAGAGGAAGAATAAGGCCGCCAAGAAGGCCTCTGCTGATGAAAAGGGAAAGGCTCCGCTTAGTCCTGTTGCGTTCAGAAATCCTGGCTTTCCTTGCAACCAACATGACTTTGAGTCAACATTTGGCCATCATTTCCGGCCCTCGGTTGCAAAGCCAAAGAGCCGATATGACGGTTGGACCTTTCCACGGAACTTCGGTGAGAGTGCCTTCAAGGCACCTTATGAGGAAATCCACATGGGAAATTATGGTCCGTTCTCTAGCGGCCATAATGGAAAGCAGGCACCAAAAGCCAAGCCTGTTATACAAAAGTTGACGAAGTCATGTGACTGCTGTCACCATGAGGCCTCCTCCTCCAGATCCAAGGCCCCAGCTGTACCCACTGTTCCCAGGGTAAGGCAGGAGCCTAGGAAGAGGTACAACAGATTTGACTGGTGGTGCTGTGGCAAAGTCGGTCACTTTGCCGTGGATTGTTGGTTTAATCCAAGGCATTACGAGACTCCCCATGTTAGCAATGCGAGGCTGACCACTCGTAGGGTTAACCAACCAAGGGGGAGTGTGCTAACCAGGAATCTAGGACCCAAGTTCGATTGGGTTCCTAAGGCAAATTAATTTTGTTTTGTAGGTATGTCCAAAGGCCACCAAAACGCCGATCTGGTATTTGGACAGTGGATGCTCCCGGCATATGACTGGGACAAGAAGCCTGCTGCGTGATTACACTCCAGTCGAGAATGGACCCAAAGTCTTCTTTGGAGGGTCAGATCGAGGAGTCACCAGAGGTTACGGTATGATTTCCAACGGTATAATCACTATCACCGACGTGGCTTATGTTGAAGGGTTAAACCATAACCTGATCAGTGTAAGTCAGTTATGTGATAAAGGTTATGACGTTAAGTTCTGTAAGGATAAATGTCTGATAATTTCACGTACTTCTTCTGAGACGGTATTATCAGGCATTAGGAGCAGAAATATCTTCTGCTTAGATTTTCTCAGTTTAGATTCCTCTACCCCCATATGCCTTGTGGTAACAGGCAGTGCATCTCTGTGTGAACAATGATACAAGAGATTGGAACATATTAATTTCAAGACAATTAGTATGCTGTTTTCTAAGAACTTAGTAAGGAATGCTCCCAGTATCAAGTGCATCAAAGATAGCCCCTGTCCTGCATGCCAGATGGGCAAACAGACTCGGGCTACCTTTAAGAGCATTGCAGACAAAGAATCTTCCCGATGTCTTTACCTTTTACATATGGACTTGTTTGGTCCAATGCAAGTTCATAGCTTAGGAGGCAAGTCCTATACGCTAGTGATAGTTGATGATCATTCTCGGTTTACTTGGGTGTTCTTTTTAAAATGAAAGTCAGATACGTTTGACATCTTCACTAGTTTTGTCAAGCAGGTTCAGAACGAATTTAACTGCTCTGTGGTCAAAATCAGAAGTGACCATGAAATAGAATTAGAATCTGGTGCTATGACAGAGTTTTGTGAAGAACAAGGTATCTTTCATGAGTTTTCCTCCCCGCGCACTCCTCAGCAAAATGGAGTTGCGGAGAGGAGAAATAGAACTCTCATTGAAGCCTGCACGACAATGTTGAAAGATGCTTCTCTCCCGGAATACTTCTGGGCAGAGGCTGTCAATACAGCTTGTCATATACAAAACCGAGCATTGATCAACAAGCATCATCGTAAGACGCCTTACGAGCTACTGAAAGGCAGGAAACCAACCATGTCCTACTTGAGGATTTTTGGTTGTAGATGCTATGTACTGAATAATGGGAAGTACCCGCGTACTAAATTTGGTGAAAAATGCTTCGAAGGCATATTCATGGGCTATAGTTCCCACAGTCAAGCATATAGGGTCTTCAATAAGAAAACCCTTGTGGTAGAAGAATCAATAAATGTTGTATTTGATGAAGGAAGTTTGCTTAACAACAACTCTTCCAGTGTTATTCTTGAAGATACAGGTGTACGACTGGAACAGCTGAGTCTGGATGAGACCGCTAAAGATGACACTCCTACGTACGTCAAAGTCTTCACCTCCACGTCATCTGAAAATGTTGAAGATCAATATAGAACAAATATCTTGGAAGAAAGAGAAGCCCAAGAAGTAGTCGAAGCTTCAGACGCCAGACTTCTAGAGCTCCGTCATGTGAGGGATCATCCTAGAGATCAGATCATCGAAGATCCTCGTGTTAGTGTTAGAACTCGAAGAGGTACTATTAACGAAGTATTGCATCTTAGCTTCCTGTCACAGGTTGAGCCAAAGAAGTTCGACGAGGCAAATAAGGATGCGGCATGGATTCTGGCCATGCAAGATGAACTACATCAATTCGAACGTTGTAACGTTTGGACGCTAGTTCACAGACCATACAAGCAGAATGTGATTGGCACCAAGTGGATCTTCAGAAACAAGCTGGATGAACATGGTGTCATCATAAAGAACAAGGTAAGGCTGGTGGCTCAAGGTTACAGACAAGAGGAGGGGATTGACTTCGACCAGACCTTCGCACCAGTAGCAAGGCTCGAGGCAATCAGATTGTTCCTGGCGTATGCTTCACACAAAGGATTCACAGTCTATCAAATGGATGTGAAATCAGCATTCTTGAACGGAGACCTGAAAGAGGAAGTATATGTCGCTCAACCCCCAGGTTTTGTCGATCCTACTTATCCTAATCATGTTTATTTTCTTAATAAAGCCTTATATGGGTTGAAACAAGCTCCACGAGCTTGGTATGAGACTTTATCTAATTTTCTTCTTGAGAACAAGTTCTCTAGAGGTAAAATAGATAAAACATTGTTTCTCAGGGAAGTCAAAGGCAAGATTTTGCTGGTGCAAATCTATGTCGATGACATAATATTCGGCTCAACGGACAACAATCTTTGCAAAACGTTTTCTAAACTTATGCAAGGAAAGTTTGAAATGAGCAGTATGAGAGAGCTCAAGTATTTCTTAGGACTTCAAGTGAAACAGTCTGAGGATGGAATCTTCATCTCTCAGACGAAGTTCACAAATGAACTCCTTAAGAAATTCGATATGGAGAGTGCAACCTCTATGAGGACTCCAATGGGATCCACCATGTCTCTGGATAAGGATGAGAAAGGTAAACCTTTCGATGAAACCAAATACAGAAGCACAATTGGATCCCTGCTCTACCTTACTGCCAGTAGACCGGATATCATGTTCTCCACATGTGTCTGTGCCAGATATCAGGTGAACACTAAGGAATCTCACTATGTCGCTGCAAAGAGAATTCTAAGATACCTTAAAGGTACTCCCAATCTTGGCTTGTGGTACCCGAGAAACAATGATGTCGAGCTAATAGGTTTTTCAGATGCTGATTTTGCAGGAAGTAGGGATGACAGGAAAAGCACCTCCGGGACGTGTCAATTCCTCGGCAGGAGACTTATCTCTTGGAACAGCAAGAAACAGAATTATGTAGCTACCTCCACAGCAGAGTCTGAGTACATTTCAGCAGGAAGCTGTTGCGCACAACTACTATGGATCAGAAACCAGTTAGCCGACTACGACCTTCAGTTCAAGGAAGTTCCAATGTACTGCGACTCCTCCAGTGCAATTGCAATTGCCAACAATCCTGTATCGCACAGCAGAACAAAGCATATTGAAGTGCGCTACCACTTCATTCGGGAGCACGTGGAGAACAAGGACATCTCTCTCTATTATATCCCCACGGACAAGTAGATTGCTGATATATTCACAAAGCCCTTAGACGAGGCCAAGTTCAATCTTTTCAAGACTGAATTGGGGATGCTCAATTATGAGGAATGGAGACTACAGAAGCTCCAGGCTCGTGCACGATCTGAGGGGGAGCAAGGAACTCACGTGTGAGCACAGACGCAAGATCTAAGGGGGAGCAAGGGGTCAAATGCTACCGACCCCGATTTGCAGAAGCCGAAAAGGGGGAGATTACCCTCTCGGCTAAGGCTAAGGTGGCTCCAAGCTTGCTTCCAAGAAATTGGTATTGGTAATGGATAACCCACTCAACTCACTTTTAAGTTTATGGTTTTCATTCCCATTTGTTCTATTCACCTTAGCTTGTCGGTTTTAGGCTTCTTCAAATAGGGGGAGATTGTTGGGTATTGTATCCACAATGTACCTGATTTGAAGAAGCCCCTGGACAAGCTAAGGTGAATAGACAATGTATTTGATAAAATCTTTTAAGTTGTGCTTGCAGTTCTTCAGCGCTAAGTGCACACCAATGTCAGGGTACAGTAGGTCAATATACACGGGTCTGCACGATGTAATCCCTCGTTGCGTAGATCAGTGTGTTAGCCTACGTGTACTCTCTCTATTGGAATGCACTTACTTTCAAGTACAGGGCCGTGTTTATGCAAGAGAAGACAAGGAGCATGGATGGGTCGAGGAGCTGCTCTTGGGTGGAAAGACGAAAATTCGTCTAAGTGTAAATCGACGAGAATCACCAAGTGATTCTCGCCGATTCGGCGAGAATCACTAGTGATTCTCGCAGAATCGTCGAGAATCACAAGTGATTCTCGCCGAATCGTCGAGAATCAGTGGTTGATTCTCGCCGAACTCGTTCCAGCCTCTTCTAAGCGAGCACCTCTGCTTCTAAGTAAGAATCGACGAGAATCACCAAGTGATTCTCGCCGATTCGGCGAGAATCAAATTTGGTATTCCTATCAATAATATAGGCCTACGGGTTTTCTTAAGCTATTTCCTGATACTTATCTGTCAACTTATCACTATTTCTTCTACACATCCGTCTCCACTACTAATTTAGTAGTGGGATTGCTTCTTATTGATCGAACTTTACGAATTCTTGCCCCGCAAAAGCATAGGCAAGGAACTTGGGTCTTGATTTTGAGAACCCGTAGGCCTATCTCTATCTATAAATGTCATCAAAATCTGGGTTATTAGTGCGGCTCAAACAGGTACCAATAAATCTGAAGCAAACCCATCTTCTTAATGATTGGTTTGGGCTATTCTGAATGGAATAAAAGAAAGAGTGAGAATTCTTTTTAGACATCAGAACTATGATTGGAAGTCTTGGATGCACGCCAATGGGAACATTCAAGAAGTCTATTGTAATTGGCTCTGTATAAACGGAATCCCATTATATATATACATAATAAAATAAATTGGTATGTTATATTCATACCATAACATATGGACAGTAATAACTAGAATTCTTATCGATACTGGAACTCATAGGGAATAAAATGGATTTATGGATGGAATAAAATATGCAGTATTTACAGAAAAAAGTATTCGGTTATTGTGGAACAATCAATATACTTCTAATGTCGAATCAGGATCAACTAGGACAGAAATAAAGCATTGGATCGAACTCTTCTTTGGTGTCAAGGTCATAGCTATGAATAGTCATCGACTCCCGGGAAAGGGTAGAAGGATGGGACCTATTATGGGACATACAATGCATTACAGACGTATGATCATTACGCTTCAACCGGGTTATTCTATTCCACCTCTTATAGAGAAAAGAACTTAAAGCAAAAGACTTAATAACACGGCAATACATTTATACAAAACTTCTACCCCGAGCACGCGCAATGGAGCCGTAGACAGTCAAGTGAAATCCAATCCACGAAATAATTTGATCTATGGACAGCATCATTGTGGTAAAGGTCGTAATGCCAGAGGGATCATTACCGCAGGGCATAGAGGGGGAGGTCATAAGCGTCTATACCGTAAAATCGACTTTCGACGGAATGAAAAAGAGATATCTGGTAGAATCATAACCATAGAATACGACCCTAATTGAAATGCATACATTTGTCTCATACACTATAGGGATGGTGAGAAGAGATATATTTTACATCCCAGAGGGGCTATAATTGGAGATACCATTATTTCTGGTATAGAAGTTCTTGTATCAATGGGAAATGCCCTACCTTTGAGTGTGGTTTGAACTATTGATTTACGTAATTGGAAGTAACCAATTAGGTTTACGACGAAACCTATAAATCAATCACTGATCCAATTGGAGTACCTCTACGGGATAGACCTCAATAGAAAACTGTTGAGTAACGGCAGCAAGTGATTGAGTTCAGTAGTTACTCATAGAAAATTATTGACTCTAGAGATATGGTAATATGGAGAAGACAAAATTGTTTGAAGCGTGCATAGAACCGGAAGCGCCCCTTGTTTCAAAGAGAGGAGGACGGGTTATTCACATTTCATTTGATGGTCAGAGGCGAATTGAAAGCTAAGTAGTGGTAATTAGAAAGACCCCCAGGGAAAAAGAGAGATGTATCCTACGTTACCCGTAATATGTGGAAGTATCGACGTAATTTCATAGAGTCATCTGGTCTGAATGCTACATGAAGAACATAAGCCAGATGACGGAACGGGGAGACCTAGGATGTAGAAGATCATAACATGAGTGATTCGGCAGATTTGGATTCCTATATATCCACTCATGTGGTACTTCATCATACGATTCATATAAGATCCATCTGTCTAGATATCATCATATACATCTAGAATGCCGTATGCTTTGGAAGAAGCTTGTACAGTTTGGGAAGGGGTTTTTATTGATAAAAAAGAAGAATCTACTTCAACTGATATGCCCTTAGGCACGACCATACATAACATAGAAATCACACTTGGAAAGGGTGGACAATTAGCTAGAGCAGCAGGCGCTGTAGAGAAACTGATTGCAAAAGAGGGTAAATCGGCCACATTGAGATTACCATCCGGGGAGGCCCGTTTGATACCAAAAACTGCTTAGCAACAGTCGGACAAGTGGGGAATGTTGGGGTGAACCAAAAAAGTTTGGGTAGAGCCGGATCTAAGTGTTGGCTAGGTAAGCGTCCTGTAGTAAGAGGAGTAGTTATGAACCCTGTAGACCATCCCCATGGTGGCGGTGAAGGGAGAGCCCCAATTGGTAGAAAAAAACCCACAACCCCTTGGGGTTATCCTGCGCTTGGAAGAAGAAGTAGGAAAAGGAACAAATATAGTGATAGTTTTATTCTTCGTCGCCGTAAATAGGAACATTTAAAATTGAATTTTTGGAATTGGAAATAATGTGATGGGCGAACGATGGTAATTGAACCCGCGCATGGTGGATTCACAATCCACTGCCTTGATCCACTTGGCTACATCCTCCCCTTCCCTTATCTAGCTAAAGGATTTTATCTTTTTTACATTCATCATTATTGTATTGATTTTTAGCCTCATTCTTCAGATTAAGATCGATATATTGGACATAGAATGCCAATTTAAAAAATGAAAAAAAAGGAGTAATCAGCCGTAACACGTTCACTAAAAAAAAATCCTTTTGTAGCTAATCATTTATCGGGAAAAATTGAAAAACTCAACATGAGGGAGGAGAAAGAAATAATAGTGACTTGGTCTCGGGCATCGCATCGTGGTGGAAAGATATGGGTACGTATCTTTCCCGACAAACCTGTTACAGTAAGACCTACGGAAACATGCATGGGTTCGGGCAAGGGATCTTCCAAATATTGGATATCCGTTGTAAAACCGGGCCGAATACTTTATGAAATGAGTGGAGTATCAGAAACTGTAGCCAAAGCAGCTATTTCCATAGCTGCATGCAAAATGCCTATACGAACTCAATTTGTTATTTCAGGATAGGTAAACAAAAGTAAAGTAATATTGATAATGAAAAAAAAACGCGGGTTTCTTTATCTTTGGACAGACAATATTTATTTTTTCACTTACATTGAAATAATAGATTCAAATAAAAATGATATGATTCAACCTCAGACCCTTTTGAATGTAGCGGATAACAGCGGAGCTCAAGAATTGATGTGTATTCGAATAAAAGGAACTGGTAATCACCGATATGCTCATATTGGTGATATTATTGTTGCTGTAATCAAAGAAGCAGCGCCCAACATGCCTCTAGAAAGATCCGAAGTAATTCGAGCTGTGATTGTACGCACGTGTAAAGAACTCAAACGTGACAACGGCATGATAATACGATATGATGACAATGCAGCGGTTATCATTGATCAAGAAGGAAATCCAAAAGGAACTCGTATTTTTGGTGCGATTGCTCGGGAATTGAGACAGTTTAATTTTACTAAAATAGTTTCATTAGCACCCGAAGTATTATAATATTTTAAATAATACTAGTAGATAGATGAAAAAGGTATATATTCTTTTTCTATGTATAGAATATTCAAATATCTGAAATAGATCCGATGAATGGATTGTGTCTCATGCATATACTTTAAAATTTTTATAATTTAAGAATAATAAAAAAATTCAATAAAACAAAAAGTAAGCATGTTGATTATATCAAAATGAGGAGGCACTAATAACTATAGTTCGTCATGGGTAGGGACATTATTGCCGATATAATAACTTCTATAAGAAATGCTGACATGAATCAAAAGGGAAGAGTTCAAATAGTATCTACTAATATCACTAAAAACATTGTGAAAATACTTTTACGAGAAGGTTTTATAGAAAACGTTCGAAAACATAAAGAATTGAACTGAGCATAATGATTTGGGGCTAATCCCACAGCTTCGGCATGTATTGATTCAGGATCTTCCGGAATCTATAATTTCATTATAGTAAGGTTCTTATTTATGTTGTGCTAATCCAATACAAATTTATATATAATTTCTTGAATTTTTTTTTTAATCCTAATTATTATTTATTATAAATTGGAGACAGATGTGTAGAAGAAATAGTGATAAAACAATTCATTCTGAGAGATAGAATGAAACGTGTATGGATCAAACTCGATTATATTCCGGTTATGGGGAAGAGGAGTAATCAATGAAACGACATCAATTCAAATCCTGGATATTCGAATTTAGAGAGATATTGAGAGAGATCAAGAATTCTCACTATTTCTTATATTCATGGATCAAATTTAATTCAGTGGGATCTTTCACTCACCTTTTTTTCCACCAAGAATGTTTTATGAAACTCTTTGACCCCCGAATTTGGAGTATCCTACTTTCACGTGAGATGGTTGAATAAACTATAAGAATGATCAATAATGGTTGTATGTATAGAAATCGGATTCTAAAGAGACTTATTAGAATCTGATTTCTAACGAAAATAGAACCAAATCTATACCAGTTAAGATTTGTGCTCGGGAGAAGGGGTTAAAAAACAATATTACCCCAAGCGTCTTTATTTTCCTAGAGAATATATGTCACGTACCGTAATTCTGGATTGGGCTAAAACCGGGTTCATCATGAAATGTAAGGCAATATCATGTTTTTGGTAGACACGCTGCTCTTACGGAACCAAAAAGAAACTTAGATCAATATATCAATCTAGAATAGATACCCCGTATTCATTTGGTCTACGTACCGTAACTGATAACATTCCAGATTATGCAGGATTATACACGAAAGATCCTTTTTTTGGCTCTCTCTTCAGCACTATATCTCTTATCCTTAAAGGGTTTGCTCTAGCCCCTTTTTACTTATTTACTTATACGACACAACTCGAGATTTCATTTAAATCAAATAACTTTTTGATATTACTTCCTAGATGAAACAAAGTCACTGGACTTTAATTCGTCTTGTGAATGGGCTAAAATAAAAATTAAAAAGAAGCTTTCATTGCCATTCCTCTGCCGGGAAGATATCATATACATTTTATATGAGCAGAAACAATAGTATGACTCAAAAAATTTTTGTACGATAAACTTTGTACCGCGCACATCACTTAGTGGGGATCCCAGAAAGTCACTTTAGCAAGAGTGACAAAAAATATGAAATAAAAGACGAAATGCAAAATTAAAAGAATCGGAGTCTCTTTTCTTTGTACTGTGTCTGAAATACATCCTTTCTCTTTATATCCTTTCACTCTTTGATTGAATCTTTTTAGCTCTTGATATATATACATATACGAAATTTTAACATACTTTTTTAAGTATAAACAGAAATGCAAAATAAAGTAAAGAATGTCTATTCCGACCCGTCTAAATTTTATTTGGATGAAGTATGAATATCTATCCAATGCATTATTCACGTGTCAGGAACCAGATTTGAACTGGTGACACGAGAATTTTCAGTCCTCTGCTCTACCAACTGAGCTATCCCGACCATTTTCCGTGCATCATCCTAGCAGAGTACTTGTATCTATGTCAATGAAAATAACTAAAAAAGACAGTCTTAACAAATTGGACCTAGCCCCCTTAATTTTTTAGATATTCAAAAAGAAGACTTTCTTTGATTCCTTGAACATATATGTTAATTTGTGCAGGTATCGTATCTATACAAATTAAATTGGATTGCAATTTGAAGAATATACAAAAGTAAAAATGGGGCATGGCCAAGTGGTAAGGCAATAGGTTTTGGTCCTATTACTCGGAGGTTCGGTACTGATTCTTATAGTACTGTTCGGGGAGTCAATAAGCTAATTCCTGTGGATGTCTATTTGCCAGGCTGTCCGCCTAAGCCAGAGGCAATTATAGATGTTATAATGAAACTTCGTAAGAAGATATCCCGAAATGTTTTGAAGATAAAACCGCATATCAACAGGGGAATCGATGTTTTACTACTAATAACAAGTTTTACCTTCGACGCAGTACTCATACTGTAAATTACGATCAAGGATTACTCTATCAATCATCATCTACTTCAGAAATACCTTTTGGATTTGAAAAATATTTCAAATCCAAAGAGTCAGAATATATTCCTACAAATTAGTGAATAAGGCAGGGTTACCTTGCGCATAAAAAAAGCGAGTAAATCTTTAACAATTTTATTGTCAATGTGAAATATTCATAAAAAGAAAACAAAGAAAAATGTGGGATAGATAAAGAAGATGCAGATTTATCTGATTGGCTAGTCAAGCATGAGCTAGTTCATAGATCTTTAGGCTTTGATTGTCGAGTAATAGAGATTTTACAAATAAAAACTGAGGATTGGGACTCCTTTGCTGTCATTTCATATGTCTACGGTTACAATTATTTACGCTCCCAGTGTGCCTATGATGTAGCACTAGGCGGATTTTTAGCTAGTGTGTATCACCAAAATACGGTATGGTATAGATAAACCAGAAGAGGTATGCATAAAAGTATTTGCTCTCAGGAGTAATCCCCAAACCCCGTCAGTTTTCTGGATTTTGAGAAGTGCTGATTTTCAGGAACGGGAATCCTATGATATGTTGGTAATTTATTATGATAATCATCCTCGCCTTAAACGTATCTTGATGCCTGAAAGTTGGATAGGCTGGCAAGACTATATTACGCCCAATTTCTATGAAATTCAAGATGCTCATTGAATGATAAGAAACCCCTTTTTTACTTATTTACTTATACGACACAACTCGAGATTTCATTTAAATCAAATAACTTTTTGATATTACTTCCTAGATGAAACAAAGTCACTGGACTTTAATTCGTCTTGTGAATGGGCTAAAATAAAAATTAAAAAGAAGCTTTCATTGCCATTCCTCCGCCAGGAAGATATCATATACATTTTATATGAGCAGAAACAATAGTATGACTCAAAAAATTTTTGTACGATAAACTTTCTACCGCGCACATCACTTAGTGGGGATCCCAGAAAGTCACTTTAGCAAGAGTGACAAAAAATATGAAATAAAAGACGAAATGCAAAATTAAAAGAATCGGAGTCTCTTTTCTTTGTACTGTGTCTAAAATACATCCTTTCTCTTTATATCCTTTCACTCTTTGATTGAATCTTTTTAGCTCTTGATATATATACATATACGAAATTTTAACATACTTTTTTAAGTATAAACAGAAATGAAAAATAAAGTAAAGAATGTCTATTCCGACCCGTCTAAATTTTATTTGGATGAAGTATGAATATCTATCCAATACATTATTCACGTGTTAGGAACCAGATTTGAACTGGTGACACGAGAATTTTCAGTCCTCTGCTCTACCAACTGAGCTATCCCGACCATTTTCCGTGCATCATCCTAGCAGAGTACTTGTATCTATGTCAATGAAAATAACTAAAAAAGACAGTCTTAACAAATTGGACCTAGCCCCCTTAATTTTTTAGATATTCAAAAAGAAGACTTTCTTTGATTCCTTGAACATATATGTTAATTTGTGCAGGTATCGTATCTATACAAATTAAATTGGATTGCAATTTGAAGAATATACGAAAGTTTCTATTCGGATACATTTGTGAAAGAACAGAGTGAGGAAGTAAAATGGGCTCTTTTGGGGATAGAGGGACTTGAACCCTCATGATTTTAAAATTCGACGGATTTTCCTCTTACTCTAAATTTCATTGTTGTTGGTATTTACATGTAAAATGGGACTCTCTCTTTATTCTCGTCCAATTAATCTTCAAAAGATCTATCAAACTCTGGAATTAATAATTTGATCACTGAATATTGGAATTCAATTCTTTTTTTAACTTCAATGAGAATTAATTCACAATAACTCTTCAATTTTTATTTTAATAGTCTATCATTCTAATCAATATAGATATAGAATAGAAATAGTGATAGTGGGTTTCTATAGAACCTTATTCTATACTAATAAACTAATAATATACTACTTTTATTCTATACTAATAATATACTAATATAATAGTAGATAAGATATAAGATAATAGTCAGATGTGATATAAATAAAAAAGAAATGCGATGAATCATTTGATATGTCAGTATCTAGACGTACGTATTAGGTATATAAGATTATCCTTTCTGTCATTTTAATTTATATAATTTCTATCTATATAGATAGAAATAGAAAGATAAATGTATACGGTTCGAAATAATTACGAAAAAAATCAATGTGTTGATTCCAGTCCTATTTCTTTTTTTTAACAGTAGTTTTGGCCTCCTTCTCTATATTCTATAATGTCAATGTAGAAAATAAAAAAGAATTTTATGAACTTATTGAACTAACTTCTCATTGATGTATTCTTTCATCGAAATTCAAATAACGATGTAATTTTCTTGTTCCTGAATGGGCCCTTTCAATTCTTTTAGGTTCTTGTTCTACTCCGGGGGAAGATTTTTGCCCGAATTACATTTGCGCATATAGGGCAAATGATTTCAGTACCACTTCTTTTTTTTTTCAATTAGTTTCATACCTTTCCCTAAACTATTCAATGTATTCATCATACTACTCCTTTGGAGTAGGCAGTTTGAGATTATCTCTATAGTAAGTATAATAATAGCCTCTGATACAAGCGGTAATCGTGTAATAATATATTCCATATAATATATTCTATTATAGTTCTATTTAAGTGAGATTATATTGAATTACTAATGACTTTCTTCAATTCTTAATAATTTCATTAGATTTATATATATATATATATATATTTATTTCTCAATTAAATACTTCTATATTTTAAATTTTAAGAAGTTTTTTTTATAGTTTATATTACTACATTTACACTCCCATTCTATTACTTTAACTTTGCTCCTTACCTTTTATTCTCTAAACGGAGCCTGGATACTTTATTTTATCAGTTCAAGTAAACCATCAATTATAATAATTGATAATATTGATCCCCAATAGGAATTATTGTGCTTCACGCTCCAAATTATTGATGGTTAAATCAATACAATACGGAATATATATATCTATTGGATTGGGTGAAACATAGAATACTCGATTGGGGGAGATAACGGGGAAATACCATATGACCAATATGTCTGACAAGTCGCACTATACGTCAACCCAAACTGCATCTTCCTCCCCAGGACTCCGAAAAGGTACTTTTGGAACACCAATGGGCATTATTTTGTCTAAAGTAATATTGATATAGGAAGTTTTGTTGCCGAAATTTATCTTTTTTCAATCTAAATATCCTTGTAATCCTGTCATTTACATACATTTTTACTATAACTAAAAAACCAAAAAAAGGAAGGCGCTTCTTGTGTTCTGAAATAATACATAGTGCAATATAGTCAGAACGGCGTATGTGTTTATTTTATGTAGTCTATTTTTTATCTTATACTACCTTATACTAATAAATTATATAGAATTTAGATATAATATGCATAGAATTTATATATATATTTTTTATACTGTACTGTGATGTAAATCACTTAATGGTAATATAAGAAATAAAAGATTTAAGAAAAAATAAATAGATACCCCGGAGACAGAGGGTCCAATCTACAGATCTTTTTCCTTTCTATACAATGAGTTTTATTTGTTAACAAAACTAGAATAACAATAAAAGAAATAAAATTAAGAAAAAGAAGTAAAGGGGGTAAAAATATTTTATTTTTGCAACCCAATAACTCTTTTGATTTTGGAAAAATTATTGTTTTATCACTATTTCTTCTACACATCCGTCTCCAATTTATAATAAATAATAATTAGGATTAAAAAAAAAATTCAAGAAATTATATATAAATTTGTATTGGATTAGCACAACATAAATAAGAAAGAATAAATTGGAGCGACAAAAAAAAGAAAGGTGCAATACAAAGACAAGAAAGATCACCCCCCCCCCCCAAAAAAAAAAAGAGGGGGGTTACACTAAGAAAAAAAGTATGAATATAACAAGAAGAAAACTAACTTTGGATCATCATAGTACGTGGCTATTGAGCAAATGCCTGAACCAAAATATGTCATTACTATGGTAGCCTGTACACTATTACAGTAGGGATGTTCGGTACTGATTCTTATAGTACTGTTCGGGGAGTCAATAAGCTAATTCCTGTGGATGTCTATTTGCCAGGCTGTCCGCCTAAGCCAGAGGCAATTATAGATGTTATAATGAAACTTCGTAAGAAGATATCCCGAAAGTTTTTGAAGATAAAACCGCATATCAACAGGAGAATCGATGTTTTACTACTAATAACAAGTTTTACCTTCGACGCAGTACTCATACTGTAAATTACGATCAAGGATTACTCTATCAATCATCATCTACTTCAGAAATACCTTTTGGATTTGAAAAATATTTCAAATCCAAAGAGTCAGAATATATTCCTACAAATTAGTGAATAAGGCAGGGTTACCTTGCGCATAAAAAAAGCGAGTAAATCTTTAACAATTTTATTGTCAATGTGAAATATTCATAAAAAGAAAACAAAGAAAAATGTGGGAGAGATAAAGAAGATGCAGATTTATCTGATTGGATAGTCAAGCATGAGCTAGTTCATAGATCTTTAGGCTTTGATTGTCGAGTAATAGAGATTTTACAAATAAAAACTGAGGATTGGGACTCCTTTGCTGTCATTTCATATGTTTACGGTTACAATTATTTACGCTCCCAGTGTGCCTATGATGTAGCACCAGGCGGATTTTTAGCTAGTGTGTATCACCAAAATACGGTATGGTATAGATAAACCAGAAGAGGTATGCATAAAAGTATTTGCTCTCAGGAGTAATCCCCAAACCCCGTCAGTTTTCTGGATTTTGAGAAGTGCTGATTTTCAGGAACGGGAATCCTATGATATGTTGGTAATTTATTATGATAATCATCCTCGCCTTAAACGTATCTTGATGCCTGAAAGTTGGATAGGCTGGCAAGACTATATTACGCCCAATTTCTATGAAATTCAAGATGCTCATTGAATGATAAAAAACCCCTTTTTTACTTATTTACTTATACGACACAACTCGAGATTTCATTTAAATCAAATAACTTTTTGATATTACTTCCTAGATGAAACAAAGTCACTGGACTTTAATTCGTCTTGTGAATGGGCTAAAATAAAAATTAAAAAGAAGCTTTCATTGCTGATTCATATGTGGCAATTCTGCCAAGATCTCTTCGTTAGTTGGGGTAAGAATCAGCACGAATCGGATTTTTTGAGGAACGTCTCTAGAGAGAATTGTATTTGGTTAGACAATGTGTGGTTGGTAAACAAGGATCGGTTTTTTAGCAAGGTACGGAATGTATTGTCAAATATTCAATATGATTCTACAAGATCTATAATATCTATTTTCGTTCAAGTAACGGATTCTAGCCAATGGAAAGGATCTTCTTCTGATCAATCCAGAGATCATTTTGATTACGTTAGAAATGAGAATTCAGAATATCACGCATTGATCGATCAAACAGAGATTCAGCAACTAAAAGAGAGATTGATTCTTTGGGATCCTTCCTTTCTTCAAACAGAACGAACAGAGATAGAATCAGATCGATTCCCGAAATGCCTTTTTGGATCTTCCTCCATGTCCTGGCTATTCACGGAACCTGAGAAGCGGATGAATGATCATCTGCTTCCGGAAGAAATCGAAGAATTTATTGGGAATCCTACAAGATCAATTCGTTCTTTTTTCTCTGACAGATGGTCAGAACTTCATCTGGGTTCGAATCCTACTGAGAGGTCCACTATAGATCAGAAATTGTTGAAGAAAAAACAAGATGTTTCTTTTATCCCTTCCAGGCGAGTGGAAAATAAAGAAATGGTTGATATATTCAAGATAATTACGTATTTACAAAATACCGTCTCAATTCATCCTTCGGAACCAGATCCGGGATGTGATATGGTTCCGAAGGATGAACCGGATATGGACAGTTACAATAAGATTTCATTCTTGAAAAAAAATCCATTTTTGATTTCTTTCATCTATTCCATGACCGGAACAAAGGGGGATACGCGTTACGCCACTATTTTTTTTTGAAAGATTCCCAGAAATGGCGGATCTATTCACTCTATCAATAACCGAGCCGGATCTGGTGTATCATAGGGGATTTTCCTTTTCTATTGATTTGGATCAAAAAAAATGCTTGAATGAGGTATTCAACTCCAGAGATGAATCGAAAAAGAAAGATTTCTTGGTTCTACCTCCTCTTTTTTATGAGGAGAATGAATCTTTTTCTCGAAGGATCAGAAAAAAAGAGGTCCGGATCTACTGCGGGAATGATTTGGAAGATCCCAAACTCAAAACAGCGGTATTTGCTAGCAACAACATAATGGAGGCAGTCAATCAATATAGATTGATCCGAAATCTGATTCAAATCCAATATAGCACCTATGGGTACATAAGAAATGTATCGAATCGATTCTTTTTAATGAATAGATCCGATCGCAACTTCGAATATGGAATTCAAAGGGATCAAATAGGAAACGATACTCTGAATCATATAACTATAATGAAATATATGATCAACCGACATTTATCGAATTTGAAAAAGAGTCAGAAGAAATGGTTTGATCCTCTTATTTCTCGAACCGAGATATCCGTGAATTGGGATCCTGATGCATATAGATACAAATGGTCCAATGGGAGCAAGAATTTCCAGGAACATTTGGAACATTTCGTTTATGAACATAAGAATCCTTTTCAAGTAGTGCAGGCAGTGTTCGATCGATTACGTATTAATCAATATTCGATTGATTGGTCCGAGGCTGTCGACAAAGAATATTTGTCTAAGTCACTTCGTTTATTTTTGTACAAGTCACTTCCCTTTTTCTTTGTGAGTATTGGGAATATCCCCATTCATAGGTCCGAGATCCACATCTATGAATTGAAAGGTCCGAATGATCAACTCTGCAATCAGTTGTTAGAATCAATAGGTGTTCAAATCGTTTATTTGAAGAAATTGAAACCCTTCTTATTGGATGATCATGATACTTCCAAAAGACCTAAATTATTGATCAATGGAGGAACAATATTACCATTTTTGTTCAAAAAGATACCAAAGCGGATGATTGGCTCATTCATCGACAATTCCTTATCTTTCCCAACACAAGATAAGATCGAAGTTATCCTATATATCCACTCATGTGGTAAATTCAATTCCATAAAGAAAATAAACTATATTCCTATAGAACCTATCACTAAAATACCTCTAGAAGGGTATAGGACTAAGCGGAGCGAAAAGGGAGGAGATGGGGAATGAAAACTATTAGCCCCGCACGAGGTTTGTGAATAAGCGATTGTCTGATAATGAGCAAGGAATATCCGTCTTTCTGCTAAACAGGATCTATTTAATTCATAATTCATTAGATCCTTTTTATGAATATCAACTAAGTATCGTAAGGAAATTGATCCCAGTTGTTCAATCATTTGATAACCAGAGTCATTCTTTGATAGATGATCACTATAAGTCAGATTCAATAGAATTTTATCAATACTTTTTTCTGTCGTTAAGGTGGAGAACTGAACCAAGAATTCTCTTTCTTCATCATCAATCGAATCACTGTTCGCGATCCAGAATTCTATTTTCTCATCAATCCAATCACCATTCACGTTTTTTCTTTTTCTTATCAATGAATAGATCTCTTTACTTGTACGACTTAGATGTCTCGTATTTCTCGAAAAAATAATTCGATTGATGGGATTTGGTATTATACTTACAAGATCAATGAGATTGATCTTACAATATTTCTTCTTAGAACGTATTGATTTGACCCCATAAGCACCACCCAATAGCATGTTGCCACCAGAAGAAGCAGAACCCCGTATTTCTTCCAGAGAATCTCTTAATTGTTCCAGAACAACTAGAAAGAGATTCTTTAACCAGAAAGAATTCAGTTCAGATGTAGGATACCTATCCAGAAGTTTTCGAAATTCCATCATGTATGATGGAATCATCAAAGATTTGATCTTTTCTAACTCTGTCTGTAACTCGCTAGAGGCTCGGGAAACAAAGAGAAGATGGTTCAATCAGCATAAATGGTGAAAGAATCTCTAAGGCGGGTGAAATAAAAAAGACCGTTGGAAAAAGAAGATCAAAATGAAGAGTTAATAAAATAAATAGATTCATGGATTTGGTATTATACTTACAAGATCAATGAGATTGATCTTACAATATTTCTTCTTAGAACGTATTGATTTGACCCCATAAGCACCACCCAATAGCATGTTGCCACCAGAAGAAGCAGAACCCCGTATTTCTTCCAGAGAATCTCTTAATTGTTCCAGAACAACTAGAAAGAGATTCTTTAACCAGAAAGAATTCAGTTCAGATGTAGGATACCTATCCAGAAGTTTTCGAAATTCCATCATGTATGATGGAATCATCAAAGATTTGATCTTTTCTAACTCTGTCTGTAACTCGCTAGAGGCTCGGGAAACAAAGAGAAGATGGTTCAATCAACATAAATGGTGAAAGAATCTCTAAGGCGGGTGAAATAAAAAAGACCGTTGGAAAAAGAAGATCTGCGAATCAGCATTGAACAATCTCTTAAAAAATAGAATATCCTCAGGTTTGATTACTCCTGAGAGCAAATACTTTTATGCATACCTCTTCTGGTTTATCTATACCATACCGTATTTTGGTGATACACACTAGCTAAAAATCCGCCTGGTGCTACATCATAGGCACACTGGGAGCGTAAATAATTGTAACCGTAGACATATGAAATGACAGCAAAGGAGTCCCAATCCTCAGTTTTTTTTTGTAAAATCTCTATTACTCGACAATCAAAGCCTAAAGATCTATGAACTAGCTCATGCTTGACTAGCCAATCAGATAAATCTGCATCTTCTTTATCTCTCCCACATTTTTCTTTGTTTTCTTTTTATGAATATTTCACATTGACAATAAAATTGTTAAAGATTTACTCGTTTTTTTTATGCGCAAGGTAACCCTGCCTTATTCACTAATTTGTAGGAATATATTCTGACTCTTTGGATTTGAAATATTTTTCAAATCCAAAAGTTATTTCTGAAGTAGATGATGATTGATAGAGTAATCCTTGATCGTAATTTACAGTATGAGTACTGCGTCGAAGGTAAAACTTGTTATTAGTAGTAAAACATCGATTCCCCTGTTGATATGCGGTTTTATCTTCAAAAAATTTCGGGATATCTTCTTACGAAGTTTCATTATAACATCTATAATTGCCTCTGGCTTAGGCGGACAGCCTGGCAAATAGACATCCACTGGAATTAGCTTATTGACTCCCCGAACAGTACTATAAGAATCAGTACCGAACATCCCTGCTGTAATAGTGTACAGGCTACCATAGCAATGACATATTTTGGTTCAGGCATTTGCTCATATAATCTTACTAAAGAGGGATCCATTTTCATTGTTACTGTTCCGGCTGTTAAAATGAGGTCTGCTTGCCTTGGGCTCGATCTTGGCACCAACCCATAACGATCAAAGTCGAATCGCGAGTCTATTAATGAAGCAAATTCAATGAAACAACAACCAGTACCATAAAGAAGCGGCCATAAACTGGAGAATCTTGACCAATTCGAGAGATCATTTGATGTAGTTGAAATAATTGAATTGGAGGTTGTTTGGTTAAGTAATGTGAGCTCAACCAAATTCATAACTGTCTCGATGTCATCCTTTCCTTCCCTTTTCTTTTGATTGTCTAAATATTCAGCTAAGACGATTCCAACGCTCCCTTTAGCCGGATTATTACCAATGTAATCGTAAAAAGCTAATTTTTTGGGAATTTTAGCACGAAAATTAAAGCTTCCGATAGGCTCAAAACTCAGATTTTCGGCTAGTCCGGAGCCAACTCTTCGATATATTTCTTGCTGGAAGTACCCCTGATCCCACTGATAACGGTTGGGCAAATAATTTTATTGGGGTAGTTGCTGAACCATACCACATAGTTCCATCGACAATGAAAGCTGCAAAAAATAGCAGCAATACTACTGGAAAGCACAGTTTCAATATTACCCATGCGTAATCCTTTATATAGACGTTGAGGCGTACGGACACTAAGATGGAATAGAACCGCTAATATACCCAATGTACCTGCTGCAATATGATGAGAAGATATCCCCCCCGGAACAAAAGGATCAAAGCCTTCCGCACCCCACGCTGGATTTACAGATTGTACTTTTCCAGTTAGTCCATAAGGATCAGACACCCATATTCCAGGACCATACAAGCCTGTTACATGAAATACGCCAAAGCCAAAGCAAGCCACTCCTGATAGAAATAAATGAATTCCAAAGATCTTGGGCAAATCCAAAGAAGGTTTTCCCGTACGTTCATCAGAGAATATTTCTAGGTCCCAATAAACCCAATGCCAGATAGCTGCCAAGAAGCACAAGCCAGAAAACAAAATATGTGCCCCTGCCACGCCTCCAAATGCCCGGATTCGTTATAGTTCCTCCTGAAATACTCCAACCTCACCACGAATTGGTTATTCCTAAACGAGTCATGGAGGGTATAACAAACATGCCTTGTCTCCACATTAGATCAAGAACAGGGTCAGAGGGATCAAAAACCGATAATTCATATAGAGCCATCGATCCAGCCCAACCATAAACTAGAAATGTATGCATTATGTGGACAGAAAGCAATCGACCGGGATTATTCAATACAACAGTATGAACATGATACCAAGGCAAACCCATGTAAATACCCCTTTTTGAAAAAGAAATAGACATTATGTAACTTTATCACATTGGAAAAGACTAAACCATGTACTTAACGTACTTCACCTGTTCGGTATATTTTGTATAGGAAAGGATTAATATTGATTTTTATTCCTTTCTTTTCTTTTATTTATAATAACAAAGAGAAACATATCTTATTCTATACCCGATAAGTACCAATACGCAATGGGAGGTTTTTATGGGAAAGAGTGCATAGATACTTGTTTATCATTTGAAATCATTCGAACAATAGGTCGATCCAATCGATCCCATTCGTTCCCATTTTTATTTATTCATTCTGTCTTCCTCTATATAATAAGAAAGAGAATATTCTATTAGATATTAGAATATAAGAATGAATAATATTCAGTTATTTTTTATATTTCTATAGTTTATTATCTATAGATAGAATTTTTCTTATCATCTTATATTATCTATATTATATAAGATGATAAGATATAAAAAGAAAAAATAAAAAGTATGAAGACAATAAATCCATTGTTACGTTTCCATATTAAAGTATAGTACTTCATTTTTTTTAATGCCCATTGGTGTTCCAAAAGTACCTTTTCGGAGTCCTGGGGAGGAAGATGCAGTTTGGGTTGACGTATAGTGCGACTTGTCAGACATATTGGTCATATGGTATTTCCCCGTTATCTCCCCCGATCGATTATTCTATGTTTCACCCAATCCAATAGATATATATATTCCGTATTGTATTGATTTAACCATCAATAATTTGGAGCGTGAAGCACAATAATTCCTATTGGGGATCAATATTATCAATTATTATAATTGATGGTTTACTTGAACTGATAAAATAAAGTATACAGGCTCCATTCAGAGAATAAAAGGTAAGGAGCAAAGTTAAATCAATACATGCGGGAAGTCGGAGAATCTACTTGTTTGGGTCAAGCTAGTTTTTGGTGAAAATACTTTTACGAGATTCTGAAATAAGAAGTTTATTCAACCGTACTTGTTTTTTAACCGGAATATAACCGAAAAATGAAATGTTATATGATCCAAGTAAATTTTCTTTGAAAATTTTTCAATCCCTTGAATCACCGGGTCTCAATATTCTTCATGTAACAGGGATTTTATATCTAATGCTGACATGAATCAAAAGGGAAGAGTTCAAATAGTATCTACTAATATCACTAAAAACATTGTGAAAATACTTTTACGAGAAGGTTTTATTTAAAACGTTCGAAAACATAAAGAATTGAACTGAGCATCATGATTTGGGGCTAATCCCACAGCTTCGGCATGTATTGATTCAGGATCTTCCGGAATCTACAATTTCATTATAGTAAGGTTCTTATTTATATTGTGCTAATCCAATACAAATTTATATATAATTTCTTGAATTTTTTTTTAATCCTAATTATTATTTATTATAAATTGGAGACGGATGTGTAGAAGAAATAGTGATAAAACAATTCATTCTGAGAGATAGAATGAAACGTGTATGGATCAAACTCGATAATTGATACGTAATTCTTTTCCTAATAAGGCTGCATACTCCCAAGCAGATTTGATACTTTTATCTAATAGTTACACGACAGACCTAGAAATAATTCTATCTCTTTTTATTCCTATATTTATTCAATCACTATGTGATCTAAGATTTTAATTCTTCCATGTTTCAGCAGTAGCATATTATTCCATGGAGCTAAGGTCAAAAAGATGGAAGAAACAAGTGTTTCCACGACTCTACCATCCGGCCAATTCTGTTCCACTGAATCCCCCCTTTCATGGGCACATATCTTTATCTTTACGGCTAAGAATGGGGAATCTTTCTCCTGTTACATGAATCAAACGTTTCATTTCATCCGAAAGCCATCTCTTTCTCAACAATGTCCTTGTCTTTGATCCAATAGCGTTCGTTAGATAGGAACAGATTTGATAAATACTGATAACTCTCGGATAGAGTATTAGAACAGATATAGATATCATTATAATGAAACTATGGTTCTAAACCATCTCTGGCGATGAATCAACAATTCGAAGTGTTTCTTGCGTATTCTTGATGAACCAGCGTTTATACATAGATGTCGGAGGATTTGTTTGGGAAGCAATAAGCCCCTTTGACATCTCTTCATCTGCAAAGAATCTCGACGTGAAAACACAGAGACAAAGGGCCGATCTTTGAATAGGGATTTAGCTAAAGAAAAAGTTTTTACTGTCGCTAAAGAACTTTTTTTTCCAAAGATTTCTACGAATATGCTTTTTTGACATAGAAGTACGTTTTTTGGAACTGCCATTCAAAAATAGGTGATTTATTTTACTGTGTATGTGAAAGACATATATTATTTATCTATTTATCTAAATAAATATTATTATTATTTAACATTTCCATTTATATGGAAATATGGAATGAATCTTTCCTCATTGTTTCCAACTCTATTGTATCTCGACAATTCAACATGAATTTCCTATTATTATTTCAGGTAAGCCGCCATGGGTAAATTGGTAGACACGCTGCTCTTAGGAAGTAGTGTTAGAGCATCTCGGTTGAGTCCGAGTGGCGGCATAAATATAATAATAAATATTATAGACACAATAGAAATAATAGAATATTTTAATCCCCGATTTCAATTCTTTAATAGGGACCCTTTATGTTGATGATATTTGTGACCTTAGACATATATATTAACTCATATTTCCTTTTCAATCATATCAATTGTGATTATGTTTCATTTGATGAACAATAATTGTTTCAGTTTAAGGAAGTCTTTTTTCTTTGGTGAGATGGAATATTTCAAGAGAAAGGAGTGTCTTAAAAAATACTTCTTTTCTCTCATTTCAAAATTTTTACAAATATCAATTAATTCAGCGTTTAGACTATTGGAGTTATCGTGTCATTAGTTTAGGATTTACTTTTTTAACCATAGGTATTCTTTCTGGAGCAGTATGGGCTAACGAAGCATGGGGTTCTTATTGGAATTGGGACCCTAAGGGATACTTGGGCATTTATTACTTGGACCATATTTGCAATTTATTTACATACTAGAACAAATTCAAAATTCCAAGACCAAGGCACGAATTCGGCATTTATGGCTTATATAGGATTTATCCTAATTTGGATATGCTGTTTTTGGAGAATCTATTAGGAATCAGGTTCCATAGTTACGGTTCATTCAATTAATATCTAATTAAAGAAAAAAACTATATGACGAATACATAAAAACATCATCGTCAGATACACAATGAAATTTGTGAGAGTTTTTGAAAACCGTTTGAATGGGGATTATTCAAATGGTTCTCAAAAACCCTAGATATATCATATATCTCATTACAATTCTAATTCACTCTTCTTTTTTTTTCATTCTACAACGAAGAATCGTGAAAATATGAAAGTCAAATAATTATAAGACTTTCTTTCCAATTAATGAAAATTTTATATATTGAAAATATATAAAATTTGTATCTATAAAAATAATTAGATAGCATAGCTTGTACCTTGTCAACCGATAATGGGAAAACAAAATCAGGATAAATACCAATTCCTATTACAGGTAGAACCATACAGATCAAAACAAATAGTTCTCGTTGTCAAGAATCAAAAAAAATTATGTCATTGCATACTTGGCTCCCTTGAAAAGCATTGTCGCACGTGTAAACGAGGTGCTCTACCTAACTGAGCTATAGCCCTTGTCATAACTATTTTTAACATAGAGACAATTCTTGTCAAGAAGGGTATCCCATAATCCCACATGATAATTCTCTTATCTGTGTTTTTACTGATAAAAGATTTATATTGCTTAGAAAGCATATTTACTATAATCCATCAAAGTGATGGAGACCCTTTTTGTGGTGATAAACGACCTACTTAACCCAGTGGTTAGAGTATTGCTTTCATACGACGGGAGAAATTGGTTCAAGTCCAATAGTAGGTAGAACTTATTAGATACCACGGAATCCAGTATCTAATAAGCTTTTCTACCCATCCTCTTTTTTTCGTTCTCTAATCAGATTAGACTTCATTATGTTCATTTTGTGGAATAAAAATGTAGTGTGTAGGGTATAATAAGAAACTCTTTTTATTTTTATTACTACTAATAGGAAATTACATTGACAGCCTATACTCGCGTCCTAGTCATCTTATAGCTAGATTTTGACTCAATTGCTTGTCTCTTACCCTCAGCTATTTCAAGAGTTTGTTTAGCTTCTTGTGGATCAATGTCAGTACTATTTCCGCATCATTTCCTAAAATGGTGATCTCATTATTACTTATTCTAGCGAAACCGCCCATAAGAGCCACTGTTAGCCATTGGTCGTTTCGCCGTATTCTCAAAAGACCTATATCTACAGCCGTGGCAATGGGGGCATGGTTTGGTAATACGCCAATTTGTCTACTATTAGTAGATAAAATAATTTCTTTCACTAGTAATCCCAAATCATTCGATTAGGAGTCAGTACACAAAGATTTAAGGTAATTTCTTTAATTTGCTCTCCTCTTCTAAGTTCATAGCTTTCGCGGTAGCTTCATCTATGTTACCCACCAAATCTCCGTAAAGGATGAATTGAAACCCCCGAATTGTTTCTGCGAGATCAACATATTTCCCTGGAGAACCGGTAAATACTTCTGCAATAAATAAGGGTTGTGATAAGAAATGCTCAATCTTTCGTGCTCTTGCTACGGTTAACCGATCTTCTTCGGATAATTGCCCAACCTAAGGATAGCTATAATGTCCTGAAGTTCTTTGTAACGTTGGAAGTTTGCTTAACCTTTGCGCAGTTCCATAATGTTTCTCCGCCACTATCCGAGGTTGTAACATAGTTGACGTTGAATCCAAAGGATCTACTGCTGGATAAATACCTTTGGCAGCTAATCCTCTTGATAATACGGTAGTAGCATCTAAATGTGCAAATGTTTGTGGCAGGAGCAGGGTCGGTCAAATCATCCGCAGGTACATAAACTGCTTGGATCGATGTTATAGATCCTTCTTTGGTAGAAGTAATTCTTTCTTGCAAAGAACCCATTCCGTACTAAGGTAGGTTGGTAAACCCACTGCAGAAGGCATTCTACCTAATAAGGCAGATACTTCGGACCCTGCTGAACGAAACGAAATATATTGTCGATGAATAGAAGTACGTCTTGCTCATTAACATCCCAAATATTCCGCCATGGTTAGGGCAGTCAAGCCAACTCATACGAGCCCTGGCGGTTTATTCATTTGACCATAGACTAGAGCGACTTTGGATTATGCAATATTTTCTCTTAATCACCCCGGATTCTTTCATTTCCATGTAGAGATCATTTACTTCACGAGTACGTTCACCTACTCCACCAAATACGGATACGCCTCCATGAGCTTTGGCAATGTTATTGATCAATTCCATGATGAGTACTGTTTTACCCACTCCAGCTCCCTCGAATAGTCCAATTTTTACTCCCCGGCGATAGGGGGCTAAAAGATCCACCACTTTAATCCCTGTTTCAAAGATTGATAATGTTGTATCTAACTGTATGAAGGCAGGTGCAGATCTATGATTGTGAGATGTTGTGCAAATATCGACAGGACCTAAATTATCTACAGGTTCTCCAAGAACATTGAAAATTCGTCCGAGAGTAGCTCCGCCGACTGGAAACTTAGAGGAGCTCCTGTGTCAATCACTTCATTCCTCTCATTAGACCATCTGTAGCACTCATAGCTACAGCTCTAACTCGATTATTTCCTAATAATTGTTGTACCTCACAAGTTACATTAATTTGCTGGCCAACAGTATCTCGACTCTTAATTATAAAAGCATTATAAATATTAGGCATCTTGCCCGGTGGAAAAATGACATCGAGTACTGGGCCAATAATTTAAGCGATACGTCCTAGGTTTTGTTCTTCGAGTGTAGAAACCATAGGATCAGAAGTAGTGGGATTGCTTCTTATAATCATAAATCATAATAAATATGTCTAAATTATTTTTTGAAAAGTACTGAATCAAAAATAAATATCCGAATCCAATAGTAAGTTGATCGGTTAATTCCATAAGAAAGAAATGGGAGTAAGCATTCGATTGAGTTAATACCACCCAATGCAATTAAATCCTTTACTCAGCGAATAAGTCAATTTCATTATTATTCAAGATAAATTTTCAAAATGAAGATTGGGTTGCGCCATATATATCAAAGAGTATAAAATAATGATGTATTTGGTGAATCAAATACATGGTCCAATAACGAAACCCTTTCCAATTTTTATTATTCATTAATTTAAGGCCAAAGAATTTCTGATGAACGTACGGAAAAACCTTCTTTGGATTTGCCCAAGATCTTTGGAATTCATTTATTTCTATCAGGAGTGAAAATGTTCGAAATTCCTTGTCGGGTAAGTTCCGACCCGCACGAAAGGCGTAACAGGGATTTTATTATATAACAGCAGTCTCAATGCTGATATTCGCAGAAAGATTCAGTTAGATGGTCCCTATATCCCATAGAGAACCTTTTCCTAAGCTATTTCCTGGTACAAGAAGATTATAATCTCTAAAACAATGCAATCAAAAAAAACGTTTTTGATTGCATTGTTTGATCTCTTGATGAATCATATTCCTTTTATTAATATTAATTTCATCTTTAGCCTTTTTATGAATCTTTCTGCGAATATCAGCATTGGTCCAGATCTCAATATTTTTTCTAAAATAAATAGAAAGAGTTCTACAATCAAAATATTTTCTATCCAAATTGGTATTCCTATCAATAATATATTCTTTTTCTAGATAATCATTACTAGGTATACTTACCAATACATAAAATGATTCAGGTTTCGATGTAGTGGAATGATATGGGATTTCTTGGTCCTCTTTTATTTCTAATGTTGATTCAGAAATATATGAATTAGGAGGGTTTATGTATTGATATGATAAAATATCATATCTGTAATGTTTTTTCCATTTGTCTTTTTGACTCATAAATGAATTCACTGCATAGTCATTATTTTTTATGGAATTAACTTTTTTATATAAATCCAATTGAATTGATTCCCCTTTTTTAATCATACGAGGTTTATTTCTTTTATTTCGCCATTCTTTAGGTATTAATCGATACCTTTTTTTTGAGATAAATCATATTGATTATGACTTTTTAACCAGGTTTTCCATTCATTCATTACATATGTATGAATTTTTTTATATCTTGATTTGGGATGAAATATTCCATGTACCATACAAAAGTCTTTGAATTTATCCTTAAAAAGGGGAGAGTTCCCTTGATATTGAAGTATAAGTCTCAAGTGATACTTATTAAAGAATTGGTTAAGTAATTGGGTTTGTGATAATTTGTAAAATACATATGTTTGAGACAGGGAAGATAAGTTCCAATAAATATTAGAATTTTGATTCCCTTTTTCAGTATTATAAATATTTGGAAAAAAAATATTTATAGTCCAAATCAAATTCATTTTATTTTTATTTATTTCATCAATTCCTTCTTTTTTTTATCCCTTTTATTGTTGTAAAAGGACTTATTAAGGGGTTTTTTTGTTGATTCAAAGAAAAGTTCCGCATTGACCTTATAAAAGGTAATGGAACATAACAAAATATCTATGTATATTTTTTCAATGAATGATTTGATAAAGTAATGTGATTTACGCATTAATCTAATATTTTGCCTTTTTAAAATTTTACAAAGAAGTTTATATGATTCCAATATTTTATTATCATAAATTATAACTATCTCTTTTTCTTTCCTTTCTTTTGTGGTTTGTTCAATTTGATTTTTTATTTTGATTATCTTATCAGAAAGATCTTTCATTTTTCTTTCCATTAGTGAATAATTTAACCAATTCATTGGTCGAATTAAAACGGGCGATTCGCGAATAATCTTATTATTTCTTTTGAAATCTTTCTCGTTTTCATTCGGTTCATATATATATTTTTTAATTGGTCCAGATAAATTGGTCCAGATTGGTTTACTAATGGGATGGCCCAATACAGTACAAAATTGAGCTTTTGACAATGCTCCAATAAGAGAAATAACTGGGGCTATGGTATCTAATTTCTTAGTCATAGTATTTATTAAAAATGAATTCTCCAGCATTTTATTTATTATTACCAAAGTATTTTTTAGTACACTTAAAAAATACCCCAGAAAAGATAAGGAATAGTTGGGTAATTCCTTTATATAGATCCTATAAGGTTGAGACTAAAAATGAAAATAAAATTGCCAAAAATGAACAAGATGAAATTTCCATTTCTTCATCAGAATTAGAGTTCCCTTTGAAGCCAAAATTGCTTTTCCTTGATATCGAACATAATGTATGAAAGGTTCTTTGAAGAACCATAGAATCTTCTGAAAAGAATTACAATACATTACTCTAAAATATTCTATTTTACATAGAAATGTGTTCGTTCAAGAAAGACTTCAAAAGATGTTGATCGAAAATAAGAAGGCTGTTTACGAAGAAACAGGAATATATATTCGCATTCATATACATAAGAATTATGTAAGAACAAAAAAAATCTTTGATTTATTTTTGAAAAGACGTAAATGTCTTTCTTTGAAGTAATGACACTATTTAAATTATGATATTCGTGGAAAATCAATCGCAACAAATGCAAAGAAGAAACATCTTTGATCCAGCATTCAAGGATTTGAACTAAGATTTCCATATGGATGGGATGGGGTATTAGTAGATCTGACACAATATTTAAATGCGAGAATTTATCTTCTAAAAAAGGAAAGATTGAATGAATAGATCGGATAACTTCGATCTTATCTTTAGATTTTGCATATACTTGTATATATGTAAGAATATATAAGATATATATATGTATATGCAAATATACAAAGACCCTCATAGTATAGGATTAGTATAATATGTTCATTCTTTATTCGACCCAATCTTTTCCTAAAAAAATAAGATTGGGCCGAGTTTCATTGCAATCAATTAGGAGAACAAACGACAATTGCCTCATGAAATCTCCCTTACAAACAATTCGTGCTAAAATCTATTACTGTTCCCATACAATTCGAACTATATTCTTTATTGAAATAATTCTGCCTTACTAAAAATATCATGAACAGTTCCTGTGGGTTGAGCGTCTTTTTCAAGTAAATATAAAATAGCAGGAACATTTGAATAAGTTTGATTATTTATTGGATCATAAAAACCAACTCTTCGAAGATCTCTTCCAGGAGAAACTGTTCGTGTTTGTAGGCTGGTCCGGCCTATTGCTCTTTCCTTGTGCTTATTTCGCTTTAGGGGGTTGGTTCACAGGTACAACCTTTGTAACTTCACGGTATACCCATGGATTTTGGCTAGTTCCTATTTGGAAGGTTGTAATTTCTTAACAGCTGCGGTTTATACTCCTGCTAATAGTTTAGCACATTCTTTGTTGCTACTATGGGACCCTTAAGCACAAGGAGATTTCACCTGTTGGTGTCAATTAGGCGGTCTGTGGATTTTTGTTGCTCTCCATGGTGCTTTCGGGCTAATAGGTTTCATGTTACGTCAATTCGAACTTGCTCGATCTGTTCAATTGCGACCTTATAATGCAATTGCATTTTCTACTCCAATTGCTGTTTTTGTTTTTGTATATTTATCCACTGGGTCAATATGGTTAGTGCTTTGCACCCAGTTTTGGCATAGCAGCTATATTTCGATTCATCCTTTTCTTTCAAGGGTTTCATAATTGTACGTTGAACCCTTTTCATATGATGGGAGTTGCTGGAGTCTTAGGCGCTGCTTTGCTATGTGCTATTCATGGCGCTACCGTAGAAAATACCTTATTCAAAGATGGTGATGGTGCAAATACATTCCGTGCTTTTAACCCAACTCAAGCTGAAGAGACTTATTCAATGGTCACTGCTAACCGTTTTTGGTACCAAATCTTTGGGGTTGCTTTTTCCAATAAATGTTGGTTACATTTCTTTATGCTATTTGTGCCAGTAACCGGTTTATGGATGAGTGCTATTGGCGTAGTCGGTCTGGCTCTGAACCTACGTTCCTATGACTTCGTTTCCCAATAAATCCGTTGCAGCGGAAGATCCTGAATTTTAAACTTTCTACACCAAAATATTCTCTTAAACGAAGGTATTCGTGCTTGGATGGCGGCTGAGGAACAGACACCTTTGGCTAATTTGATTCAATGGAAAGATAAGCCAGTGGCTCTTTCCATTGTGCAAGCAAGATTGGTTGGATTAGTCCACTTTTCTGTAGGTTATATATTCACTTACGCGGCTTTCTTGATTGCCTCCACATAATCTATATAGGAATAGGATTTCCCAATTTATTAATAGAAGGACGAACGCGGGGAATCAAAGAATTACAGATGAATGTATAAAAAGAGTTTACCCGTAGACTCAACATTGCTATAACAAGAATTGAAAAGCCTTATGGACAACCTAATATTCTTGCAGAATATATAGCTTTACAATTAAAAAATAGAGTTTCGTTTCGAAAGGAAATGAAAAAAGCTATTGAATTAACTGAACAGACGGGTATAAAAGGAATTCAAGTGCAAATTGCAGGGCGTATCGACGAAAAAGAGATTGCACGTGTTGAATGGATCAGAGAAGGCAGAGTTCCCTTACAAACAATTCACGCTAAAACCTGAGGAATATGTGGATCAAAATGGATCCCTCTTTAGTAAGATTATATGAGCAAATGCCTGAACCAAAATATGTCATTGCTATGGTAGCCTGTACACTATTACAGCAGGGATGTTCGGTACTGATTCTTATAGTACTGTTCGGGGAGTCAATAAGCTAATTCCTGTGGATGTCTATTTGCCAGGCTGTCCGCCTAAGCCAGAGGCAATTATAGATGTTATAATGAAACTTCGTAAGAAGATATCCCGAAATTTTTTGAAGATAAAACCGCATATCAACAGGGGAATCGATGTTTTACTACTAATAACAAGTTTTACCTTCGACGCAGTACTCATACTGTAAATTACGATCAAGGATTACTCTATCAATCATCATCTACTTCAGAAATACATTTTGGATTTGAAAAATATTTCAAATCCAAAGAGTCAGAATATATTCCTACAAATTAGTGAATAAGGCAGGGTTACCTTGCGCATAAAAAAAAGCGAGTAAATCTTTAACAATTTTATTGTCAATGTGAAATATTCATAAAAAGAAAACAAAGAAAAATGTGGGAGAGATAAAGAAGATGCAGATTTATCTGATTGGCTAGTCAAGCATGAGCTAGTTCATAGATCTTTAGGCTTTGATTGTCGAGTAATAGAGATTTTACAAATAAAAACTGAGGATTGGGACTCCTTTGCTGTCATTTCATATGTTCTACGGTTACAATTATTTACGCTCCCAGTGTGCTTATGATGTAGCACCAGGCGGATTTTTAGCTAGTGTGTATCACCAAAATACGTGGTATTGTATAGATAAACAGAAGAGGTATGCATAAAAGTATTTGCTCTGAGGAGTAATCCCCAAACCCCGTCAGTTTTCTGGATTTTGAGAAGGCTGATTTTCAGGAACGGGAATCCTATGATATGTTGGTAATTTATTATGATAATCATCCTCCCTTAACGTATCTTGATGCCTGAAAGTTGGATAGGCTGGCAAGACTATATTACGCAATTTCTATGAAATTCAAGATGCTCATTGAATGATAAGAGAAACCCCTTTTTACTTATTTACTTATACGACACAACTCGAGATTTCATTTAATCAAATAACTTTTTGATATTACTTCCTAGATGAAACAAAGTCACTGGACTTTAATTCGTCTTGTGAATGGGCTAAAAAAATTAAAAGAAAAGCTTTCATTGCCATTCCTCCGCGGAAGTATCATATACATTTTTATGAGCAGAAAACAATAGTATGACTCAAAAACTTTTTGTACGATAAACTTTGTACCGCGCACATCACTTAGTGGGGATCCAAAAAGTCACTTTAGCAAGAGTGACAAAAAATATGAAATAAAAGATGAAATTTATTTTATATTCAAACCCATAGCTAATGATAGAACTAGAATAGATATTTTTTGTTTTCTGCTGACACGGGCCCATATCCTTGCTTTTATATCAATTTCTAATTCCGATCTTCTCCCCCAATCTGATATTATAGTACTGGTATAGACAGAAATTCCGTTATGTTCCAATTCTGAACGGTAGTAAATACCGGGACTTTGCAATATTTGGTTGATCACAATTTGGTATATTCCATTTACTATAGAGGTTCCAAAAGAATTCATTATATGATCCGGGTTAGTATTATCAAGATGAATTTACAAGCATACGGACACTAAGATGGAATAGAGTGGGCTAAAATTAGTCGCCCTTACATTTCATGATGAACCCGGTTTTAGCCCAATCCAGAATTACGGTACGTGACATATATTCTCTAGGAAAATAAAGAGAATATTTTTGGCAAACAAGGGGTTTGATTATAGTCAGAGAATCTACAATTTCAATCTTCATATGTCTACGGTTACAATTATTTACGCTCCCAGTGTGCCTATGATGTAGCACCAGGCGGATTTTTAGCTAGTGTGTATCACCAAAATACGGTATGGTATAGATAAACCAGAAGAGGTATGCATAAAAGTATTTGCTCTCAGGAGTAATCCCCAAACCCCGTCAGTTTTCTGGATTTTGAGAAGTGCTGATTTTCAGGAACGGGAATCCTATGATATGTTGGTAATTTATTATGATAATCATCCTCGCCTTAAACGTATCTTGATGCCTGAAAGTTGGATAGGCTGGCAAGACTATATTACGCCCAATTTCTATGAAATTCAAGATGCTCATTGAATGATAAGAAACCCCTTTTTTACCTATTTACTTATACGACACAACTCGAGATTTCATTTAAATCAAATAACTTTTTGATATTACTTCCTAGATGAAAAAAGTCACTGGACCTTAATTCGTCTTGTGAATGGGCTAAATAAAAATTAAAAGAAGCTTTCATTGCCATTCCTCCGCCGGGAAGATATCATATACATTTTATATGAGCAGAAACAATAGTATGACTCAAAAAATTTTTGTACGATAACTTTGTACCGCGCACATCACTTAGTGGGGATCCAGAAAGTCACTTTAGCAAGAGTGACAAAAAATATGAAATAAAAGACGAAATGCAAAATTAAAAGAATCGGAGTCTCTTTTCTTTTAAAACATCACGTTTTGTTTTTTCATAGTCACTTTCATTATGTCTATTGAATATTTACAATTCCAAAAAACTACTCATACTATTGTCATAGTATGATGACAGTCGGGGCGGGTATGCCCTCATCGTCTAGTGGTTCAGACATCTCTCTTTCAAGGAGGGCAACGGGGATTCGACTTCCCCTGGGGGTAGTGGACTATGAAAGGAAGTTGGTCATGGATTATAAGAAAACTTATAATTCATCTTCCTGGGTCGATGCCCGAGCGGGACGGACTTTCGTTGGCGAGATGTCTACGCTGGGTTCAAATCCAGCTCGGCCCAATAATTTATCGATCCACAAAAAAATAATCTAACCAATTTGTCCTCTAAAAAGAGAAATGTTGGATCCGTATAAAGAAAAAGAGTCCATTCTACTCATGCATTACAATAGAGCAAATACAAAAAAAAATAACCATAGATTACTAGTAATCTGTGCCACCTCACTCAAGTATATATCTATGTAAAAAATATTTCCTATAGAATTAAGAATTCCTGTTTTGTTGCAACAGGACAAAACATAATGCTCTTCTGAAATAATAAGACTATGTATGCCATACATATGGCTGGGATTGTAGTTCAATTGGTCAGAGCACCGCCCTGTCAAGGCGGAAGATGCGGTTCGAGCCCCGTCAGTCCCGAACTATAATCCGATGAATTGATCAATTCATTTCTCTTTTTCCGTGAAAGGTGGGACGGGGAACTAAATATAATCTCTGGTAGGAATACTTTTGGTAAGGGAGAAACATATGTTAAAAATCCTTGTTTATTATATGATACATAATGAACTTAACTCTCGATAGAGTACTTTTGGGGGTCAGATGAATCACACCTTCTTTAGTTCCGAACAAACTTTGTTTATGTATCCGTAATAATAAAATGAAAATAATCTATCTCATTCTCATAAAAATTGCACACTGCATTTTTTTTATGTTGTTTCTAGTTACAAAGGATACAAATAAAATACTAACTAAGCAATGTCCCCTTTAAATTTTGAATCAATCTATTGGAATATTATATTTTTGATATTTCATCCGTCCTTTTTTTTTACATCTCATGTTTCTATTTGCATATTGTATGACCCATAGGCCATATGATACCTCATACTTCATAATTTTATAATATAAGTAAAGGAATAAGAAAGAATTGTATAAATGTATAAGAATAGTGATAGAAAAGTAAAAAAACGGAAAGGCGGGAAAATAAAAAGGGATTTCTGATCCAATAACAATAAAGAATCCTATTTTTTCTTTCTATTTAATTTAGATTGAGTATGGATAAAAAATCTTCCTATATTATACTATTAATTCGCGCGAGAAAGAAATAAATTTGTTATTGTTATTCATAACATTGATCCGGGTTAGTATTATCAAGATGCAATTCATACCTTTGCATTGAAAATACTATCAATGCAATTCAAAAACTATTATAGTTCTATTTCAACCGTAACAGGAGTCTCCAACTTATTCTTTGATAAGTTGACAGATAAGTCGCCCTTACTGTCACTCTACAGAACCGTACATGAGATTTTCACCTCATACGGCTCCTCGTTCAATTCTTTCGAAGTAATTGTATCCTTTTCTTCGTTCGAAAATCTCCTCCCTTCTTCCACTCCATCCCGAAGAGTAACTCAGACCAATTCATTCACGTTTTCATGTTCCAATCGAACGCTTAACATTTATGATCAAAGGAGAAGATTCTTTTTTGTGAAATCTTCGGGTTTTCCTCCTCCTCTATCCCTATATCCCATAGGTATAAAGTTTAAATCAATAGAGAACCTTTTCTTCTGTATGAGAATCGATATTCTTACATTCCAATTCCTTCCCGATCCCTCTAAAATCCCAAATTGGATCCAAAATAGACGAGTTAGTGTGAGCTTATCCATGCGGTTATGCACTCTTCAAATAGGAATCCATTTTCTGAAAGATCCTGGCTTTCGTGCTTTTGTGAGTCGTCCGAGATACTTTCGATGACCTATGTTGTGTTGAAGGGATATCTGATATCTATATGATCCACAATCGATTGCATAAGGGCCGTGGTAGCAACGAAACCAGGGAAAGTATACAGAAAAGACAGTTCTTTTCTATTATGTATTACTATAATTATAAATTAGAATTCTTTCTAATTAGATTAGCTATACTTTGAATTATTATATAAATTGAATAATGTATAGTGTGTGTCATAAAATAGGTGATCTATTTCCTTAAAAAAAATTAATAAAAGAATCAAAATTTATTCCAAATTGAAAATTTCAAGTGATCGGGGAAATCGGAGAGAGGGGGATTCGAACCCTCGGTACAAATAATTTGTACAACGGATTAGCAATCCGACGCTTTAGTCCACTCAGCCATCTCTCCCCATTCCAAATTGGAACCTATTTCATCTTCATTTCTTCCTTTCTATGAAGACTCAAAAACCCCATTTATTATTTGGACTTCAAGACGAACCCTACCGGGATACTTTTAAGATATTTTATTAGTGAGATTCTATTTTATTAAAATTGTTCCATATGCGTCCTCCTGCTTTGAGATGTATAATATACATGGACTGCTGCCTCAATGGAACGAGTAAATAGAATATAGTTTTGCTGGAATAAACATTTTTAATAAGCTTCAGTTGTTTGAAACTGAAAATTAGTAAGTTCCTTCTCTCATGCTGAGATTTATTCTCAGCTCATTTCAAAATACTTCAATCGGTACGCGCAAGAAATAGGCCAATTCAGCAGCTTTTTGTTCAATTTATCGTGTAGTCAAATTATCATCAGTACAAGTCAAGGGAATGGCTCCCCGTCCCCTGATTTCCATATAAAGTACACGACTAGGAAAAAGACCCTATCTCGCCTACCATTCTGATTGATTGGATATCTTTCAGAAAGAAACGAAGAAAGATCGACGATTTATTCCAGAAAATCCCCAACGAAAAAGGCACATTATCCCTTCTTTTCTATCGAATCGGTCATAACCACTACCTACATTACCATGAAATTGTGCACCACAAATAAAAGAACTAATGAATAGACCCGCGATCCCATAGAAAGACATCACGATCCCTTGTGGGAAAAAAGATTTGCTGATCATTTGAATTTAATTAGTTCATATTAGTTCATTTATTAAGCTATAACCACATATATATGCGGTTATAGCTTATATTATGCATCCGCATACATAACATTCTGTTTGTTTTCGGAAAGGCCACAAATTTTATATCCCGCCATATTACATTAAAAAAGTAACTGTATGATGATCCAGTGTTGTGACGAGATTTTGTCCCATCATATTTAGACAATCTTATTTCTTTGGACATAAAGAGATAAAGAAGCCATTGCAATTGCCGGAAAGACTAGGACCACTAAAGGAACAAAAATAGAGGGAAAGTTAAAATTTATCATAGAATGGGTACCTCTATTTCATATTTGTACCTATTATTGTACCTATTATAATTATAAAGATATCTTATAATAAGTTTATCTATTAGATAAAATATGAAGTACTTAATAAAAAATAAGTGCAAGGAATAAGGAATGTAGAAATTGTATTCTTCTTCTACTATCCTTATCTTCTTTCTATCTTTTCTTTCAAAAGACTTTTTTGAAAGAAAAGATAGAAAATAATTTATTATGAGTTCGCGACTTTAACCAATCTTATCCAACAAACAGGGATTCCTAGTAAAAAGGGGGGGGGGGGGGGTTTCTCGGTCAATGGTTTGACTCTATATTCTTAAATTTATATTTGATTTGATATTTCTTATTTATTTTTCGGAAGGAAAAATAAACTCTTTTTCTCTTGACAAGGGAGGGATGCGTATTCCTAATCAGTAAGAGAGGTAGAATAAAAAATGGATCCGGAATAATTATCCAAAACTCCTTACTCTTACTACACTTATAATTGATGTTCCCAAATAAAACACCATCTTCTTCGTTTTTTTTTTTTTTTGATTACAATGAACTGAAATAAACTAAATGCTTATTCGATACAAATAAAAATAACTGAACCTAATGCTATACTTATTTAAAATTTTTTTTTTAACCTTGATTCAAGGGAAGGAACCCGTGTAGCTGAAATAACTCATTCAGAACACCTTTTAAAGGATTACGTGGTACGATTGGATCGAATAAGCCCTTATGGAATGAATACTCAGCCGCTTGTGAACCGTCGGGTATTATCTTTTTCAATGTTTGTTCAATTACTCTTTTCCCCGCAAACGCAATGTGGGCATTAGGTTCAGTAATAATGATATCTCCCAACATACCAAAACTTGCTGTAACTCCGCCAGTTGTAGGAGATGTAAGGATTGATACATAGAATAACTTTTTATTTGATTGATAATCGTATGAAGCAGAAGATATTTTAGCCATTTGCATCAAGCTCAAACTTCCTTCTTGCATGCGTGCTCCTCCAGAACACACACAATAATGACAGGCAGAAATCGATTAGTAGCATACTCAATCAAATAGGTGATTTTCTCACCTACTACGGATCCCATACTACCCCCCATAAACTGAAAATCCATAATTCCAATTGCTATGGGAATACTATTTAGTCGACCTACGCCCGTTTGAACAGCGTCAGTTAAACCTGTTTTTATTTGATAAAAATAGATGCGATCTCTATAAGGTTCCTCCTCTGAATGAATTTCAACGGGGTCCATAGAGACCATATCTTCATACATAGGCTCCCAAGTGCCGGGATCAATAAAAAGTTCGATTCTTTCTGAACTACTCATGTTCAAATGATATCCACAGTGTTCACAAATATTCATTTTTGACCTAAATTTTTTTTTATAATTTGTTTCATAACAATTCTCGCATTGAACCCATAACTTTGTATTTATATCAAAATTATTAGATATTACCCTTCTATTGAAAGAACTGCTACTGGTTTTGATACTCAAAATTTCACCTTCAATGCTACTTATACTTTCCGCACAAATGAAATTAGTAATGTAATTTTCGATACCGCTGTAAATGTCACTATTAAGACAGATTTCAATTTCAAAACGAAGATAAGTTTCAATGAAACTATAAATGGGATTATTACGATTAGATTGAGTTTCATCCATAGAATAATAGTAGTATAAATTGCCACTCTTATTATTTTTATTTTTTAAAAAACTAAAAAAAAATATCTAGTTTACTCAAAAAAGAACTAGCATTATCCATATCAAAAATCTGATTTTCAATATCAAAATATACAGAATAACTGTCCCCATTACTATTTATAACTAAAAAAGTATAATCAGAGATCAAACTCCAAATATTCCTGCTATCAAAGAAAGAATTTAGATAGTGAATATTACTTAAACTATAGCTGCCCCAACTAGGAATCTTTTTTTCCGCATCATTTAAAAAAGGTTCTTCACTTCCACTGGTATGTCCAAGAGCATCAGCATCAATACTATCCTTTGATTTACTTAGTACATACCTATGTTCTAACTTCTGGTTAAACAACATCAAATGGAACCAACATTTTTCCATAGAGTCTTTCTGCCCCCTATTTTATAAAAACCTAATACTAATAGATGAATAGTCATTTGATGAAGAAAAAAGAATTTTACTATTTTTTTTCTCATCATAATTAAAAATTCAAATGAAGCATATGATCCAATCATTTTTGGGAATACAACGAATCATTTCAATATGGATTCTGATTGTTATTATGATATAATCTTTTCCTCAAAAAAAATCTAAAGACAGGGTTCTCTCATGTAAAACTAGGAATTCTCATAACAAAGATACATAGTTGTTTCTTCCCATAAATGAAAAAATGGATTCTCGCAGAATCTCGTGTCATATAGTCAAAGAAGAAAATGAGTCTATAGAACGAAAAAGACAATATACAGGACGAGGGGTAGAAAGGATCCTTCCCTTGTCTTTATTTATAATCTATGGCCTGAAACTAAATAATCTTAAATTATCCACCAATCCAATCCCAAGCATCCATAATTAACCTTATGGTCCCAACGATAAAGAATCGAATAGATAACTTCGATCTTATCTTTAGATTTTGCATATACTTGTATATATATAAGAATATATAAGATATATATATGTATATGCAAATATACAAAGACCCTCATAGTATAGGATTAGTATAATATATTCATTCTTTATTCGACCCAATCTTTTCCTAAAAAAATAAGATTGGGCCGAGTTTCATTGCAATCAATTAGGAGAACAAACGACAATTGCTTAATTATACGCGTTTTTGTCTATTTATCTAGCTTATCCACTATCCACTGGGTCGAAATCAAATTTTATTTCTTTCCATATTTCACAAGCAGCGGCTAGCTCAGGGCTCCTTTTGCTAGCTTCACGAATAATATCATTACCTTCACGAGCAAGATCACGTCCCTCATTACGAGCTTGTACACATGCTTCTAAAGCCACCCAATTAGCTACTGCACCGGGTGCATTTCTCCAAGGGTGCCCTAAAGTTCCTCCACCAAACTGTAGTACAGAATCATCCCCAAAGATTTTGGTTAGGGTAGGCATATGCCAAACATGAATACCCCCTGAAGCCGCGGGCAGAACACCCGGCATAGAGCCCCGGTCTTGAGTGAAAAAAAAAATACCGCGACTTCGATCTTTTTCAATAAAATAATCACGTAATGAATCAACAAAACCAAAAGTAATCTCACGTTCCCCCTCCAGTTTACCTACTACTGTACCAGCGTGAATATGATATATGATCTCCACCAGACATACGTAATGCTTTAACTAGTACATGAAAATGCATACCATGATTTTTATGTCTATCAATAACTACATGCATTGCGTGATGGATGTGAAGAAGTAGACCGTTGTCGCGGCAATAATGAGCCAAGCTAGTTTTTGCGGCAAAGCCCCCTGTTAAGTAGTCATGCATTACGATAGTAACTCCCAATTCTCTGGCAAATACCGCTCTTTTTATCATTTCTTCACATGTACCCGCAGTTGCATTCAAGTAATGCCCTTTGATTTCACCCGTTTCAGCTTACGCTTTATAAATTGAATCGGTACAAAATAAGAAACTATCTCTCCAACGTATAAATGGTTGTGAGTTATTAATGCGTAAATCAGCATTAACCTTATCTCCAACTTCGTCCTATAGTAAATATTCCCGTATTTACTATCATGTACGGTTTTATTATAATGATTACATAGGATTTTTTTTTTTGAAAACGAATTAATCCTAATTATTAACTGGGTAGGATGGCGAAATGAACCAAGAAATAAATGAAGGAGGAAAGAGTCAATATTCGCCCGCGAACACTTTATTTATTTTTATGAAATTTAACAATTTCATTTATATTTCATATAGCAAATTAGCAAATAACTTTTGGCATGATTCAATAGAGGTAAAGTTAAATACTTTTTCAAATTTTATATTGATAAAAGAAAGAAACATCATATATAAACAAACATGCCCCAGTTATCTACTTATATATATATCTCCCTATATAACAGTAACAAATTCAATAATAAAAAAAATTAATCTTTTTTTTTAGAATGAAATTCATGTCTATATGTAAGATTATTGAATCATTTCATTCGCGAGGAGCTGGATGAGAAGAAACTCTCACGTCCGGCTTTGCAGTAGAGATGGAATTGAGAAACAACCATCAACTATAACCCCAAAAGAACCAGATTTCGTAAACAACATAGAGGTAGAATGAAGGGAATATCTTGCCGAGGCAAGCATATTTGTTTTGGCGGATACGCTCTTCAAGCACTTGAACCTGCCTGGATCACAGCAAAACAAATAGAAGCAGGGCGAAGAGCAATGACACGATATGCGCGTCGTGGTGGAAAGATATGGGTACGTATCTTTCCCGACAAACCTGTTACAGTAAGACCTACGGAAACACGCATGGGTTCGGGCAAGGGATCTCCCGAATATTGGATATCCGTTGTAAAACCGGGCCGAATACTTTATGAAATGAGTGGAGTATCAGAAACTGTAGCCAAAGCAGCTATTTCCATAGCTGCATGCAAAATGCCTATACGAACTCAATTTGCTATTTCAGGATAGGTAAACAAAAGCAAAGTAATATTGATAATGAAAAAAAAAACGCGGGTTTCTTTATCTTTGGACAGACAATATTTATTTTTTCACTTACATTGAAATAATAGATTCAAATAAAAATGATATGATTCAACCTCAGACCCATTTGAATGTAGCGGATAACAGCGGAGCTCAAGAATTGATGTGTATTCGAATAAAAGGAACTGGTAATCACCGATATGCTCATATTGGTGATATTATTGTTGCTGTAATCAAAGAAGCAGCGCCCAACATGCCTCTAGAAAGATCCGAAGTAATTCGAGCTGTGATTGTACGCACGTGTAAAGAACTCAAACGTGACAACGGCATGATAATACGATATGATGACAATGCAGCGGTTATCATTGCTCAAGAAGGAAATCCAAAAGGACAAGCATATTAATACATTGCGCGTGCTCGGGGTCGAAGTTTTGTATAAATGTATTGCCGTGTTATTAAGTCTTTTGCTTTAAGTTCTTTTCTCTATAAGAGGTGGAATAGAATAACCCGGTTGAAGCGTAATGATCATACGTCTGTAATGCATTGTATGTCCCATAATAGGTCCCATCCTTCTACCCTTTCCCGGGAGTCGATGACTATTCATAGCTATAACCTTGACACCAAAGAAGAGTTCGATCCAATGCTTTATTTCTGTCCTAGTTGATCCTGATTCAACATTAGAAGTATATTGATTGTTCCACAATAACCGAATACTTTTTTCTGTAAATACTGCATATTTTATTCCATCCATAAATCCATTTTATTCCCTATGAGTTCCAGTATCGATAAGAATTCTAGTTATTACTGTCCATATGTTATGGTATAAATATAACATACCAATTTATTTTATTATGTATATATATAATGGGATTCTTAGAAGAATTTTTTATGGAAGAAGAACAAGCTCTTTCTTTAATTTTCCTCCAAAAAAGACATTTTCCTTTGCGCGGTTTACGTAGAGAGCGCATTTGGTATTTGGACATTATCTGTATGAATGATCTGGTGGATCATTAATGATTGTTCATGAAAAAAGATTAATAAATTTATATTCTGAAATGCTCATATATCCTTCTATATTGTATATTCGTAGTGAAGTTCATTGAGTAGTCAAAATTATCAATGTAAATTTTTTTTTTGATATATTGATATATACATAGGGAAAGTTGTGTGCAATTAAAACTGCAAGCACGGGGTGGGGAGGGACTTTTTTTCTATTACAACAAGTAAAAATTTTCTACACCATCCGACTAGTTCCGGGTTCGAGTCCCGGGCAACCCATCAATCCATACCAATAAGATAAAAGTGAAAAAAGGGGAAATAGGTCTTTTATAAATAAAAAAATTTTTACTTCAGACTTCTTTTGAACGAAATAAAACTATTTCTCTATTTTTTATTGAGTCATTACATTCATTGAATATTGAATGAAGTGATGATCAAATGGTTTTTACTCAGAGAGCCTTTGAGTTTAGCTTCGGCTTTCTTAAATCATCGTGGTTATATTATGAATCTTAGGTTTCAATTGATTCATAGGGTCTCAACAAGAGAATTCCTAAAAAAAAAACAGGGAAGAGAAGATTCAAAAGGCCCGTCACAATTCACATAAAGAAAGACGAATGAGCCAACTTGAGATTGTATTTATTGGCATTATCATCACAAAGAAGAGATTCCAGATTTTTCTTACTTCGCTTCGTATATTTTGGTCAAATATAATTAAGAGGTTAAGCTCCAAGAAGTTGAAAATTATCTATTCCATATCCGTTTGATCCCCATTCCAAATTGGAACCTATTTCATCTTCATTTCTTCCTTTATATGAAGACTCAAAAACCCTATTTATTATTTGGACTTCAAGAAGAACCCTACCGGGATACTTTTAAGATATTTTATTGGTGAGATTCTATTTTATTAAAATTGTTCCATATGCGTCCTCCTGCTTTGAGATGTATAATATACATGGACTGCTGCCTCAATGGAACGAGTAAATAGAATATAGCATCTTTTGCTGGAATAAACATTTTTAATAAGCTTCAGTTATTTGAAACTGAAAATTAGTAAGTTTCTTCTCTCATGCTGAGATTTATTCTCAGCTCATTTCAAAATACTTCAATCGGAACGCGCAAGAAATAGGCCAATTCAGCAGCTTTTTGTTCAATTTCTCGTGTAGTCAAATTATCATCAGTACAAGTCAAGGGAATGGCTCCCTGTCCCCTGATTTCCATATAAAGTACACGACTAGGAAAAAGACCCTATCTCGCCTCCATTCTGATTGATTGGATATCTTTCAGAAAGAAATGAAGAAAGATACGACGATTTATTCCAGGAAATCCCCAACGAAAAAGGCACATTATCCCTTCTTTTCTATCGAATCGGTCATAACCACTACTTACATTACATGAAATTGTGCACCACAAATAAAAGAACTAATGAATAGACCCGCGATCCCGTAGAAAGACATCACGATCCCTTGTGGGAAAAAAGATTTGCTGATCATTTGAATTTAATTAGTTCATATTAGTTCATTTATTAAGCTATAACTGCATATATATGTGGTTATAGCTTATATTATGCATCCGCATACATAACATTCTGTTTGTTTTCGGAAAGGCCACAAATTTTATATCCCTCCATATTACATTAAAAAAGTATCTGTATGATGATCCAGTGTTGTGACGAGATTTTGTCCCATCATATTTAGACAATCTTATTTCTTTGGACATAAAGAGATAAAGAAGCCATTGCAATTGCCGGAAAGACTAGGCCCACTAAAGGAACAAAAATAGAGGGAAAGTTAAAATTTATCATAGAATAGGTACCTCTATTTCATATTTGTACCTATTATTGTACCTATTATAATTATAAAGATATCTTATAATAAGTCTATCTATTAGATAAAATATGAAGTACTTAATAAAAAATAAGTGCAAGGAATAAGGAATGTAGAAATTGTATTCTTCTTCTACTATCCTTATCTTCTTTCTATCTTTTCTTTCAAAAGACTTTTTTGAAAGAAAAGATAGAAAATAATTTATTATGAGTTCGCGACTTTAACCAATCTTATCCAACAAACAGGGATTCCTAGTAAAAAGGGGTGGTTCTCGGTCAATGGTTTGACTCTATATTCTTAAATTTATTTTTGATTTGATATTTCTTATTTATTTTTTGGAAGGAAAAATAAACTCTTTTTCTCTTGACAAGGGAGGGATGCTTATTCCTAATCAGTAAGAGGTAGAATAAAAAATGGATCCGGAATAATTATCCAAAACTCCTTACTCTTACTATACTTATAATTGATGTTCCCAAATAAAACACCATCTTCTTCGTTTTGTTTTTTTTTATTACAATGAACTAAAATAAACTAAATGCTTATTCGATACAAATAACTTTTGTATTGCCTCTTAAATTCTCCAAAAAGGGTATTGTCAATAATACTATTGGTACTGAAACCTTTAAAAGAACACCCAATAATTTATTAGGTACTGTGCGAAGTATTTGAAATACGGGAAAGAAGTACCATTCGGGTAATATTTCTAACGGAGTTGCAAATGGATCCGCCGGTTCACCAATCATTGACGGCTCTAAAACTGCTAAGCCCACATTACATGCAATAGTGCCTAGAATTACTACTGGAAAAATATATAAAAGATCATTGGGCCATGCGGGTTCTCCATAATAATTATGTCCCATCCCTTTAGCCAATTTAGCTCTTAATACGGGATCATTCAAATCAGGTTTCTTTGTTATTTGGATAGGTGAATTTTTGTGGATCCATCCCCCAAAGGAACCGGACATTATAATTTTTTATCATTCGGCTCGAGCAAGAATCACAGAAAGAGATTCAATTTCGATTTCATACATATCCGCATGTATAATGTAGATAGAATGTAGAATGATTCTATGTCAGAAAATATTTATAAAATTACATTTCCCCGAGTTGCAATGATTCGATTCATTGAATTGAGTTCTGGCAAGTAAATTCTCAATATCCAAGTAGGCTTACAAATTAAATTATGATCAAGTACTTTTTGGATTGTCTCATGTCTTTTGGTTGGTATTTATCTCCCCAACATCTCTATTCTCTTACATACAAAAATACAAAGTTTTTACTTGTTACTAATAAAGTCTAACCTCAGTTCTTCCTTAGATCCCTTATTTAACTCCGATAGTATCATAGATCAGGGTTGATGCATAGGAAATGAATGCATCGATATACTATAAGATACTTATTAAGATTACTATCAAATTAATATTTCGTATTAATTTGATAGTAATCTTAATTTATTAAAAATGAGAAATAAAAAAAAAGTGGAATAGATAGAACGTTGGATCATGCCACATCGCTTATTCTAGGGATCTTACGGAGCCTTTTCATGCATTGTATGATTCTAGTATGATCATAGAAAAGATTATCTTCAAGCGAACTAGCCTATCCTATGCTACATAAGGGGAATTACGTGATGGTTGTATGCGGAGACACATCGGGTTGTGAATTCCAACGTGGCAGATAAAATAATCATATATCTACATGGACCAATCAATAGTTCACTCCCATAATCCATCCTCTTTTAGGAAAATATACTTCAACTATTTGTATCAAATAAACAATAAAATACTTCCAAGTTGAAGAGAAGTATCCAAAAAATATGCCTTATTTTTAAATAATCTATATTTATAGCAATGAAAGACTCTTGTTCCTCCCCGATATGATAAATTACAAATATATACGATCTGTCTTCTATATAAAGGACCCGAAATACCTTGCTTACATATCATTGGAAAGTGCATTAACACAAATATGGCAGTAAGAAGAGGAAATACAAAAGTATGTAAACTATAAAAACGAGTCAAAGTGGATTGGCCCACACTAGCACTTCCACGTAATAATTCTACCAAAGGCGATCCTATTATAGGAATAGCCTCAGGCACGCCTGTTATAATTTTGACTGCCCAATAGCCAATTTGATACAGAGGTAAGAAATAACCAGTTATGCCAAAAGATGCAGTCAATACGGCCAGAACTACCCCCGTAACCCAAGTTAATTTGCGGGGTTTTTAAAACCCACCCGTAAGATACACACGAAATACGTGCAAGATCATCATTAGAACCATCATACTTGCTGACCATCGATGAACTGATCGAATTAATCAACCAAAGTTGGCCTCAGTCATTATGTATTGAACAGAGGAAAAAGCCTCTGTGACGGTTGGACGATAGTAAAAGGTCATAGCAAAACCCGTAGCTACTTGTACTAAAAAACAAGTAAGAGTAATCCCCCCTAGACAATAAAATATGTTGACATGAGGAGGAACATATTTACTGGTTATATCATCTGCAATCACTTGAATCTCGAGACGCTCCTCGAACCAATCATATACTTTATCGAGATAGGTAATCCAAGAAAGATCCCCCCCGAGAGCCGTATATGAAAATTTCATCTCGTACGGCTCAAGGCAAAACACACAAATACTGGTTTCAACGGATATGGAATAGATAATTTTCAACTTCTTGGAGCTTAACCTCTTAATTATATTTGACCAAAATATACGAAGCGAAGTAAGAAAAATCCGGAATCTCTTCTTTGTGATGATAATGCCAATAAATACAATCTCAAGTTGGCTCATTCGTCTTTCTTTATGTGAATTGTGACGGGCCTTTTGAATCTTCTCTTCCCTGTTTTTTTAGGAATTCTCTTGTTGAGACCCTATGAATCAATTGAAACCTAAGATTCATAATATAACCACGATGATTTAAGAAAGCCGAAGCTAAACTCAAAGGCTCTCTGAGTAAAAACCATTTGATCATCACTTCATTCAATATTCAATGAATGTAATGACTCAATAAAAAATAGAGAAATAGTTTTATTTCGTTCAAAAGAAGTCTGAAGTAAAATTTTTTTTATTTATAAAAGACCTATTTCCCCTTTTTTTCACTTTTATCTTATTGGTATGGATTGATGGGTTGCCCGGGACTCGAACCCAGAACTAGTCGGATGGAGTAGAAAATTTTTACTTGTTGCAATAGAAAAAAAGTCCCTCCCCACCCCGTGCTTGCAGTTTTAATTGCACACAACTTTCCCTATGTATATATCAATATATCAAAAAAAAAAAATTACATTTGATAATTTTGACTACTCAATGAACTTCACTACGAATATACAATATAGAAGGATATATGAGCATTTCAGAATATAAATTTATTAATCTTTTTTCATGAACAATCATTAATGATCCACCAGATCATTCATACAGATAATGTCCAAATACCAAATGCGCTCTCTACGTAAACCGCGCAAAGGAAAAGGTCTTTTTTGGAGGAAAATTAAAGAAAGAGCTTGTTCTTCTTCCATAAAAAAATCTTCTAAGAATCCCGAGCCTAATCTTCGTATAAAAGTGCATACTGTACTTTTATGTTTACGAGCCAAAGTTCTAGCACACGAAAGTCGAAGTATATACCTTATACGATACAAAACCTTTTTTTTTTGAGGATCCACTGTGATAACGACAAATATTTCTACATATCCGACAAATTCGATAAAGAATATCAGAATCCGATAAATTGGTCCAGATTGTTTTACTAATGGGATGGCCCAATACAGTACAAAATTGAGCTTTTGACAATGCTCCAATAAGAGAAATAACTGGGGCTATGGTATCTAATTTCTTAGTCATAGTATTTTTTAAAAATGAATTCTCCAGCATTTTATTTATTATTACCAAAGTCTTTTTTAGTACACTTAAAAAATACCCCAGAAAAGATAAGGAATAGTTGGGTAATTCCTTTATATAGATCCTATAAGGTTGAGACCAAAAATGAAAATAAAATTGCCAAAAATGAACAAGATGAAATTTCCATTTCTTCATCAGAATTAGAGTTCCCTTTGAAGCAAGAATTGCTTTTCCTTGATATCGAACATAATGTATGAAAGGTTCTTTGAAGAACCATAGAATCTTCTGAAAAGAATTACAATACATTACTCTAAAATATTCTATTTTTACATAGAAATGTGTTCGTTCAAGAAAGACTTCAAAAGATGTTGATCGAAAATAAGAAGGCTGTTTACGAAGAAACAGAAATATATATTCGCATTCATATACATAAGAATTATGTAAGAACAAAAAAATCTTTGATTTATTTTTGAAAAGACGTAAATGTCTTTCTTTGAAGTAATGACACTATTTAAATTATGATATTAGTGGAAAATCAATCGCAACAAATGCAAAGAAGAAACATCTTTGATCCAGCATTCAAGGATTTGAACTAAGATTTCCATATGGATGGGATGGGGTATTAGTAGATCTGACACAATATTTAAATGCGAGAATTTATCTTCTAAAAAAGGAAA